>BROE01000009.1:10882806-10903706 GCA_036571765.1 Plecoglossus altivelis
TGTTGAGAGAGATCGCTAACGCCCGACCCTCGAGCCGAGCGGGAGTCGATCGATCAGAGGAAGGACAACACCGGAAGAAGACAAGGATGCAGAGTGGAGGGACGCGACGGGGGGGCGTGTGGCGCGTCGACGACGCCGGAGCGCATCGAGGAGATAAGGAACCACTGTTAGCCGGACATCTTGTAGAGCCCGAGAGGACCGAGCACCAGGCAATGAGAAGACCACACGACAGCGCGAGGCGAAGGCACGACCAGACAGAAAGACACGATGGGGGATCGAGGTGAGGAACGAGAGTAGGGAGGCGGGGGGGGGTGAGGGACATCTCGTCGGACCGATCGGTAGTGCAGGGACACACAGAGGCCCAGCAGGAAAGGGGGCTGAGCCACACACCAGCAGAAAATGGCGAACCTCGCCCGGTGGCGGCCATGGCTGCCTTGGCCGGAGCGAGGCCCGGCTCGCGAGGACGCCGGGGCGGGCTGGGGGACGGATAGATGGAATTACAGCGGTCTCCATGGCACCAGGCATGCCGCACCCCCCGGGGCGATAGCGCTGGAGCGATGGTGTGTTTGACAACCCGGGCCGTGTTTGATTGGTCCTTGGGCAGAAGGCTCTCTTCTCCTCCAATTGCCCTCCCTCCCTTTCCCTCTATGACCCGCACCCCCCAGCTCCGCATCCGCCTCATTACAACAGCGACCTAACCATCAGCTAATCCCCCCCCAGTCACCCCCTGGCGGTCTACATACACACAGCGCCCCGGCTATTATGAGCCTCTGCTTTCCCTCCTTTCCCTTCTTCCTCCTCCCCTCACAACCCCCCCCCCCCCCCCCTCTTTTCCCGTGCTTCCTCGGGGTCAATATCAAACCAGTTGAAAATGACTGTAATCTGTCGAGGAGAAAGTTTGGCCCGAAGCAGGACAGCGCGGACTTTCGGTGGTGGGAGAAGAGGGAGAAGGAGAGAGGAAAAGAAGGAAAGAATGGAAGAAAGAGGGAGAAAGAGCTTTGGGTCCCCGTATTTGAGTTCCTTAATTACACTCTTTCATTCCCTCCACCCTACATTTTACAGTGAAAACAAAAGGGAGGAATCTCATAAGACTCTCCAAGCACTCGGCTGGGCGAGACTTTGAAAGCGAAATAATAAAAGCGATGGAGACAGAAAGCGAGAGGGACAAACAGAGAGAGAGGGAGAAAAGAGAGAAACTCCAAAGAGAAAGAGATGAGGGACCGCCATTTTTTTCTGAAGAGATTGGTCTGATGAAGAGCACTTCAAGCGTCTCAACCCAACTTAGTTTGTGAGAGAGAACAGAACTTCCTCTCGTTCTGTTCTGGGTCACGGGGCCGTGTGGAAAGGCCACAAAGCTTAACAAAAAGTCAGAGCAAACATGTGGAGCACTGGGGGCCACGTGCGACCAAAGGTGAAAGACGCGTGCGCACGCACACACACACACACACACAAAACCCATGGGCTAATATGAGGGCTAATAAAGTGAGCAGAGCTCCACCTTTGCCCCATCACACCCAACACTGTCTTCAGCAGTAGTGTGTGAGACGGCAGCATTGAAGGGGGAGGTTAAGCGTTATTAGGCATGCTTAATGGGCAATTGAATCTTAATTAGGGATGATCACCTTTCTCGGAGTAGAACTATCC
Organism: Plecoglossus altivelis; assembly: GCA_036571765.1. Taxonomy (NCBI): domain Eukaryota; kingdom Metazoa; phylum Chordata; class Actinopteri; order Osmeriformes; family Plecoglossidae; genus Plecoglossus; species Plecoglossus altivelis. The sequence goes on from BROE01000009.1 coordinate 10,884,451, forward strand.
TGAGGATGGATCACAGAGACGAAGGGGCAAGGACGCAATCAATCTAGATGGGTCCTTGTCCTAGACGATGGCTAGAATGCGTGAGTGAGAGACAGAGGGAGAAAGAGAGAGAGAGCGCGCGTGTGTGTGTGAGAGCATGTATTTCAGAGAAAGTGCATGTCTGTCTGGCTGTCTGTTGGTATTTGCATGTTTGGAGTTTTTTTGTTTTGTCTTTTCATATTTATGAGCGGATTCCTGCTTCAAATGTACCCACACAATCAATTGCCAAGCCCTACTCTATATATTGTAACACCCCCACCCACACACACACACACACACAGGCGTGGGACAGCTCACGACCATCCGCAGGCTTGGCACTCACACACAATGTTGGTTCTCTCACTATCCACCTCCCCTGCCGAGGTTTTTTCACGGCCAATATGGCGTCCCCCTCGCTCCAAGCATATGGACCGGGGAGGTGTGAAGAACAGAGATCTGGAATGGCTTTTTCTTCCAAAAACTCTCCTCTCACAGAGAACCTCAAGGTTATGGCACTCAAGTAGTAACGAAACCTCTCCGTCTCTGTAACTTTGTCCTTCACACTGTCGACCGTGCTTTCATAGTGCGATGTGGAGGGCTGGTCTCTGAATATAGATAGAAATGTTAAAAAATAGATCAAGAAATGTCTCCATAGACAATGAGCCGAATTGCAGGATAGTTTAGGAGAAGACATGTCATATTTTGTGACCCACGATGGCATAGGGAGGCTTGTACAGCACACACTGGTGGGAATAGATGTGGCTTTGGGAGAGACTTTGCTGTTCTGTTGTGAATGGTAAACCGAGAAGCCCCAACCACTTCAAAAAAACAGACAAACAAAAAACGTCTTAGTTCCCGGAAAATGCATGCATTGTATCCATGTGTGTGTGAATACAGTATACAAAATGTCATCAGATGGCGACAATGGGCGAGAGAGACTGTCGCAGAGTGAGATACTGACAAAGAGAGAGAGCGAGAGAGAGGAAGAACTTTTTTTTCCCCACAAGCAACAAGATGGTATGCTGACAAGCTCCAAAGCACTCCTACATGCTCTTCTACAATTAGCCGGATGTGTCATCGCAGCATTCCTTCTCCAGCTACGGAGACATGAAAGCACAAATGAAACGCAGAGCAGAATACTTGGTTCTGTTCAAATCTCTCTCATTTGAAATTCTTTTTTTTTTTTTATAGCACATGCATTCCCCCCGCAGGCCCCCTAACACAAACAGCCAATATTTATAGTGAATGTGTCCTATCCAGCATCGTAAAAGCGAGGCCCATAAACCAACTGGGCAAAATGCTTTGTCGGAATGAACTAGATAGACTGACTTACAATGGAAGATAGTTCTTTTCCATTTTGCAAAAAAAAAAAAAAAAAAGGGTTTAAAAAACAAACATATTGGAGTTAGTCACCAGTCAGTTCTAAGAGGCATCTGTCTTGATTCAGCTGCAACTGTCATGGTCATCCTGAAAAGCTCTTTCGCCCGCTCCTTGTAGACAACAGAATTTGATAGTGTAATTTTCATCCTTCTTTGTGTCTGGCTCATTGGATGCATTTTTAAATGCTCCGATCGCATCTTTGAGTCTCTTTAAAAGGTGTGAGTCCATCTTACAAACTCATAATTTACCTCAGACCAAAAACAACAACATCAGTCTGACTAGGGGGATGGACAGACATAAGAGGAAGTGGTGGCTGGTAGCACAGGAAGAGGACAGCTGCTGACATGCAGATTATGTGACGGAGCTGAGCCGTGGTGGGGGCTGGTGGTGGAGGTGGGGGGGGGGGGGGGGGGGGGGGGGGGGGGGCTATTATCGATCGCTCTTGTTCGCTGCTTCAGCATATCTCAATGTCCTTCAGACAAGACAATCCTATTGGAAACCCAAGCTGTAGATCACAGGAACCGGGGCGTAACCTATAGCAACTGCTATAGTTACTGCGGAATGGGGTAACCCGTGGCAACTGAGAAACTGGAGTTGGGGGGGTGGGGTGACAAGCAAGAAAAGTGATTTACGCTAACCTAAGTCAACTGGCAGTAACTGGGAAAAGCCAAGGTTATCCAAGGACGTTGACATCCACGGAGGATGTGGTAACTATGGCAACCGAGCCAAGACATCTAAAGTACGGAAGGGATGCCATGACCCCCTGTTAACCAGGAATGATAGGGTAACCCATGATAACTGCATTGGAGCAGGGTAACCAGGAAGTACAAAACACACGATCAGATTACACATCCATCTCTATCCACCATGATTTGTAGAAAAAAGAGAGAGGGGAGAGAGAGACAGGAGAGAGTGGAAGAGGTGACAGGGTTGGTGATGCAAGGTCAGTGGGAGGTGCCAGTGAATGTGCGTGCTGACACCAGCTCAACCTCCCAGGCCAACATCTGTCAGGAGCGGACAACATCTGGGCAGAGAGGAACGCAGCTGCTGGCCGGGGACAGAGAGACTGCGAGAGAGAATATGAGAGAGACAGAGAGAGCAGGGGGTGCTGGGGGGGCAGAGAGACTACGAGAAGAGAGACTACGAGAGAGAGCTGGGGGTGGTGTGGGGGGGCAGAGAGAGTATGAGAGAGAGAGAGTATGAGAGAGAGAGAGAGAGAGAACGAGAGAGAGAGAGAGAGAGAGAGAGAGAACGAGAGAGAGAGCTGGGGTTGGTGTGTGGGGGCAAAGACAGCACTGACGGTCATGGTGCAGGGTGAGAGCGGATGATCGGGGAAGTGCTAGGGGCAGAAAGAGCAGCAGGGAGATGAGGAGGAGGGGCGGCTGGGCCGAGGGGGTGGGTGGGTTTGAAGTCAGGGTCAGGGCAGGGCTGCGGTACCACAGACCCAGGGGGTACAGGGAGGCCAGGCATGTTTGACTCTGGCTGGAGCAGCTAGGGTGTACATACAGGCGCAGGTGCGTGTGAGTCTGTGCGGTCAAGGTGGGTGTGTGTGTGTGTGGGATATGTGTGTGTGTGTCAACGCATCTGTTGGCCTGAGTGTATCCACATGTGTGCGTGTACGTGCACCTAGGGCCTGGTTACCTGGAGGGGCAACCCTGTAGTGCATTAGAGCAGGGTCTTAAAGCAACACAGCGCTTAGCTAAGCAGTCAGCCCACCCTCCTCCACAACCTCTGCTTGAAAATACATCAGCTCTAAGCAGCTAACACACACACACCGGGAGTTGATGGAGGGAGAGAGACAGAGAGAGATGTGTGTGCAGCTACGCATGTGTGTGCGCGCGTGTTACCCGCCTGTCCCCCCCTTCCCTGTCGGACAGGGTCCCCTCTGTAAATAATTAAACTGCTGAACTCGTACAGACTGACGGGGCAAACAGACAATGTTATTACAACGTTAACAAGTCCCCCTCCCAACACTCCCCCCTCCAAAGTCATTATCCACCAGGCCCCATTCATCTCAATGACACTCTCGGACGCCCCCGCCAAACAACACAGAGCCGCGTCGATACGGGTGCGGCCATGAATTAAAAGGTACGTGAAGGTGCGTGGACCTTTTGGGGGAGGTTGGGGAGTCTCTGGCTTGGAGAGATAGGGTTACACCTGCTATGATGTGCACGTTGGGACTCGTATGCAAACACACATGCTCAAATTCCATGCAGTGCACAGACACACACACACACACACACACACACACGTCCTTCTACAGGTACTCATCATCTGACAACTTCTGACAACAAACAACATGGCAGAAAAAAGGTCCTCTGTTTTCTCTTATCTCGTACTCTCCATGTATTCACTCCTTCTTTATTTGAGCGTATTATCTGAATGTCGGCTTCTCCGGTACAGAGTAACAGATGAATGCTTTAGCGCTGAATAGCTAATAGAATCCGACACAATCATCTCACTCATTCATTAAATGAGCTAATGGGGAGATATGAATGGGATAGACCTTGAATGGAGCGTTCAAGACAAATGCGTAAGCTTGCTCTAGTGTGTGTTTGTGTGTGTGTCCTATCAACACCTCAGGAATAGTCTAGTTTGAGGCTCTTAAACGGGGGCCCACAAAAAAAAGACAAAAGAATTAAAGAAAAAAATAACATTGTGGAAGATCTTGAAAGGCCACAGACACAATAAGATGTTTTTTCAAGAGGAATCGCCGTTTGATGGTTTGAATTTGATTTTCCTTATGGGGAAGAGGGGGAAATAAAGACTTCAAAGAGTGAGAAAGTGGCTCTGTCAATCAACTCGTTTTAAAATATGGGAAAAAAGAGACAAAGAAGAAAAAGAAATACTTCAAAAACAAGTTTCCTTCTCTTCTTTTCTCAAGTAGGACACACAACACTTCTGATTTGCACAATGTTTGAGGTGATTCCTCTGGCACAAGCAACAGATTGAAAGTGCTTTGCTGAATTGACTGGGCAGAAGGTTAAATAACATGAACCTACGAAGACAAGGGCAGGACTAAGGTCTCCCTGAAGGTTAGTGAATGCGTGAGAGGGGGGGGGGGGGGGGTCAAAGTATCTGTTAACCATCAGGGTTGAGGCCTGGTCAGGGCAGGACAAGAGGAGGAGTTTCCAGATACGACATGGATAGGGAACCAATGGCTGGGATCCATAGAGTTTTATGTACGTGTGTTTGTAGATCCTTATGAATGAACACTTGAAATGTTGATGTTTGGGTGTGTGTGTGTGTGCGTGTGTGTGTGTGTGCACTTTAGAGAGAGCATGTGATCTGTTCACAGGTCAACAGATCAGGCTAGTGTCTAGCAGTAGCTTCCCTTTTCTTGCAGTGCAGACACGGACACACGCACACAAACACACACAAGGATGTATGGCTCAGGCATACAGTCTAAAGACATATGCGTGCTGTAGGTGCCACGCTCCATCTATACCTAAATACACAACAGCACTTGCGCCTGTGCACCAATCTAGAACACTACAGCCATTATACACAGACCCTGCCAGACAAGTGCACCCAAACACGCACTCCTCCCTTGCTTGCCCGTACGCACACACACACACACTGTACGTTGCCACATCAGTTTTTCTGTTGCTACAGCAACAGCTTACTTTCCGTGTCAATTGCACTGTTGTTGCTATGGAGACTTATATACAAAAAAAAATACTTTGCAGTACAGCCCAGGAGCAGATGGCAGTGAACTATGAGTCACATGGAACGGCTTTAGTGTTTGACACGCATGCAAACACACAGACACACACAATCTCCCAAGTATATTCCTGCAACCAATTCACGCTCCATCAAAAACATCTGATAAACTGTTACCTAACCCATCAACAAAATTATCTGAAGACTTCCTGAGGGCCGGTCGACTGACTCCAAATGATTGCATTCCTCTCAACCATGCAACACAAATGAGGGCTTGCATCACACATACCCTGGGAATCTGGTCTTGCAAAAATATGTAAATGATTCTCTTAGGGGTCTTGCGGTGTCTGAGCGGTTTAGTGCGTGTTTTGGCTTTGGCTAAGGCCTTGCCGTCCCGGCCCCAAATAAAATACGGCAAGGGTTCCATGTTTCCTTCCTCCTTCCACTGTCCATTCAAGCATGATAATGCCTAAATACTTCTGATTTATTTGACGCGTTCGCTTATACACGAAATCTGCCACACAGCAGAATAATCGGAGAATAATCGTGACACTGATATTAAAAGCTTGACAACAGATGGGATCCTACTGGCTCTCAATGCCACCTCTCACTGAGCCTCTCAAATGGATTTCAAACACACACACCTTTTTCAGATTTTTCGCTTGCCCTTCTGTTTTCCAAAACGGTACTGGCTGATGTTTGGGTGTGTACAGTACGTGGGTGTGTGCCGGTCACCACTTCTTACCTGACTCCGGTCCTTATCAACCTTCCTGAAGCACTTGTTCAACGACAGATTGTGCCTGACTGAATTCTTCCACCCCGTGGGCGCACTGGCGAAATACTGAAAGTGCTCCAGGATCCAATTGTAAATCTCCTTGACGGGCAAACGCTTTGAGGGCGCGTCTTCGATGGCCATGAAAATCAGACAGCTGAACGAGTACGGCGGCTTGCAGTTGGGGTTCCTCTGGGCATCGTACGGCAAGTCGGAGGTGGCCGGCGAAGGCGGTAACCCGTCCTCGTCGCCGTGGCTGCCCCGGTTTCCCGCCGACTCGCCGCCCACGGGGCTGACGCTCCGCAGGACGGGGTCGCCGAAGCTGTTCAGCAGGTCCTTGCTCTCGTGGAGCCAGTTGAGGTTGGTGAGTTCCTCATCGTCCATCCCGCCGCCGCCCTTCTCCAGTTTGACGGCGGGCGATGCTAGCGGGACGGGCAGGGCCAGGTCCAGCTCCTCCGCCTCCTGCAGCGCCCGGGACAGAGAGCCGGCCTGGTAGAACTGGCTGAGGCTAGCGCTGGCCACGCTGATCCCACTACCCTCAGGCTTCTTACTGGGGGGCATGACTGGACCCATTCGGACAGCCTACAAAACTCCTGTGAGAGAGACAGAGAGAAAGATGGAGAGACAGAGAGAGATGGTGAGAGAGGGTTGAATATTAGTATTTCTGTGGTGTTATTGACGTACTATTGAATGTTTCTGTGTTGTTCCTGTGAACGAGACTGCGTAGGCAAACAATCAATTGTTTTGTCAGTGTGGGTTTCTCTCCACTTTTCATGGTTGGATGAGAAGAGACAGAACAATGAATAGGAAATACAGACACCAGACAAGTGCGAAACTAAACGCTCAACTCTTAGCCTTTAGTTCCTTTTGTATTCCTGGAATGAAACTTTGGGTGTATTTGTGAAGCGTTGCATGTGTATGTGCCAATAACTTAAGTGATCGGAACAACCTTGGAAGTGCATCGTGACTCAGGTTTCGTGGCTAATGATGTCAGGGCCAAAATCGTTTTACAATTTTTCCCCAAACTGGCAGGGTGACTTGGTGTTTACCACAAACACCACAGCTGCAACCTGACACCTTCTAGTCTAAGCATATTTTCAAATTCCATTACCCGACCGCCCCGCCGATGCAGCGAAAACACCAAAAAAGTACACCACGTATTTCACTCTCATCACCTCTGCACACAACAGAACAATAGAATGCCTCTCTCTCTTTATCTAATAATCTAACTGTGCAGGAATGCGGGGTATTCCAGATGGAAAGTTATGCGGAGAACAAAAAGTAACTCGACCTACATCTTCTATGCTCTATGTCAGTGAGAAGCACCCACAAGTGTTTAACCCTGGAGTCATTTTTCATTTATCGGTTTGATTCCCTTTAACTTACTCCCTCCCCTTCTTACCCCATACCGGTTTTTCCAATTCCTTAATAGTGATGTAGCAACATGCATGCACTCAAACACACTCAAACACACACGCTGACCCCCTCAAGCACATCTCAACCGACTTACATATATTCATTTCAAGTTTCAATGCAAAGCAATCCCTCTTGAGACAGGCACTCAGGCACTGTTGTTTGTGTGCGTGTGTGTGTGCGTGTGTGTGTGCGTGTGTGTCTGTGCGTGTGTGTGTGTGTGCGTGCGTGCGTGCGTGTGTGCGTGCGTGTGTGTGTGTGTGCGTGTGTTTGCCTGCGCGTACAGGTTTCTACTGTGTGCATACGGTAGCCTTCTTTCGGTGATTGTCAACCTGACACTCAAATCAAACCAACCGACACGGCGGCCCTGAACACGTCCACACAAGCCCACACGCACTCCACAAGAACTCAACACCTGGGCACATCCAAGGCCTGCGTGACAAAGGTCGTAACCTTACAGTAAGCAGGGAGCAACAGTCTAAGTTCTGCATCTTTATGATTTATTCACTCACAGCTGTCACTAGGCAGAAGCACAGGGAGTGAGTCACTCGCCCGCTACCCTCTCAATCTCCTTCCTTCTTCCTCTCTCCTTCCTTCTTCCTCTCTCCTGCTCCACAGCCCCTCTGCCCTCCTCTCCAAAACAGCCGAATATCTAATTAAGGTAACAATCATGTTTTTGAATGGCTTAATCCAACGTTATCGCTGGGTTCCCTTACACAAAATATCCTCTGAAGTGAACTACCGGTCTGCTATAAGACTGTTAGCCCTGTTTCATGTTTCTCAAGGGGATGAGGGTTTTTCACACGCTACAGTAAACACGGATACCGGTGAACCTTGGTTTCTTTTTAATTAGAGACTGTATGGGAATGGATTTGTGGTGGGTTTGTTTTAGAGAAAGGAAAGTTACTCCAGACTTTCATTTGGTTCGTTTTGATTCTGGGGAAACTACGGACAGTTCTCCTCCTCCACCAGTCCAAATGCAACTGCCTGCTTGTTGAATTGAATAAGAAAGCAGTGATTTAAGCTACTTAAAGTAGGGACAAGACATGCATTTCAATTCCAAAATCTCATCGTCTCAAGCGGAGGTATGTTCATCACTGACAACCGATCCATGCAAATAGGAATTGTCAGAGAAGTATGCTACTTTGGCAAATGACAGTGGTTTTAGACAATTTATTTGTTGATTGAAATGGACTATTTGACAGGCCTAACTTTTACCTACATTTCTATACTGTATTGAATTTCAATAACATTGCAGAGTACGCCTGAAGTCATAGCCTATGGATTGTGCATTCATGCTTATGAGGTGGAGCAATACATACGCCTAGAAATGATAACTTGACCAATTCCATACTAATAGTAATGCGACCGCAGTAGCCCATATGGGCGGGAAAGGTAATTTAATTGTGTCGTTGCCGTGACAACCCTTGGCTACAATTGGGTTCTAATGAGCTCAGCCGTCTCTATTCCCGCGTGACCGCAAACTGTAGGTTACTGCATCATGTAGGTCTACTGAAGGTTTTAGTAACTGTAACATAGAATGCCGTAGACGCAACATCTTATACTTGGCTGTAAACCTTGCCTACCGAGCATGTTGCCTGTAGGAATTACGGGGAAATGAAAGGGGAATATAGGTTGTGGTCTGAAAAAGAGACTAAACCGTCAGACATCATTTACTCAATCCCCATAGGTCAAACTGAATGAGCACACGGTGATTGTTTAAAAACAAAAGGTACTGTTTGTGTTGCTGCTTACTGAAAATGTTTTAAACATAAGAGTATAACAGTTTGCAGTGTTTAAAGTAACCCTGGCCGCTTGGACGTTACTGAGACATCTGTATAACGCAATAACATTAAGGTCAGAGAGGAAAACAACTTCGTTGCCTATGCAATGCCGCCTGTCAATAGGACCATTTCTCACGCGCTCATAGCCTACCCATAAAAAGCTTATTTATACATATAGACATGATCGAATCCAGTATTCAGCGCTGATTTAACTCGTACTGCATTTCAGGCTCAAGTGGTTGTAGTAAACAGCTACAGTTTAAGATATGATCGACTTTAGGACTCGCTTTGCGTATTCTCACAGATCTTTGGACAGGCTAAAGAATGCAACAAACCGAGTCGTTCCATGCCCTTACCGATCAGCAATTCAAGGTGTTAAGAACAGAGCACGTCTTGGGAACTGACTGTCCAGCGTAAATTCCATTAAATCCCTCCATAGCAATGCCCAGCCATGTTCCAAAACAGCCTGGGATAAGTGAATGTAGTAGTCCGGTCAGAAATCATAGCGCTCTGTCACAGCTCTGGTCAGCTCCCTGTTTCCGACAGCGACACACAGCCGTGCGCGAGCTTCCGTTCAAGCGATGGAAAAGAACGACTAGCTCGTCAGCAAATGAGAAGTGCGCACATGACCACGGGGGCGAAGCAGAGAGGGCTGGGCTCTCTCTCTCTCTCTCTCTCTCTCTCTCTCTCTCTTTCTCTTTCTCTATCTGTCTCTCGCATACACACACATAGATTCAGGAGTCATTTGGGGCACGTTCGGAGTGTAGCTTAAACGGGGATAATGAAATGGTCCTGTCAGTTTTAGGACTCGCCAGCTGTCCAAAGACATCAACACTTGTTTTGGATAAGGAGGTCGCGACTGCCAGAGGTGCCGTGCCAGTTTCCGATCATCGTTATTTGTTAAAACTCGAGCCTACCATATTGCAGGAAAGCATGTTGACATTTTCCATTCAAACCGGACTTTGTTCTCACGTAGCGTATTGCACCACAAGTGCCTAGGCTATTTGGAAACGATCACATTTTACCCCTCATCGTAAGAGTTTATAAATCAGAAGTTAGCAAAAATGCACTGAATTTATCTCACTCCTTGTAGTTTGTCAGACTCAAAACCACATCCAAGACGTTCAATTTGACTTCTACGGTTTACACTTCTCTACGAAAAGAGGCAATAAGGTTCACCAAAAAATTGGAAGATTTTCAGAAGTCAAAAAGCAACGTGAGCCATGAGAAGATGACATCCAAAATCCAGAGTCCATGGACTCTCTCTTTCCTCACCCCCCAATTCCTGCCGACAATACTCCGTCCCTTTAAGTGCCACTCTGCCCAGCGGCCAAGGGCCCCTCTCCAACACAAAAGAACAATCCCCTGGGTTGAATGGCCCCAGCCAGCCCCTTTACTAACAGCCAGCCAACTGCCAAACTGTCACCTCGGCATCAACCCCAATGGGAGTTTTGTTCTATTAACGACCAAAGGACTCATTCTAAGCGCGAAGGGGAGCTCGTAAAAAGCCGATATCGTGTCACACGTAAATAAATACTCAGCCATTCACAAAGCGTTACATTTGAAAATGGTCAATTCAATTGACTGTTTAAGTCAGTTCATTTTGAGGGGCTAAAATGTTTGTCATGTGCGTAGGCCTACTTTCTAACTCAGTAAACTGGAAAAGTAGGCCTAGTCTATGTGAGCTGGGTAGCCTTTAACAGGGTGCGGAGGTCATGTTGTTGAGTGGCCTAGGCTATTTGGTCTACAGTTCAAACTAACACAACTCTAGAGTTGTTTGTTTTCTCCTGTGACAGAGCTAACTCTGTAATTGACCTATTGACTGTGGAGCTTTTGAACATTGTTGCGGCAACAGTAGTTATTTAAAGAGAAGTGGTTTCCCACAGTAACTTCTGGTTTTCGGTAAACTTACAAAGCCAGTCATAAGGGCAGTGAGCAAATGTCTTACTATCCCTGCACACTTTTGTTGTTCAACAAAAACACACCCTTCTAGGTGTGATCATCGTTTTTGTGTCAATCCATAAGCTCAACAGAACACTGCATGACACCTCTTCAAACAGTAAGGTGAAAAAGTATCATTTTAACACACACAACTTACCCTCCCACAACTGACAAGCCTCAACTCATCTGCCCTGACTGTTTACCGTGAAAGGAGGGTGAGGCTAGCGTGTGTGTGTGAAAATGTACGTGTGTTATGCGAAAAGTGCAGAGGCGTCAAATTATTTGTTCCAGTCACCTCTGCCCTCCACACCCACATACGCACACACAGAGACATACCTCTTAAGTAGTTATGACATGATGACATCACCAAACTTACTGCAAAAAAAATGGAAGAACATACGCTCTCACTCCCTCCTTCCTTCTTTCTCTCCGTTTGTTTCTCTCTCTGCTTCTCTCTGTCTGCTTCCTGCATTTGCTCTCGCTTCTGTTGGAGGCCTTACCGACAAATGACAATATCAACATACCATAGTTATGACGGGGCCCGGGACTGGCCCCAGAATCAATCCAACAAAATCACTCCTCTCTCTCCGACCACTTGAACAAACCTCCCAAACTGTTCAGATTTGGCTCGCTGCCAGGCTTTTGTATCGTTCTTGATCATGGACAACGTTTCTTTAATCATGCCACACAGAGTTGACAGCCTCGCTCTATCACTCGATCACTTAGTTCAACATCTATCTTATCTCTTCATCCTCCTCCCTCCGTCCTTTATTGATTATCCTCCTGGCCCCCCAGTTCCCTCAAATGATTCTCTTGTCGCCTCTTATGCTTTTTTTTACACATTTGGGGGAAAAAAATCTCCTCTTGCTCATCGAGTCTCTGGACTTGTAAAGTTTTGTTTCTCTGGCTAGTTTCTGTTCCATGCCGTCTCTCTCCCTTTCTCTCTGTCCGTCGCTCCCCATCCTCAGGCTGTCAAACCTACAACACAACTTCCTGCCAGAAGTTAAGTGCAGAGAAATCGTTGTCAGGACTCCACCAACAAGTTTAGCATCGGTTAGATAGCGCACGCCCGGCGAGACATTGACCCATGCTTTCTCTGGGAACCTGGAGAGAGGATGTTTGTATTTCTCTGAAAGAGGAAAGAGTAACCATTCTCACCACTGAGAAGATTACCTTTGATAGCTCCATAATATAATGATGTGTGTGCTTGTCCCGGGGAAAGGGGTTTGGATTGAAATTAGAATGCTCTTAACCTAACTAGCAGACTGACAGAATGAATTAACGAACAAATGAATGAATAAATATGTGCGTGAAAGAGAGAGAGAGAGAAAAAGAGAGAGAGAGACAGTTTCCGAAGATAGTTAACAAAGTCACCTCTAGATTGACGCCAGTAATGTTACATGACACCATGTAAAGCCCCTTTTTCCCCAATCACTGGAGCGCGCACACACAAACACACACATGCACACACACACAAATACACACACACACAAACACACACTGTTTTCCCATCCAGACGAGGTCATTTGAAACAGCTGATCAGTGCATGGTGTTGTTCCTATACTTGCGATTGAGGATTCAAATCCTCACCCTAATCCAAGCCGTGGTCCATCCCTCCTCTTCCGTCCCCCCTCACCCCTCTAGTTTAGGACGCCAACCTAACAGGCAGGGATGTGTAGTAAACATTCACTTTGGGGCGGGTCAGGACCTCCATTTTTTTTTCTCTCTCCTGCATTCTGTTTCCCACTCTCCCTCCATATCCATCTGTGTTCATTTCAGTTGGGGAGGTCGGTTTGTCTGGGTTTCTCCCAACCTGCCTCTCTGTTTGTATGCCTGGTTGCATCTAGTCAAAGCATACAGGGAGTAATTACACAAACATCATAAAAGTGGTGCATTTTGACATACTACACAAAAAATGAACAGAGTATTTCTTATCAGGAGAATAATTCTGTGAGTTTCATGTCTACTCGTATTTCATCACCACAGTCTTTTCTCTTTTCCACTCTCTCCCTTTTCTTAGCTCTCCCCCTCCTCAACTGTGTCACCACGGTTACTACGGAAGACCGAGGCGTCTGTTGCCGGGGCAACGGAGGCCGGCTGGGCTGGGCTGGGAGTGACAAGCCGTGTTAATTCCTTCACCCATGAACCCCGCGGGAACGCAGACATTCGTCTTCATGTCACACACACACGCGCACACACACACATTTTCTATCTCCTGTTTGTCCGTTGAAGCCTCCTGCCTTAACTATATCTTCTCCCGTATTTAGCACAACACATTTAATACCTATTTGCCACACATACACACACATGATGTAGTCTCCCCTCACCCAACAGTGTGTGTGCTTCATTGGAAGTGAATGGGACAGAGGTACGACAGAAACACAGCATTGACTAATCTCTTTGATAGATTTCTCCAAGGTATCAGCCTACATTTGCCTTACACTACTGATAGACCAGCTAATGCATGCGAATCACATCCCTCTCTCTCTCTCTCTCTCTCTCTCTCTCCATCTCCCTCTCCCTCCCTCCCTCTCACTCTCTCCCTCTCCCCCCTCTCTCTATACCCCCCCTCTGTCTGTCTGCCTCTCTCACCCCCCCTCTCCTCTCTCTCTCCCGCTCTCCTTTTCACTCTCCTTTCAGTCTCTCTCTCTCTTTTCAAAGCTGTCCTCCGCCCCCCTCCTCTTGCTCTCTCAGTTTTGGTCTGTTTCTAATTCTCTCTGTATTTTTTCTCTCTTCTTCTTCCTCTTCTTCTTCTTCTTCTTCGGTGTTTTCCCCTTTTCAACTCGCCCTCCATCCCTCTTCCTGCCTCCCTCTCCTGTGTACATTTAACATTGACATCGAGGTCAACACTGACAATCAATCCTCCACACCCCCACTCTTCCATAAAGCGCGCGCAGCAGCCCCCCTCTCTTGTTTAGCTAGAGAGAGGAAGAAAGGAGAAGGGAGGAGAGGGGAGGAGAGGGGAATAGAAGAGATGAGAAGAGAGAAAGAAGCAGAGAACTTTGATACGCTGTGTGAACCAGACACGACTGCGCATTTACATGAAACTTGCACTATGAATGCAGTTTCAATCGGGGGCTCTTGTTAAACCGCTGCGCTGTTTAGACTACATCATGACACACACACACGCACACACACAAACACACACACACACACACACAAACACTGTGAGGGAATTGGGCCCTAGCGGTAATACAGACTCAGCTTTAACATTTAACAGAAGGTCACTGACCACGATACGATAGCAGATCCGCAGGCAATGTCTTTACTGTAACAGTCCACGTCCTTTTCACGCACAAGCACAGATGGTACTGGATGGATAATCTTTGGCTCTCTGTCACACATTCATAGATGCACACTCACCCACCTCCACCCTAACACACACTCAAACAAAAAGCACCACCCTAACTTCAACCCCCACTGACACAGTTGCTAAGACACATTCACGCACTTCAACATGCACATGCACACGCGCGCACACACACACACTCCATTTCTAGCACACTAATAGCACGCTAGCACACTAATACACACTCATTCATCCATCCGTAAATGCCACAGCCCAACTAGTGCTAAGCTAATACTGAAAGTCACTCAGGCTTGAAGAGTGTGGCGTTAATATAATCCTGAGGCCCCTAGAGTAGAGCTGTGTTTAGGAAGCACCTGTTTGTGCAGTCCATGTGGTACAATGACACACACATATCCACATCCAGGCACGCACACAGACTCAGAAGCGATGAACTGTGTAGTCAAACACACACAGGTACACACCTTCTCCCTCCCCACCCTCTTTTAAAACAGACCTGCCTGCAATCACACACTCCACCCCTGTATTGCAAACACGCGACAACATAAGGCGCACGTACGCACCGACCCCAAATGCAGCTAGTTCTGCACTCCGCGTCTAGCTGTGGGACGCCACAGAGCCTAAATCAAATCATCTGCTGGAGCCAAGTCTGAGGTGGGGAGTTAAACCCAGTTAGGGAGAGAGGGATCCACAGGCACTGCACCTCCAGGGGCCCTGCTAATGAATATCATACACACTAGAGGACACCTCTGTAACCAAGTCACTTCATAACCTTATGACACGGCACACAATGGAAGCAATTCATAACCTGTACTCTTTTTTTTTTCATTACCAAGCTGCGGATATACACTTCCCCGAAAATAAACTGGGTTGGATCCCTAAAAGACCTCATGTGAAGTCACTACTTTTGAGATGGAGCTATCTGCATGGGACTGCGCGATATCTTAGGAGATACTGAGAGGCCAACCATGACCCAAAAAGTAAACTCACCGGAACAATGGTTTATATTGAGCCTAATGCAGCGGTTGAGGTGCGAGACAGTGGGGACACATTAAAGCAGGCCTTTTGGGTTAGATGTCAATGTGTCTAGGTTGATTGAAAACCATATTGAGCAATGCTCCTTTCTTTCCCATTGAGCTTTCTTGCTCTGTTAAACGCAGCTTAGATAATCAGTTTGGAGTCTCATAAACAGTCACAGATAGCGTTAGCGCTGCGGAGAGTTTTTATTGGGGAACGCTACTCCAACCCACAGCTCGCGTTGGTGAACAATAACAGGGCTAACAATTCAATTAATGGTGGTTCATATTGACCCACAGGAGACGAGAGGAGGTCTAGGAGAAGAAATATGCAGAGAATGTTGTCAATAGCTGTTACTGTACTGAGAAAGAGAGAACCACATTCTTTTTCACTTTCTGAAAACAGCAATGCTACAATAGTGTGCTTTGTGGCCTATCTCCAGTAACAGTAAATTACTCCAGTATGGATCTGTATTCTATCGGGGAGGTTTTGCAGCAGAAGACAACAACACTCACTCTGGCCTTTATGAGACAGATATACTGTACCCTTCTGATCACACACACGGAGACACTGTAAATATACAGTAAATACACACTGCCACTGTAAATATACACTGTAAATATACAGTGTGTACCGAACACTTAGACACATGCATACAAAACGGGACAGACACACACTCAACACCCCCCCTCTCCACCCCATCCAGACTCAGGTCCATTCAGTCCCATCACTCTCTAGGGTTCTATGTCAAACACACATAATCAAACACAACGTACATAGGAACCAACCAATCTTCCACGTCAACCGCAAACTCAATCCTCCAGATGGAAGTAAAAGTGCTTAATTTGGTTTCATTTATGAGTGAAAACAATTTCCCTCGTGTCCTACGCCCAAACTGACCAATACCCGCCGTGAATCTGAACAGTGAGAACGACATAGACAGACATATCATTTTAAAAGTATCTAAGAAGTTTGCCGACATTCTTCTGATAAAAGGAACGCGCGCGTACACATTCAAAGGCGTGCACACGCTAAAGCACACCACCAACAGACACACATGCACACACACAAACACACAAACTAAAAGGTAAACATACACCCACACACACACACACACACACACACACAATGCCATCTACAAAAAAATCTAATCCTTCAGTACAAGATGAGAATCTACGTTTTACTCTTAATCTTTGATCATGGTAGCTAGATCAGAGAAACTCATTACTGAACCTCTAGTAATGCCTTTCAGTACGTACACACACAAGCACGCACACGAGACGTTAAACTTCACACATGCAGACATCCATGGTCACGCGCACACACAATCCTGTGGCTTCACATCGACAGTGTCTGACATAATTTAACCGCTTAATATCATTATCTCTATTCACTTCTATCTCCACTTACATTCATGAAAAATTCCCATTCATGCAAAAACACATCATCAATATTCCTGGAGCGCACATATTCACACCTCACTCGCTGAGCTTGCAGCCGGTGTAATTAAAATGTTATTTAGTGCTCCTGAATTTCTGCTCAGGTCAAATGCTTGCAAATGCGTCCCCCCTCAATTAAATGATGGCCACACACACAAACTAAAACACACATGCATGCGCACACACACACACACACACAAACCTCACCTTACTTTACCTAGTTGGGCACAACTGCAATAGAGATAATCAGCTATGTGTGTGTATGTGTGCAATTATGCAAATGATTGTCAGGGATGGCAACCATGCCAGCTTAACCCCATTCAAAATGTCATTGAACTCTGCTAACAACCTACAACACATACAGACATGCCACCGTCATACGGCCACACTCAAGCACACACACACACACACACACACAAATACATACGCATACACACACACACACATACACACAAATACACACACACTAGCAGACACACACAAGTTTAAACTTTCTCACATCAATCCACAGCCAAAGAACACCAATACATGTGTTTCTACTCGAGACAAGGATCAAACCATAGAAAAACACACTCATGCCCCGCACACACAAACGCGCACACACACACACACACACACACACCTTATCCGCACATCTCTTGTAAAAATGGAGACATCCAAACCCACGAAGAAGATTGTCCAGCGAAGACACAGTTGAAGGATGTGCAGAAGGCACAGGGTGCTGGTGAAGGCGTGCCGCAGGGCTGGGCAAAGAACCAAGCAGTACAGTTCCAAGTCTGATTAGACATTGTGAGTAATTACAGACAGTTAGCCGTCCTGATTGGAGAGGAGAGGAGAGGAGGGGAGAGGAGAGAAGGGGAGACAAAGGAGCCCTATGAGGAGGCGACAGGTGTATGTACTTGAAACAGATGCCTCGGTCCAATCACACACACACACACATACACAGACACACACAGACACACACAGACACACACGGACACACACACACAGACACACACAGCTGCTGGATCACTAACTCCTGGCAGACAAACCGCAAATTGAGACAGGAAGAGAAAAGAAAAAGTTTGAGGACAGACAGCTGTTGACTATCTCAGGTCTGTGGTAATTATAGTAATAACACACGCACATTCGACGCACACACACACACACACACACAAACAAACTCCTAAACACAACACCATCCCACACACACAGACGCTCAACCAGAAATTCACACACAAGGTTTGCGCCACAGACCGACACACGCACACAGACTGAAACAAGCAGCTAAAAATACATTCAAAGACACATAAATGACACTTCGATGCTAGACGCATGCACACACCCACTGTTTGGGCATTGTTCACAACTGGAAAATGTACAGGTATGAAAAATGCCTTTCAGTACCTCTAAAAGCAATGACATAGGTCCCAGGTGAACAACTTCCATTTACTCAGCATTTAAGCTGACAGTAACTTAGAGGCAGGGGGAAAAACACCAACTTGCAGAAGGGGCATCATACAGTGTTTGGCTATGTGTGCTGTGTTGTCCTCAGAGGAATAGAACACGGATGGAGGGAGGAAAGAAGGGATGGAGACAGGATGGAAACAGAGGGGGAGAGGGGTGATGCTTGAGTCAGCAGCCTCCTACATTTCAGCATTGTGCAAGCAGTATTGAGTTATCACACCACCCCTGTCTCTCCCTACTAGGAATCTCTTTCTCGCCCTTCCTCTTTCACGCTTTCCTTCTCTTATTATCATCACTCACCTTCCCTCCAAACTGTCTTTCAGACTTCACATCAACCTCTCTCTCTCTCTGTTTTTCTCTCTTATGCCTCTTTCCACTTGCTGACACAGTCAATCACCACAGAGGTTAATATCAGACACACACTCAAGCACACACACACACACACAGGAAAAACTGCAGATTCCTTCACCTGATCGCCAGCGTTTGAGCGGTTTCAGCGCATGTGTGTGTGAGCAGAATTACAGAATTACTGCTGGGCCAGCACAAATGCTTGGCCATGGGGACTCTACACATAACCCTGCAGCTGTAACCTGGAGCCAGCTATCTACTGGGCAGCCATCTTGGAAGATAATCATCTTTTAACGAAGAGGTTGTATTGCTTTTCGAGAGTCAAAGTTTTGGACAGCATTTCTGATTGTTGCACTTCACTGACGACTGTTTACTTGAGGGAAGGAAGACGCAAACGAACAAATATAAAAAACAACAACTGAAAGACAGAAAGAAAAAGAACAAAAACAGGAAGTCAGAAAGAAAGACACTTTCTGAAACACTTGAAGAACACAACAATGCACTCAATGTTGAAAGGCAGCAAGGATAAACTGATGAGTGAAAGGCATTAAATAAACAACACATCGTGTGGGATCCACTGAGAGGCCCAGGGACTGACACACATATCTTTTCAGACAGTCTGAGACAGGCAAAAAAAAACTCCAGCCATTTCAGTCACCAAAAGTTAACATTCTCACTGAAAAACAAGAAGTCTCACAGAACATCACAGGTGGTTGGACACCGCCCCC
>BROE01000009.1:10904409-11011354 GCA_036571765.1 Plecoglossus altivelis
CCCCTCCCTCCCCCCCGTCTCTCTTGCTCAACACCCTTCCCTCCGTCCAGGCCAGAGGAGCACTGTGCTGATTAAGAAGGTTCGAGTCACGGCCAACCCGGCCATGTCAGCGGCGCTGGGAGCAGGAAACGGTTTTCAAGCTGCCTGCCGCCAACGACCAGGCCGCGAGGCGGCTTGGCCCGCTGTCCCTGATGAAAGCACAGGGCAGGCTCCGTTTCTATGGGGACGTCAGATCCGATAAACAGGTTCGTTCTCTGATCCACAGTCAAGCAAGGAAGACCAGCCAGTTAGTTTATCAGTGTCATCAGTCAGATGACTATCTATTTCCCCCCCCCATGACAGAGCCAGTCCACTCTCCCATAAAACAACATTCAGACACTAATCACTGCCTCGCAGACATGATTACACTTCGAATCAAATTAACCGTAGCATGCAAGACTAGCCCGCTGCCGAGCTAGCGTGGTGGACAAGACAATACACAGAGATGCAGTGGGTGAACGGGTGCGACCGGAAGACAGGCTTTTGACCTGTGTTCTGTGGGGAAACATCACCTCGTTGAGATCAAGACTAGACACAGGTTTATTGTCTGGCCAGTTGTGTTAGCTTAGTTAATAAGGGCATCTTTATTGACTGAGACACTGACGGTTCCTGAAATAAAGGAACAGCAACCGACTGAAGGGGCAGGGAGCAACGGGCGAAACTACTCAAAGGTGTCCACGTCGTGTACGCACGCACACACACGTAGGGTCATGACCTCAGACAAAATGCCTGGGTCCCCTGCCTGTCACTTACTGTCACCAAGCGTCAATCCTCCCTCACCCACGCGCAAGCCTGATTCAGCGAGATAAATCAATCAGTCACTTGAGAGAAACACACGTTTTTTAATCATTTCAGCCACGTCCACAGACGCACCACACTCTGTAAATGGCCATAACGTTTCCCTCAATCTCTGCCAAACAATGCCCTGGTCCATCCCCCCTCGCAGACGCTATCAAATCAAACCCCTCTTTCAATCCCTATGTTAATCCTGAATCTCCTGCATTAACCCACTAAAGACGTAGCTAGATCTCTATAAACATTTGCATTAACGCTAGCAGGCTTTTCTCAAACCAACATTATCCTTCTCTATTTTTATTAGTAGTAAAATGTAAACATATCTGTGTCATCCCCTTTAGGGTCTGCCCTTGCTCTCTGTTATTGCTGCCTAAAACCTATTATGGGATACTCCCCTAAAACGGACAAAAGAAAGCATTGGCTTTTAACGGAAACTTTGTCTGATTTAACCACCCTATTCCTGACATAAACTCTACTATTTCTGACATTCACTGTCCCTTCCAGCTATTGGTGGGCCTATTTCTAAAACGAACCCTTCTGTTCCAGATTTTTGAAAGCATATTCCCAGCATTAGAGGTGGCGTTCCTGATTCGACACAAAGACACTTAATCCAGACACTTTATCATCCTGGCCCACACAGATCAAACACGCGAGCGACCATGCGCGTGTCCTGACCGACCACCTGTCTTTCTGCTCACCTGAGATCCACTTGAGCCCTTCTCTGTTTGCCCTGGATCATCTTGAGAAGAGACGCCGACCACCACCCTTGATCAGAACCCCTCCAGGACGCCCCACCCATCATCTCACCGCACGACCGACACTTAAGTGGGCTATCCCAACAGTCCAATCATCTGAAGAATGCCACTTCAACTCAACCAGAGAATGGCTTCAGTCGACGAAGCACTTAAACAAGGAGAACGAGTCTTGAGTCTTGTGCAGATTGTCGTGCTGTATTTTACTGCTTCAGCAGGGATGGTTTTGGTTTGGGAAGGATAAGGAACAGGCCAGGTCCAGTCATACTTACAAATCAAGATAAAACGATACTCTTGTAAAAGATCCATGTTTGACGTTACCTGCTTGGAAAATTGTGTCGATTTTACCGTCTCATTCTCGTCAAACCTTACACACACACAGACACACACAAACATAGGTTCTGCTCAGCCACACTAAAAGCCCTATCTTTACGATCGCAAAACTCACAGAAGATCATGGTTCGGTGTGAGCAAATCTGCCGCAACATGCGCGACTTGTAATTATGTGCGTCACTTCGGATGGAAACGTCCCAAAAATGTAGAAAAGGGACTAAATGCACGGGCAACACTGATGAAGCTGGTTAGGCTCAGCTGAACCGGTCCTGCAGAGGACATCTCAGAGACCCCTCAAAGGCTGTCCTTGACATCTGCTTAGCCCATTCAGGGGATGTAAGGCTTTGTAAGGTCAACCTCTCACCTCCCATGCCCTCAAACTCAATAGATTGATGCGGACTAGGTCAAGAGGCTTAGCTAAACTCTGACATGTCAATGGAGACGGAGACTCAGATAGGATCGAGGAAAACAATTGACCCCAGAATGGAGAGCAGATAGGAAGAGCGTCAACAGAAAAAAGGGAGGAATCGCAGGACTAGAGCAAGGCAACAACATTCAGAACGTAAGGAAAGGCAGAGGACGATTTGGAAACCCCCCAAAAGTGACAGAGCGGAAGGAGGAGCCGGGGGAGAGGAGGGCGAGGGAGTCGAAGGCGCTGCGCGGAGACGAGCTGAAGCTCTTTTGAGTGTCTGGCTAGCCTGTCTGTACTCCCCTCCAAACGCTGACTGAATGGCACAGACGCCGGATCCTCCCTGGGAGGATCCGCACTTTAAAAGATGGTGAACACATCGGTGCTTTGAGGACGCCAAAAAGCGAGTTTCCCCCTTTCTAAATAAATCAAGAGGCTTTGACAGCAGAGCCCTAGAGTCCCACTGGATACCCAAAAAAAAGGTACCTCTGTCAAGCAACGTCCTGGATTGCTAAATCAATGTACCTCCAAACCCAAATCCGAACAATGCCGGAAACATGTTACGACATGGCGAAACGTCAATCATTCCCAGAAAGACTACAGGTCCCCAAGAGAGTTTGGGGGAGTGGGCGGGGGTGAGCCTAATGGACGGGTATGATGAGAGAAGGCCGAATGGAGAAAAGGGGGGTGGTACGTGTGTGTGCGTGTGTGTGTGAACCATTCGATCCTTTCTATCAAAGCCAACGGTGACGCCAGTCAGTCAGGCAGAGGACTCAAAAATACACACATGCTGCACACACACACGCACACAATGTGCTCTGTGCGGCTGAAGCGGGAGAGGGCGGTAAAATAGAGATGTTTATCCACTCCGGGGTGAGGCTGTCTGCACTGTGACAGTGCCCAAATGAAAGCAATACCAATGAAATATGACACTGATGATAGGCCTGTACAGTGGATGGAAATGACTTGATCCTCTCTCTCTCCACTCCTCCGAATGAGATAGAGATGAAGGGTACGAGTGTGTGTTGCTGTGTGTGTACGAGTGTGTGGTGGTGGAGGTGGTGGGAGGTTGGTGCTCAATCACTGGGTCTGCCTAGCTATTTCCGCATACAATCAGAGCCCTGCTCTTGAGGAAATAACCATGAATGAGCCAACAGTCAAGAAAGAGCCGAATAGGCTCAATCACCAAATAAGGTGAGGTGTCCTCATTGATGGGTGAGCCCCTGTGTTCATGTGTCTATGTGTGTGCATGCGTGTTCTCTGTGTGTCCACATTCCACTGCATTGTCCTAAAGTGCAGAGGCCTGTCAGACAGTGCATCTTGTTATGAAAGAAGCTTCCATGGTTTCTGAATGCTTATGTGTATCACAGATAATGCAAGAACGGAAGATACGGCAAAGCGTTTTTTTTGGCCTCAACATCAGTGAATGACACAGGGACGTCAGACATTAGTCCTGGACTTGTACTACCTGTTATTAAAATCTATAAACCCACAACGAACCTCAGACATGTTAATTTTCAACAACTGGTGAAGCTTGGTTGTTGTATCAAGGTTGTTGTGGATCATCTACAGATGTGGCCCCTTTCTGAATGAACTGGGAGCTTCGACTTCTTTTGGGGGGGGCGGATCTTGCAGAGGCACTTCTCTCCACTTCTCTGCATACACGAGGGGGCGAAGGAACGGACGGAAGTCATTGAGCGCTGAGACAATGAAAGGGTCAAACAAAGGTCAACACGACAGGAAGGGACACGCACACACACACTTTCTAAGCTCCACAACGACCTCTATCAACTGTGACCTCTACGTTGCCGAAACCATTCACATTAGCTGTCCCTGAGAACTCGGCTCGATAAGATTTAGAAACTGATCAAAATGATCTGATGGTTTTTTTTGGTTGCTTTCTACAGAGATGTTGAATGTTAAATACCAGACCCTACAACTAAAGTATTTGCATTTGTCGTAAACAACGCTCATACACAGAAACAGGTTGAGGCAGAAAACTGTCATGCTTTGTCAATCATAGCATCTTTGACACACAAAAGTGTTGTTCTACAACAATACCTGAAGCGCGAACACCTCTAAACAACCTAAGGACTATCGAAAACACGTCTCCCGAGGGGCGCTGCTGTGGAGCCCAGAGTTGCACTTCCTCCTATTCACTTTCCATTGAACAGGATGCGACTGACAACCGTATCAGAACCATAGTGGCTCCCTTTACCTCGGGGCTGGGAATGGATGTGTTGAGCTATTAGCATATAAAAGGCCTGCGAGGGGTATAACTGTGAGCATAGTGATGCTACGGCAGACAGATCGGAGCTGCACTCGCCTGGCGTCATGACAACAACCAAACGGGAGGAATACTGTCATGGCAACGTGCAGGAGGCAGAGAGAGTGGTTGGGTATAGGCAGAGACTGGAGGCAGATGGTGGGAGGGGGAGGGAGAAAGAAGGCTAGGGGGAGACTGACAGGGGGAGGGCAAGGGAGGGGGTGCAGGGAGGGGAGGAGAGGAAGCAATGTGGACAGAGAGATGAGAGAGAGGTGGGGGAAAGTGAGAGACAGAGAGAAAGGGGAATGACTGATGAGCAGACAGTGAAAACATAAAGGAGTAGTTCATAGACGAGAAGGGTCTAAGTACATAAACGGCACAACAGACCGAGAGGGAACCCAAAATAGAGTCTAACTCCCCCACCCGCCAGCCCACACTCACCCGGCCCCCCACACCCACCTCCCAACAAATGACAAAAAGAAAAGAAACATCTGCGCGCGCACAATAGAGCCAGCTTCACCAGAAGCTCACATAAGCGATGAGCAACACGTCCCGCTACTTTGGAGAGAACAAGAGGCTGACAAGTTTCCTGACTGCAGGCCTTTCCCTCCGATAACAGCAACGCTCTGTCAACAGGAAGTACTGTCGCCGACGGCAACGCTCAGAGAAAGTGCCAGCAGGCACTCTCGCGGACACAGTTTCACACGCAAGGACATGAAAAGCACACACACACACAGACACAGTATATATGTATGGGTCTTGACCTTGACGAAGACACCAGAGGCATGCAAATGCAGATGTCAAGACTGTAGACACAAGGCGGCAAGCGCACATACACGCGCATGTCGCCCAAGTCCTTGCACACACACAAACACAAACCAAGCACTGTAACGCGGGCCTCATATTTCTTGGTGTGAATTGTCAGACAGATTAAGAGAGACGGGGAGCAGAGGCGAGTGGGCATGAAGTGGCAGAGAAGAAGAGATGTGGCGAGAAAGGAAGAAAATGAGCAGCTACCATGACAATAAACAAAAAGGAAATGGTGCGAGAGACAAAGACATAGAGATGGACGGATGGACAGAGACAGTTTGATGGAGAGAGATTTACGGAGAGATAGAGAGATAAAGAAAAAGAGAGACAGAGGGGAGAGAGGAGAACAACAAAGGGGACAGAAGCATGGCAAGGGAGGAAGAGAGAGAGAGGAAACAGAGCAAGGGAAGGAGAGAGAGGAAACAGCAAGGGAGAGAGAGAGAGGAAACAGAGCAAGGGTGGAAGAGAGAGAGACAGAGCAAGGGAGGGAGAGAGAGACAGAGCAAGGGAGAGAGAGACAGAGCAAGGGAGAGAGAGAGACAGAGAGGAAACAGCAAGGGAGGGAGAGAGACCTTCAAATGCTCTTGACTGGAGAGGCACTGGGATGCTGTTTTAGAGCCTGTGGGACAGAATAGTCCTGAAATCAATGAACGTGCTGCCAGCCGTATCACTGTTACAGCACACAGGGAGCTATGACATCACTCAATACAGCATATGCGCACACACACAGACACACACACACCATACATGCACACACACACACACACTCCCTAATCTAAACACACACCCACAATTTGTTTACACAGAAATACACATGCATGCCATTTTTAAACAGGTTGCAGCCATTGAACCTTCTAGACAAGGGTCAACATTTTCCCCAAATAACCACAACCCTTCACCATCTTTCTCTGATCAGACTACCCCCTCCTCAGGCCAGTGGAACCATGAGGATCTGGAAATGATGGTCTGATTGTGGCTCTTTGGTAGGAAGCAGCTTTTGTAACGTGAGGGTATTCCTCTGGGGTCTATAAATATGTCATCTTTCAAGTTGTTTGTGTAAAGCGTCCTGGCTTTGTCACTTCGGCATAGCGTGGGAAGCTAACAGAAAAAAGGGCTAGCGTCAGTGAGTGTCGCAACTGAAGTCAAATGAAGAACGGAGCTAAAAGCAGGGTAGACTCGTCTGAGGACAAGTAAGTAGGGCAGGAAGAGAGGAGAGGAAGGGAAGAGTAAGAGAAGCGGAGGATGGGGGAAGGAGTGAGGGAGAAAAGAGATTAGAAAAGAGGGAAAGAGAGAGTATTCGTGGCTGACCTTCATACTGCAGCGCAGATAGAAGGTTAAAACTATGATCTCAGGAAAGAGAGAATTAAGAAGAGGGGTCGACCGGTAAAAAGACAGCGACAGGGAAAGACCGAGAGGGAGAGACGGCAGTGATGACATGCAGACGTTCGTCTGTTTTTCTTTTTCGAGAGAGTGAGAGGGGCTTATCTTTGTCTCTATGGTAACTGAGTCTCTGGGTGGTTATTAGAAACCCTGAACTTCCTGTGCCTGAGCTGGAACAGCCAATCAGGAGCCGGGGTTTCAGGGGCAGGGTGAGCAAAGAGAAGTACAGCTACCACGAGGGAACAGCAAACATATACAGAGAGAGAGAGAGAGAGAAAGAGAAAGAAAGAGAGACTGAGAGAGAGAAACTGACAAATGTGTGTAGATTGAGATGTGAGAGCGAGCGAAAGAAGGAAAGTTCAGAGATAAGGGAACCGAAAATGACTTACATTCTACCTTTTACAAGAACACCAACCAAACACTAAAAAGCAGTTCACAAAATGGCACTTCGAAATAAGGCTAAAGACTTGTTTATGTACTTTCTAACCTAACTTTAGAACAAAATGATCTGTCTAAATTCTAGGAAATTAATCCATATTTGGAAGTCTATGCTTCCAACTGCATTTGTGGCTCCAAACTGTTTTATAGTTTGAGAGGAAAATACAGTAGCTGTCCAACATTCCCTTAGACGCAGCACCTGTAAACTTTCCTGGATCCCTAACCAAACTAAACCCCCTTTCACACCCATTCTCTGGTAATCACTGGAATCTGAGTACGTGTGGAGGATATGTGTTGTTTCAGCCCCAGACAAGCACAAGCTCATTCGTGGACAACACCAGTATTGAACTGTTTTGCAGCATGTGTCTCTTTTATACACAGGAAAGACTGGCATTGGTGGCAAAGGGTCATGAGTGTATGTGTGTGTGTCAGTCCCTGGTGTGGTTAAGCAGCTGTGGAACAATGTCATCACACGTCTGAATTGTACTTTTTTGGGGGGGGCACACACACACACACACTCGCAAACACACATTCCCACCCACAAGTGCACGCACACAACACACATTGCAAGTTTGAGCCCACACGGACATCACAGTGGTCTAGAAAGATCATTCTGCTCTGTCCTCTGCAGAATTGCTGAATATGGGAGAAGATTCAGCTTTGTGTGGTTACAATGGCAACGTTGAGGGTCACACAGTGTGTGCATGTGGCGGCACTTATATATGCGCGTGTGGGAGAAAGAGTTCCGTGTATGTCTGTGTGTGTTTGCGTGTGTTTGCGTATATGTGTGCGCTGTATGAACGTTCATATGAACACAGAAAACATGACCCCAACAGCAACACACACACAGAGTGGACAGAGGAGGGTCTATTCCTGTCTCCAGTTACTGGGGAGAGAATGAGCTTAGACGAACAATACTCCCATCTCAGACCAAGAGCAGACCATTCTTCTTCCAGTCTCTATGCAAAGTGTCTCCATTTTCGTCCCAGTCTCTTCCTCCTTGACCTCTCAGGCCAACTCCTGTATTGTAAATGGTATCTTCTTGTTGACTAAATATCCCATATCTAGTCTTTCTTACCCTATCCAGTCAATCTATGCTTTTTCAGTTGTTTTCTCCAAGAAATGTGCCTATTGATTTCCTGTTAGTGGTCATATCCAATAGTCTGTTTACAATGAGAGAGAAAGTGGACTTTCAGCCCATCATGGCAGTGCTAACACTCACACCAAACTATGTTGTCTCTTTTTCCAAAGACAGCGCTCAGACAGTCAACCCATTTCCTCTATTTTTGCCTTTTCAACAGATTTGATTCTAGAGGCTTCAAAGCCTGGCCAATAACTAACACCTCAGCCTATATGAGCATACTGAACACCAGGCTTCACTCTAGACTCTAGATGTCCATAAACAGGAACATTTGTCAATCCTCTAAGCTGTACATTCAAACACACACCATACACACACGCACACACAGACGGATGTGCGGCACTCTCACGCGCACAACAGCGCACACATACACACACCATATGCCATGAACCCACACAGAGAAAGCACTCACACACACTAAACCCTCATGGGTTTGTTGACTACGTTCACATGGCTTTAGCTTGAGCCTTGTCTTTGGCTGTGGCTCTGTAGCACAGCTTGGCTTTTTCTCAATCACACTCTGTCTCTCTCTCTCTCTCTCTCTCTCTCTCTCTCTCTCTCTCTCTCTCTCTCTGTCTGTCTCTGTCTCTCGCAATCACACACACACGCGTGTCCTTCACTGTCGGCAGTCGAGTTGAGCCGAGTGATTGTTTACAGGGCTCTGAAGGAAAGTTACTCTCCACAGTGACAGGCTCAGTCCCAGCCACTGACCTTGAACACTGTCAAACTGCACACGCACCCAGACACACACAGCCACCAGAAACCAGAGATGGGAATGAGGGTTGCTATGCATTTGTGTGTGTGTATGCGTGTGTGTGTGTGTGTGTGTGAGAGAGAGAGACGGCGACTGAGGAAAAGTGAGCTAGAGGGAGGGCGGGAATGTTATGTGTGTGTGTGTGTTTGTGTGTCAAGTGCCCACGGAGGATAACAGCCGCTTTGCTTTTATCATACAAAGTGAAGGAGGGAGAGACAGAGAGAGAGAGAGAGAGAGAGAGAGAGAGAGAGAGTGTGTGAAAAAGACAGAGACAGAGAGACAGAGAAAGAGAGACAGCGAGAGAGACAGAGAGAGAGAGAGAGAGACAGAGAAAGAGAGAGAGAGAGTGTGTGTGAGAGAAACAGAGAGAGAGACACAGAGAGAGACAGACACAGAGAGAGAGAGAGAAAGAGAGAGAGAGAGAAACAGAGAGGCAAGAGGGATTGAGTCACAAAAAGGGGGAAGAAATGAGGGATCCAAAAGAGACCAACAGAACAAGCATGAGCAATCGAAAAAAAGGAGAGCAACACAGTATGAGCAAAAACCAAGAGAGTGGAGGAAGAGGGAAGAACTGAGCCAGATAAGCAGACAAGGGAGAAGATGTGAGAATACAGAGGGACATGCATCCACGTAAAACACAACCATCTCCACCATGAGCCACTGCCAATGCCTGTTCAACACTGTAGGCAAGGACAAGTTATTGACAACACAACGTCCATAAGACTGTGCCTGCACATAACTACAGTGTGCAGGCAGTGTACAGACAACCATCCAGCACTTACTTTTACGCACGCACGCGCACGCACGCACACATACGCACGCACGCACACACACAGACGCACACACACACGCACATCAGCACACTCATACACGCACGCGCGCACATTGCCACGCCGAGCAGAATGTTAACAGTTGTGAAAGTCTACCTTTGAATCCTTCTGGCGTCTCTTGAAGCTCTCCTTCTTCCCCCTATCTGTTCTTCCTCCCCTCCTTCCCTGCTTTAAATCCCTGCGTGAAATCCCTCCATTCTGTTTGTGTTTTAACGTGTAGGCAAAGACAGACTGTGGAAACCACACTCGCTCGAGTTCCTCTCTCGACTCTGGCTCTTTCCGTCTGTCTCGTTCCCTCTTTAACTCTCTCTCTCTCTCTCTCTCTCTCTCTCTCTCTGTCGCTCGCTCGCAGTGCAGGAATGGAGGAGGCTGAGAGAGGGGGTTTGCTGGGTCTTAGCGCCACCTGGGTTGGGTGAAAGATTGGAATTGTTCAGGGCCATTTGGTTGAGTGACTTTGTTGTACAGTAGACACGCTTATTTGTGCCTGTACTATATGTGCACAAGAACACACGTGGACAGACACACTAGTAAGCAAATGTATTTCATCGAAGGCTCAGTCGGTCACACCAAACAGGCTCATGACCGGTCGTGCACACACGCACACACACACAGAAATGAGCAAGCAGACAAAAGTGAGAGTAAGTCTCTAGGTCATTTTCGTTCGACCAATTAGACGGCAGTTAGCTATCTGACACCCGTAATTAAAATGTAATATTTCCAGACTGAGAAAGAGACATGCCTATGAGCTAAAATCCTTAAGAATAGAGAGGATTTCTTGTCCCTAAACCAAAACTGTGATAAGAATTTGAATCCATATTAAGCTTTTGAGAAGGCCCAAGAGTTTATAAATGACTGCATGACCTAAGGGTCACCCACCCCGCACCACACACACTCAAACACCCCCTAAATAAATTATACAATGGACTACAATTACAACTACAATTAATCCTCTGTACCTGCGCTATAAACCATTTATGATTAATTTATCTGATTTTTTACTTAACAATACAATACCCTGCTATGGCCATTGGACCATAGCCTTTTTTTGTGAAACTCAACAGAAAAATGAGCTGTTGTTTAGTTAAAGCATCTCCCATGTTAGAAACAGCATCTACCATGTAGGAAACAGCATCTACCATGTAGGAAACAGCATCTACCATGTAGGAAACAGCATCTACCATGTTAGAAACAGCCTCTACCATGTAGGAAACAGCCTCTACTATGTTAGAAACAGCATCTACCATGTAGAAAACAGCATCTACTATGTTAGAAACAGCATCTCCCAAATAGGAAACAGCATCTACCATGTAGGAAACAGCCTCTACCATGTAGGAAACAGCATCTACCATGTAGGAAACAGCCTCTACCATGTAGGAAACAGCATCTACCATGTAGGAAACAGTATCTACCATGTAGAAAACAGCATCTACTATGTTAGAAACAGCATCTCCCAAATAGGAAACAGCATCTACCATGTAGGAAACAGCATCTAACATGTGGGAAACAGCATCTACCATGTAGGAAACAGCCTCTACCATGTAGGAAACAGCATCTAACATGTGGGAAACAGCATCTACCATGTAGGAAACAGCCTTTACCATGTAGGAAACAGCCTCTACCATGTAGGAAACAGCATCTACCATGTAGGAAAACAACATCTACCATGTAGGAAACAGCATCTACCATGTAGGAAACAGCATCTCCCATCTTAGAAACAGCATCTACCAAATAGGAAACAGCATCTACCATGTTAGAAACAGCATCTACCATGTTAGAAACAGCATCTACCATGTGGGAAACAGCATCTACCATGTAGGAAACAGCATCTACCATTTAGCAAACAGCATCTACCATGTTAGAAACAGCGTCTACCATGTTGGAAACAGAATCTACCATGTAGGAAACAGCATCTACTATGTTAGAAAGAGCATTGAGGCCAAAAGGTCCTGTGCTGTGGGTGCAATGGTAAGGTCGTTTGCCATTGGCTCATCTTGCTCTCCATCACGGTGCCTACAGCCCTGCAATGTCTCCTTAGGAGCATCCAAATGGCACTCATTACGCTTGGAAATATCAAACACAAGACAACATTCCCCAAAGGAAGTGCTGGGTTTTATGACTGCATTGTAGAGTCCCTCCACCATTTTTTGAAAGGCCTTCTCCTGCACCCAAATGTTCTTTCTATTCCAACTCACAACGCTGACAGGATTGACTGTAGTGTCTCAAAGAGGATGGTACTTTATACCAGCCAGGTCTTTCATGTAAAATCACTGTCTCCT
This sequence comes from Plecoglossus altivelis, assembly GCA_036571765.1. Lineage (NCBI taxonomy): Eukaryota > Metazoa > Chordata > Actinopteri > Osmeriformes > Plecoglossidae > Plecoglossus > Plecoglossus altivelis. The sequence goes on from BROE01000009.1 coordinate 10,916,633, forward strand.
ATCAGCCACTTGTTAGAGGAAGACAAAAAGCTAAGCATTATGTAATATAAAATGATAATATACTGAGCTGGGGAAATCCTAGACAGGAGACATGTGACGTAACCTTCCATGTCACAAACAACACAACGTTTACGCAATCCAAACCAAACCTGGGATTGTGCTCTAAAATTACAACTGTTTCACTGGCTGACTGACTTTATTCAAATGGATGTTTTGGAAGCAGAGGGCACTGTGGAAATAAAGAGGGTATTTGGGAGATGGAGAAACACTGCAGCGATGCCCACTCCTTCCTCCCAACATACCCATAACCTGACACCTGTTCTGGGACACACTTTACAGAATCCAAGCAAACCCACCTGAGGTGGCTCAGGAGGAATGCCAGGAGTGTGACCCATCACACAGCTGTGTGACCAAAGAGCAACAGCATGGTCGCGACCTGTGTGTGTGTGTGTACGTTATTGTGCTTGACAATCCTCAAATCCCCCCAGCAGGCACGGTGAGTCAGACAACACTCTCCCACATGGTCTCCGAGACAAAGATGTTTCGAGAAGTCTATTTTCTGTCTATAATCTAACAGTAACAAACACAGACACAGTCTCTCTCTCTCTCTCTCTCTCTCTCTCTCTCTCTCACAGAGAGACGTCATTGGTTCTTTGTTTCTCAGCAGAGTGAAACGACCAAATCATACAAGCACACACGTCATTCTGAGGTGTGGCAATGACTCATCTTAGAGTTTGATTGGACCTATAAAAGAACCGCCATACTTCATTTTTTAGGGTTGTGCAGTAATGATTATATCAGTAAAACCATCAAATGACCTATTTGGTGCTGCATTTAACGGGAAACTTCTTTCAATAATCGAATGAAAACCAGGGTTCATCGACATTATGCACAGGTAAGAGAGATGTACAGGCAGAGAAATGGAGAGAGAAAGGAATAGAGAAAGCCCAATGGGGAAATAGGGTGGAGAATGAGAGACAGAGGAAGACAGAAAGAGAAAGCAAGAAAGCGAGAAAGAGAGAGCAAGAAAGAGAGAGAGAGAAAGAGAGAGAGACAGCTATTGGATCAAGTCCTGTCACCACATATTTAAGGGACGAAAAAAAAGAAACGAGTCGCGTTCAGAAGAGTCCATCGTTTGTGAGACACTGCGAAGGGAACTCAATAACCATGACCCACATAATGGGATGATGTGGAGCAATCTTTCCAGATGTAAACACAGCACAAAGACAATATATTGCCTGGAGACACACACACTCAAATCAAAGAGAGGAGAAGGCAACATCATATGCTTTCAGGGAAAACACTGCTGAAATGTCACAGTGCCTGTGTGTGTGTGTGTGTGTGTGTGTGTGTGTATGTGTGTGTGTATGTGTGCGGGTGTGTGTTGGGGGGATGTGCACTACATAGGTAATGACAATTATAGACTCAATTCTGCCAGAGGATGTAAGACTGTGCAGCCACAATGAGAAACACTCATTGAAAGACACACCAGGCCAAGAGGTCAACAATACTTTTGTTATTGAATTTGATGTTCTACATACGTTCTACTAAGCCTCAGGGGTCATCAGTATAGCTTCTGTCTGTGGGGCAGCTGTCTTTAGATCATACTTACAGTAGAACACACTCCCCATCATGAGGGAAACGAGATGTTGTTGAGGTATTTTGGAAGTTGCCTTAAATGTCCTGCATTCCACTGTGGACTCCATAGAAGAAGTGTTGCAAAATAGGACTGGCAGTGATGACAGAAAAGTGTATTAGGAATCTCTGATAGTCAAAGCTCCATTGAACTGAAGTTGGAAGTGCTTGTCATATTGATTCAATCGGTACCATGGGCAAACTAGGTATCTCCGCTATCGTTGGCTTAAAGGTGTCAGGATATTGAATCTTGAAACAGTGTTTATAGGAGGTAGGTGCAGTGTTAAAGACCCTTGTCTAATCTTTTCGAGCAATCCACAGAACATCCTTGTTAAAGTAAACATAAATAGGCTTGTCTGGAGGATTATAATCATGTTGGATCCTCTTTCATCTCCTGCTAGAAAAACTGCCAACAACAAAAGAAAACAAAAGTGAAACCATGTTTCCTGCTCATAGGCCTCACATCACCTGTTGGCTTTGAAATCATACTGAGGAAAAAAAAACTGGTGATTAAAAACTGTTTTGATACTGTATTTTAAGCTTCACAGCATATCACACAGCTTTGAAAGCAGAAAAAAGTAGAAGGAAAAAAGGCAAGCGAAATAGTGCCATTAAACGAACTAAATGCAGAAGGAAGCTGAACATTTTTAAAAAGTACGTACTGTAGCTATTAAAGGTCTAGAATTAAATATAGTGTCTGCTTTTAAAATTGGCACATAATCCCTTGTAAAAGCGAAGTAAATACACACGCTTGTGAGTTCATCTTGACAGTAAAGGGCCTCAGTGCATTTACTGTAACCAGAGGTCGGAGTCACCTGTTCCCTGGGTTTATACCGTGACATATCAGATATAATTCCCGCTGTTTGTGGTGGCTATCCACCGTTGATGCCACTAGGCTAACAGAGTTAGCGGTCTGAGACATTGGTTTGCGGTGTGGGTTATCGCCTAGCAGGCTCCTCTGTGGCCAGACTCTCCTCATTCTGCAGCTGGAGCCATTTCACATGAATGAATCCTCACTCGTATCTCTCTCGGAAACCCATCCCTATCTCTCTCCCTCTCGCTCTCCCTCTCTCTCTCTCTCTCTCTCTCTCTCTCTCAATTATCCTCCCGCTACTGCTCTCTGTCTCTACCTCTCCACTCTCCATCTCTCTCCTTATCAGTCATCCCTTTCCTTTCCATATCTTTACACCTCTCTCTCTCTTTCCCATACAACCTGTCCACCTTGTTTTCTCGATCTCTCTCTCTCTCTCCCTCTCTCTCTGTCCCTCTCTCTAGGTCACAGTGACCTCCCTTGTCCATTTCTATTCTCCTAAAAGGAGCTTGCACAAAAAGCCTTACATCCCAATCAAAAGGGCAAAGAGACAGGGAGTAAGATGAAAAGAAAGAATGGGTGAGAGAGAGCGATAGAGATGGTAGTTTAATAACCATTATAATATACCCCATGGATCATGCAACAAATTGCATGCAAGTACTTGTCACCTGAAAAGTGTGAAAAGAGTACAAAAGAGAGGTACCCAGACAGAGGGCAAATCACAGGAAACACAGGTGAAAGGGCAAAGGGAACCAGTTGGGAACCAGGAGGCCTGTTGTATGAAAAAATGGTTTAAACCTCATTAAAGGAGGCACACAAGGATACATTGGATGATCGCTCTCCAGAGGCTGGTTGACACCAAGTTTCACATCGACTCCACCCCTGGCTGCTGCCACCCCCCCCCCTCCCTCTCCGGCTCACATGGTAAGAGCGATCTAACACACCTGCGATGAGGCCTAGGGGAGCGATCAGCTTCATTACTATCTATTACCGCCTGTACAGAAGCCATTGGGACATGGTTGACTGGTTTGCGGGTGGGGGTGACAGACTGAGGGAGGGGCCAGGGGCGGAGGCAGAAAGAGATGTTAGTAAAAGCCATGAGGGGAGAAGCAAATTTGAGACAAAGAGGAGACGGAGGACGAAACGGGGTGAGAGAGAGCGACAAACAGAGGAGAGGAAGGTACTGAGACGAGAAAGGTGCAAGAGAGACCACAGAGACTCACCCCCATGGCAAGCAAAATAGAGGGAGCGGGAGATCGAGGAATGCGGAGTGACATGGACAACGAGAGAGGAGAGAAAATAAATCGGATTGCCATTGAAAGGATCCACGATGGTGCAGCGCAACGAAAAGGCGAGAAGAACCCCGTTGATGAACATGAGGGTAGAAAACATACGACGACGGATGAGAGGGAGGAGAGCGGACGAGAGGAGAGAGAGAGAGAGCGGGTACAGGTGATGGATTTAGCGCTGTTGCACGTCCAACCTGCGAAAATCAATCACCCTAATGGCCGTCGCTCCGGCATCCGCTCTCCTGGAGGATGACGAACTGACGAACGCAGACCAGGGAGTGCAGAATTGGTAGTTGCTTTAGTGTGATAGGCAAACAATTGGAACACTTGCAATCAGGGGGAATTCCAGCCCCGGCAAAAGCACCCTCCTTTTTAGTTGCCTGAAGCTTGCTCTCGGGCAACAGACGTTTCCATGTTGCTTTTATCTAACCCTACCTCGTTCACTGGCCACCTTTGCATCTCTATTTCACACTAGGGCACTTGGTCACCCTCCCCTTTCTCACTATCTTTCTTTCTCTGGAAATGACATCCACTTCAATCGTTCTGTAACGTTTCTCTCCCTTTCAATTTCTCTGTTCTTGAACGCTACTCTCCAACACTATCAGATACATATGCTCATCCAAGGACACGTCCCTTCCTCCTCTCCCTCAGCTTCTCTTGTCTCTCTCTGTCTCACAAGCCTAACTACTCATTTATCTCTCCTGTGCATTTAAAGTCATGGCCACAACATGGCCCTTCTATTTCCATCCCTGTTTCGCTTCTTTTTCATTCCTCCTTTTCCCCACGGCCTCTCTCTCACTCCTCTTTTCTCCATCCATTCCCTTCTCTCTCTATCACTCCTTCTCCTTTCTCCATCCATCCCCTTCTCTCTCTCTCTCACTCTCTCTCACTCCTTCTCCTTTCTCCATCCATCCCCTTCTGTCTCTCTCTCTCTCTCTCTTTCTCACAGCAACCCGTCTCTGCATTTCCTCAGCCCCAACTTCCTCTCTTCACCCCATGCTTCTCTATCTTTCTATCTCTGCCTGGCCCCTTTCTACCTCTCCATCTCATTCTCCTCCCTGTTCCTTCGTCTCCCCCTCTCTCCCAGTCTCTCTCTCTCTTTCCATCTCCCTATCCCCCCCCCTTACTCCCTTGGCAGTGTGGACAGTGTCTCCTTGGCCCACAGAGCTGTGAGCAGCAGCGAGGGAGGTACCAATATTAAAGCCAGTCAGACAGATTGAGCCGTTCCCTGCTATAATGACACACTCCGACGGTGTGCCTATAAACCCATGTTATTACGCCGCTCCCTGCTGGGGGCACAACAGGGGGGGGGGGCGCGTTGACGTGGACGCGCGCGCGCACATTTTCATACCATATGTGAATGGACAAAAAGTGCGATGCACGCTCACACACACATTCATACCATGTGCAAACACATACAAAGAACAATGCATGCTCAGCACATGTACACATGCAGACGTTTTGTTTGCAGAATCACACACTAAACGACATGCGCTCGTGTATGAACATATCACACACGCAGGCAGTTGCACACACGCACACCCAAGCAAAGTATTGTCCGACCATATCTCCCGATCTTCAAATCAAGTCATTGTTATTTCTTGCACCAGTTCTTGGAAGTTAGAACTGTCAAGAAGCCATGCACAACAAACATACACACACACACACACACACGCACAGCAGTTGGGTCAAGTGCAGGCACAGATGGAGTCATCTGTTCACTTCCTCTCCTCGCTAACGGCCTTGCACCCTGGTGGGTCGTTTAGAATGAGGAATGCTGGGACACTGGAGGTCTGAGGAGGATACGCCGCTCCCTGTCGCTCCCACCATCCGTCCTCCTGACGCACGCGCACACACACACACACGCACACACCTACACATACACACACACACACACACACGCATCTACACACCACCCGCTCCCTTCTCCAGTCCGTCCAGAGACCACTCATACTCTTTGCTTCCTATACTCACACCACTGCCCACTTTGTGCAGCACACAAATACCTACACACGCATTTGTCCTCTTAACACATGTACAAAGGAAACAGCACACACATACACACCAAAACACACACCTATCTGTCCTGGAGAGCAGACCCCAGAGCAGAGCTCTGCCTCTGATCCTAGCAAGGGTACTTGGCACAAGGACGTTTGGGGCACTTAATGAATGGAGTGCATTAGGGTTTGTGAGGTGTGACCACAGGGTTTATAGACTAGGGAGAAAAGGGGGGGGGGCGGTTGGAGAAAGAAACAAAGATGGTGTTGCAGGCTGGGGACAGTATTATTGTTTCAGATTGGTGTTTTCACAGGGTAAATAGAATATTTAGAGGCAGGGTTGTAAAATGGCACGAGCTCAGTTTATAGGGACTGTTACACTGCTAAAGTGGATGGGTCACAGGGAAATAAGATCTAGACGCACATCCAGTAAATGACATTGAGAAAAAAAGAAGAAAAAAACATCCATTCACTAAATAAGCCAGCAACTGACAGCACTTGACATGGCAAGAAAAGACTGTTACAGTAAATCAATCATGATATGGACTAAACTGTGTGTACCAAGGGGCAACGTTGTCTTCAGAGATGGGATGTGAGCACGGTGAAAGATGTGAGAACTTTACCAATGTGGGGATGGTAGTCTTGTTGAGTGTGAGATGAATAGGGAGGAGAGGATGTGTGTTAACTATGATTACTTTTATTTTTTGGAGTGTAGTTTACGGTACTAGCACCCTCCAGGGATAAGTACCTCATTATCTATTCATGTTGCCAAAGCAACAGATATCCAAAAGAACCCCGTGCAAATCAATAAATCAATCTTTCACAGATTATGTTGTTTTTCATTAATGATGTCACAAGCGATGGCGTCATCACAAAATGATTCGATTTTAATTACCAAACGCAAAACTGATGGACATATTTTGCATGATACCACGCTAAATGTTGATGCCTTACTGTTAACACTGATGGATTCCCTGAATACTAAAACAATGAATTCCATATATTTAAATGTAAAAAATATTAATGGCTCAGTAAAATGGTTCCATTTATCAAGTGGACAGTTTAACACAAGATATTTCTCAATAATGACATTCTTAGGACATGGCGAGCAAGAGACATGTAATAGGCTTTAGAACAAATGTGCAGGCATAAAACATTTCATGTTCATTTAAGAAGGGTAAAATGATCAAGAAAACACTATGAGCAGTTCCAGAGGTAGTAAAACGGGCCATATACAGACGACAATATAGAATGACATATTATCAATAACAAATGTTGGTGTGCCGACATGTCCATGGTGGTGATGTACATTGGATGTGCTTAGGAAGTGAGATGGCCCTGTGAGATATATACCGTCTAACACGCAAGCATGTGACGTAGAATGTACTTTCAGACGCAAAATCTCATTTAAACGAAATGATGTTAAATCCCTTATGGACAAGTAGACTAGCAGAGTGGAACAGCTTTGATGTAGGTTAAGGAACTTCTAGAAGGGTCAGTCTCATAATTAGAGGTAATTAGCAAACAGCTTGTTCATTGCAAACTAATCATTACCATCATTTCTGCCAAATCAATACCAGCCGGCTAGAATGTCTTAAGGGTGGGCGTAGCCATGATAAAATGACAAGCAAGACTACAGGAAGTGTTAACCTCTTGGAGAGGTTAACACTTTGGAAAGGTGTAGGGATGCCATGCAAATGAATGAGGCAAAGTTGAAGTTAGAAGTGAAAGTCCACTACACTGCTAACGCTCAATGTTAAAAATGTATACTTAAGAGTATGTCTCCAAACCCATACTACAATATCACTAGGCACTTATACTGACACTACGCCAGGAAAACTATTTGGTGAGTCCAAAGACTAATTCGTTTGAATACAAACATACTAGGCAGTAGATGCCTTTCTAATCTTGAGAAACAACTGTTCCCGTAAAATAATATCGCCTGTTTCAAACCAACATTCATGTGGTCAAATATGCAGATGAGATCAAAGCTCATTAGAGTCCCATGAAGAAGCCTGTCAATTCCAGTCAAACCATATAGTCCATATATAGTCTCAACTACATGGGTTCTGTTCTAATGGCTCATCTGTGAAATGAATATGGACCATTTCCAGGTAAGAGTTGGTTACTTTTTACAAAGACTGAAAACTTGGGTTTCATCCCTCCGATCATGCTTCATCCACGTTGAAGATTTTGTTGAATGACCTTTATATAATGACCCGGATAAAGTTGGCTGCATTCTGCCTCTCAACAGAATCCTTCTCTAATGTAAAGCAATATTCAATGAGTGTGCTGATTCAGCACCTTGTTCAGCATGCATGGTGCGCAAGACGGGGTATGTTGCCACACACACACACACACCTCATAGGGAAGCACTGAACCTCTTAAGCTACATCTGGTGGGGAGACTTGGGCCCCTTTAATTGATATTACAGATATTAACGAAGTGGAAAATCTCTCCCATGCCAGAGATGGATTCAGTGGGCACAGTCAACATAGCCTCAGTGCAGCAGTGTTATCTCACTTCAAAGTGGGAAGTCAGCTTCAGAACATCCCTGTCTGAATCGTGCTTGATCAGTGTTTGAATGAATGCAAGGGGCCAATCCCAGTCCCAGACCCTCGTAAAAGTAACAGTCTCGCCATAAAACTGAAAAATTGCAACTTGGGGCTGGAGGTAACAGAAAAGGGTTTAAATTGAAACAATTTAGGGCTGGATAACATGGCTGGCACAGGAATGAGAACACTGTTCCTTGAAACAAATAAACGTAGCGCCCCAAAACAACTCTCTCTTCCCCAGTTCAGCTCCTACTGTCCCTACAGCCTATTAGCCTAAGCGAGCACAGCAAGTGAATTATAATTAATACATTTATTTTATATTATCTTTCAACAAGCTTTTGAGCATGGCAACCCTCTCAAGGGATGTGTCCTGTTGTGTACAAAAACAGTTCCTCCAACACCGGCGGTGCTGTCGCTATGGAAACCGGACTCCTCACGTCGCCCTTCCACCCGTTAGCTCTCAGCGCCGGTGTCAGAAAACCCGCCCAAGACGGAGAATGTTTTCATATTGAGTTGAAGTGATTTACCTCGTGGGGTCTTTTACCGCGCAACATCTCACTAATGCAATTACACTTTAGCCGTCTTGTGGAGAAACAGAGGGAACAAGGACCGAGGCGGAGGACGGCAGGGAGAGCAAAACCAGAGCAAGAAACAAAAACTGGATTTAAATGCAAAAGGAAGATTCAGCTGAAGGACAAAGAGAGAGAAAGAGAGAGAGTGAGAGAGAGGGGAGACAGAGAGAGAGAGAGAGAGCGAGAGAGAGGGGGGGACACAGAGAGAGAGATAGAGAGAGAGAGATAGGGGAAGTTACTAGGAGAGAAAGAAAGGGAACTACAGAGAGAGATACAGAAAGAGGGAGACAGAGACAGACAGTGGGACATACTGAGAAATACTCACACAGAGAATATCCAGAAGAAGGGAAAGAGGTCATAGAAGGAATATAATCTAAAATATATAAGACGCTCTTTAACCTCCAATTCCCTTCCTGATTTACTGTATATCACAATATTAATCTGCAGTCAATTCCCCACACAGGGGGGATTATTGCAAGAGAGTAAATGTGGTCTATTCCCCAATTAAATATTGTCAAGGAGTAATATTGACATTCAGCTATCTTGCCAAAGCATGCTGCCTGAACCATAGGCCTATAAATCGACTCACTACTGTTAACCCAGCTTGAATATTATGGAAATGTTTGCCTTTTCTTTCTTTCGCCAGTCATCCTCCTTCGCTAGACATCTTTCTTTGTCTCCCACCATCTCACACACACGCTCTTCTCTTTTTAGTCAGCCGTTGGCATGACAATAGCGCGTCCTGTTCTTCAACACTCCTAGTTTTCTGATTCATTTTAGCCCAGAGGCACAGACTTTCAGACAAGCCTCTTTTTATAAGTAGGTTAAGGAACAGTAACGGGCCATGCACATAGACTGCAGGCCTACTAGCAGATTATCATTGATTAATGTGCTATATGGGCATGTGAATGTATTTTGTGCCAAGTGAAACTCAACTGAATACACTTTGAGGCTTGCACATTGATCTTTCTACACGGTCTAGACTAAATACATGGCTGTGGATTTTCAGCCGAAAAATGTGAATGCTATTTTCTGCATAAATTTACTTTTCCAAGTACATTCACAAGTTTGTTGAGGGTTGAGTTCAGTAGACGGCAACTGAAATGAACCATTCACGTGACAAAATGCTGCCATGCATGAATACCAAGAGTGTTATTTTCCTTACTAATACTAGTCTGAGTGCACACCCCACTGATAGAAACAGAAACTTGCATATCATATCTATATAGTAACAGCCCGGATGATGGGAAGGAGAGAGTGGGAAAGAGAGGATGGGAAGGAGAGGATGGGAAAGAGAGGATGGGAAGGAGAGGATGGGAAGGAGAGGATGGGAAAGAGAGGATGGGAAGGAGAGGACGGGAAGAAGAGGATGGGAAGGAGAGGATGGGAAAGAGAGGGTGGGAAAGAGAGGATGGGAAGGAGAGGATGGGAAAGAGAGGATGGGAAGGAGAGGATGGGAAGGAGAGGATGGGAAGGAGAGAATGGGAAAGAGAGGATGGGAAAGAGAGGATGGAAAAGAGAGGGTGGGAAAGAGAGGATGGGAAAAAGAGGATGGGAAAGGGAGGATGGGAAAGAGAGGATGGGAAAGAGAGGGTGGGAAAAAGAGGATGGGAAAGGGAGGATGGGAAGGAGAGAATGGGAAGGAGAGGATGGGAAGGAGAGAATGGGAAAGAGAGGATGGGAAAGAGAGGATGGAAAAGAGAGGGTGGGAAAGAGAGTATGGGAAAAAGAGGATGGGAAAGGGAGGATGGGAAAGAGAGGATGGGAAAGGGAGGATGGGAAGGAGAGGATGGGAAGGAGAGGATGGGAAGGAGAGAATGGGAAAGAGAGGATGGGAAAGAGAGGATGGAAAAGAGAGGGTGGGAAAGAGAGGATGGGAAAAAGAGGATGGGAAAGGGAGGATGGGAAAGAGAGGGTGGGAAAAAGAGGATGGGAAAGGGAGGATGGGAAAGAGAGGGTGGGAAAGAGAGAATGGGAAGGAGAGGATGGGAAGGAGAGGATGGAAAATAGAGGATGGGAAAGAGAGGATGGGAAAGAGAGGATGGGAAAAAGAGGATGGGAAAGGGAGGATGGGAAAGAGAGGATGGGAAAGAGAGGATGGGAAAGAGAGGATGGGAGAGAGACGGTGGGAAAGAGAGAATGGGAAAGAGAGAATGGGAAGGAATGGATGGGAAGGAGAGGATGGGAAATAGAGGATGGGAAAGAGAGGAGCAAACATAAACTGAAAAAAGGTCCAAAAAGACGAAGAAAAAATGATCACTGCCGAGTCCAAAAGACATGCTAGGAAGACGGAGAAGGACGATGTGTCAGAACGGCACGGTGAGACTCGACTCCTGGGTGCGGCTTGAGTTGTCAGGGAGCATTGATCCCTGCCTGTCCCACACGCACCCGCTTCAACTGGGGGAGGCCGTTTGTCTTCCACCGCATCCTTCCACTGTAACGGGCCGTGTCATCCAGAAGGAGAGGACCAATAGAAAGGCCAAAAGTGCGAGGACAATAAAGAGAGAGGAGACTGTCTGCGTGGGTATGAGAGAGAGAGCCTGCGGGGATGTTTTTCAAAGTAATTGGTTGATTGGGTAGTTCACAGCAGGAGAGGTGACTCCCTTGGTCTTTAATATGGGATTACTAGACTTTCTGCTGCACTTCACTGTTCACACAGTAAATGTTTGTGTGTATGTGTGTGTGTGTGTGTGTGTGTGTGTATGTGGTATAGTAGGTCACACTTGACAGTTTATGCACTTGAACAGAATGTACTGTGTTTATGTGTATTTGTGAGTGTACGCGGAATATGTCATGCTTGATTTCTCACTGGAGAGGACAAGGCTTATAGGAACACTTTCATTTGTGCACTCATCAAAAGAAGCATTTTATGACTATTAGTGGGCTCACACTCTCACACAAACAACACTCTGTTAGGACAAGATTACAACTGAAAAGAAAGTTAAATAATCATTTAGATTTTACATTGAAAATAGACTCCCCCAACACCAAATGATTGACATGACTGGCTCCCATGACATTGACTGATAATGACAGTTTACATCACACCTGCCATTTCTCTTGATGCTCTCAACAATTTCCTGCCTGGCACTGACACACACACACACACACTCACTCCATTCGTCACACACATGCTGGTACCACACACCATCTCTTGTATACGCTCTCTCTGTCTACATACACACACACGTTAAAGTGAGTTCACACAGCACGCAAACACCAACCCAAAGGACTGCCAGACATTTTAAGGATTAAACACAGGGAGTGCGTGCCATCATCGTTTCGGGAAAGGGAAGCATAAACCTATAATAAAAGCATGTAGTCATGCAATATGACATCTCATTCTGCTTTCAAAATCTGTGACCGATTGCATGACTGCTTAGAATGAGATTCCTCATTCTTCATCTTTGTGTTTTTGTACATAAATTCCTTTTTACAGTTTTTCTTAACAAAAGAGGACATGGACTCTGCTGTAACGGTTTTGAAGGTTTTGGACAAAACGTAGCCGCAGCCCAGCAACAGTCGGAACTGTACAAATGAAAATTGCGTTTCTACGTGTTAAGACTCAGTGTTATGGCTCAGACCGTAGTCATCGTGTTGTCACACACACAATCAGTTCCTGTTGATCATTCTAATAGGAATCAAAAACCAAATACCCGAGTTTAAATTGAATTTTTTTGTGAGTCAACCAAAGTTAGTGAGAGAAAGCTCTGTTTGTGTCTGCGTGTGCATTCACGCTGACATCCAGAATGCCACTACAGTAATAGTTAGCTTGAAATTAAATTCCATTTCTTCCTATCAAAATGAGAAACACACACACTCTCTTAGGGCTAGCTAAGAGAACCTTACGATACAGCGGAGGACTAGCCAGTTTGACGAGGTGTCTTTAGTAATATCTGCTGTTTATTCAGGCTAATTAAACCATACCTTGTTATACAGTCAGGCAGAGCTCAACAGGTCACACTGGGTTTGCACAATAATTAGTCACCGTTCACTGTGAGTGTCCAGGCTGTACTTTTGCTTTTCTTTCTCCATCTCCCTGTCTTGGAAAACACCCCAGCACAGTTGTTAGAAATTCAAAATGTCACAAGGGTGCTGGTAAAATATCAGATTGAAATAACAGCGTCCAGAATTGATATCAATCTTTCACTATTTCCTGATATGTCACACGGTCTGACAAGAAAAGGCGTGGCACGGTTGCGCGCTGCCTTGCGGCAAGAAGGTTCTGGGTTCGATCTCCCTTTGGGGCTTGCCCATGCTTAGGTAGGGTCTCTTCTAGGCCTTTCTGAGTTTGCATGTTCTGGTGAGCTCTCGGACTGGAGCCCCTGGCACCGCTGAGGTGGCTAGCTGCCCTGGGATGGGAGGGAAAGGCTATGAAACCATTTCTCTGGTGGGTAGAGTGTCCTGTAGCACCTGTTTACGTGCCACGTTATGCACAGCAGCAAAGCCTTGTCGTTCTTCTAATCTATTCTGTATAATAGATTAGCAATTCATTGATTAATAGGTGCTTGGGGGGGAGCTCAAACCTTTCCTTTTTTAATCACTCCATCTTCCTCCTCCTTCATCTAAGAGGCACTTCAGAGAGCCAAACCCATCGTCTAGTTTGTACTGCACGTGATACCAACTATTTCAGAGCCTTGGACACCAGTTGAGTGGACCACCTGACCAATTGCTTTCTTCGATCCAACCATTGACTATCAAGGAAGAAAACCACTGTGATCTTCAAGCCTCACAACCGATTAGCCACAAGCTAGCTCTTCATTAGCAAAACAACAGAACGGCTAACTACCACAATCGATAACATAATAGCAGTATTAACAGCGTGAAATGCGTATAACCCCGAATGGCAACTTTACTTACAATCCAAACTGCCTCTGCAACATTTATGTTGCTGGTTCTCGAGTCCACCAAGGTTTTTTTATCTATGAATCTTTGCGGATAATAAATCACCTTACGCACCAGGGCTATCCTAGCCATTAGCTTTGGGCTCTCTTGGGCTTGGGGGGTAGAGTGAGAAGGAGGGAATATCTATAAATCATATTTAATAGGCTGCCCATTGGAAAATCAATATGCTCATAGTGCCTCCGACATAGCCTATAGCCTGCATCTATCATGTGGCCCGAGGCCGAGATAATAGTTTGGGTGCCAAAAGGCGGAGATTCTCATAAACTGCACTTGATGCATGAGGAAACCAGATTTGACGTGAGGGTTTGAGATGGTTGTTTTGTCATGCTTGCGTACACGCTTAGCGATTTGTACTTAACATTTGGCTTTCTGGACGTACCGAAATCAAACGTCAACAATTTGAAACACACACACTTTCACACTTTAAAAAGGACAATACAAATGAGTCGAATTACAGAGAGGCTTTTTAAACCCTTCAAATGCCATGCTTCAAATGCCATCAAAAGTTGTCGAAGATCCTCCGGCAGCAGTCCGCAAAGTATTAACGCCAGCAGCATATTTCATCGATATCACCACTGCCATGCAACACCTTTTGTGATGTTATCCATCACCTTTATAGGATATAAAGGGCCTGTGTGGCTCGCTGGGTTTTAATTCTGAGAGGTCGAGAGGTGAGAGAAGCCCTTGTTGCCTGGACACCGTTACCATGGCACCTGTAATGGACTCTTACTGGTAAGCCTCTTTCTCTCTGAGGGCTCAATTTAGTGTTAACTAGATTCCATTTCTTGCGGTTGGGGAACACAGTATTGTAGCGGAATGAGTATTTTTGGTTTTGACGTCGCATGCCTTTCCCCGCTGACTGGAATGCCGAGAGTCACGTGCCAATCTTAAGAGATTCACGTGAAGGATTCAGAGTATGGAGGCGAAGCCTATTCTTTCTATGTCGGCCCTCCCGCTTGGCACGTCGATGTTTCGCGGAGGAAAGTAACAATGCGAGGACCATTCGATCCTGCTGAAATCCCAGTCTGCCGTCGTCGGTCATGGAATGACAGCTCAAGGTTTCCCCCACCCGCTGTTTGCCCGCAAAACGTACCCCGCAATGACGACCGAAATGGGAAGAGACGCAAGGTCTTCGGAAGCACGACCAATCTCGCAATTACGCCGCAGGAGAGAAGGAAATGATCTGCGTGTTTGGAAAGGAGCGATGGAAGGTGTAAAGGCAGAGGTGAGAAGGTGAGATGGCAGATGAGAGGAGCTAGAAACAGGATCCTGAGCAGGAGAAAGGTTCGCCGGAGGTCTCCACAGGTGTCTACACGCCGCCACACCATAGGCGCGTTGTTGTGAACGCAGAAAAAGCGAGGGGAAATGGATGGGAGTGGTTGAATACAGAGAAGGACCATGGAAATGAAGAGCCTCTCTTCAGTAGGAAGACCTCCCTCCCTCCTACCCTCCCTCACTCCTACCCTCTCTCCCTCGCACCCTCTCTCTTTCCCTCCCACCCTCTCTCCCTCCTACTCTCCCTCCCACCCTCTCTCCCTCGCACTGCAGAGAGAGGCGGGTGTAACGACACCGTCGCAGCGAGCAGGTAGAGCAGGGAGCAAGGTCTCTCATTTGTATCTGCCAGGCCTGATTAATGAGATCTCCTCCAGTCCCCTCTCCACCCCCTTCCCCGCTCTCTATCCTACTCGTCCTCCCTCGTTCCACGCCTCCTCCGGGGCCTCATTTCCACGGAGAGAAACTGAGCGAGAGGACGGGCGGAGAATTGGACGTCCATAGCGTTGAACTGGTGTCTGCCAGAACGAGAACAGGAACAATCACGGAATACGGACGGAATACGTTGTCTATGAAGAGGTTGCATGCGTTTGGCAGCAGGCCAGTTTGAGTCAGTGTGCGTGACTGTTCCTGCGGGCAAGAATGTCTACGCAGGTCTGGTGGCGTGCTCGCTCACACTGTCCACCATGTGCGCGCGTGTGAGTTGAGAAAAGCTTGAGTCGACACATGTGCCTCGGTCAAACTGCTGATTCATCCCAGCAACGGTCAATCTAGCTAGGAGGATAACATCGAAACATGCATATAGGGGAGTGTAAGCCACGACCAATCAGAGTCACAATCTGAGTCAATCAGCCAACCAGTGAACAGTCACATCCCTCTGACGCACAAACATGTCTGATGTTTTGGCCTAAATGTGCTGAGCCATTGTGAGCGAGTTTTATTTCGAAACAGCAGGAGCAATTTTGGGGGGTTGGTGTTAACTCGAGCTGTGGTGTCTAAATGGAAAAAGAGCCCAATCAGAAAGGTTTGTTTTTCAGCGCCCGTATTGTCTAATCCGATGACATGGCCAACACTTGACAACCTGATTTGCACTAATTGAAATCATACACAACAGCTCTGTTGCTATGGAAACCATTTTAGAGTCTATGCTTTTTTTATTGGTAAATGGAGTGGGAGAGGCTCACATTTTGTCCGGACATACAGCTCTGGGAAGGAAAAAAACTTTAACAGTTTTCTTTCTCAACGTTCTTGGAGAGGAAAGACAAAGGTGCAGTGGTCTAACTTTTTCCAGAGCAGTAATATCAGAAGAGTGGCCAAGGTCCAGAAGGCTGGAATTGTGTCCAAATACAGTATCAAATGAATGTCTAGTGTCCAGAATATATATCAATTTAGCAGATGTGCCACAGCCTATTCAAATACTGTTTGCATGAACTGTCATCACACATATTAACTGAAACAGATTACTGTCATTTTGAATTGGAACCTCAACTGTGGAGCACCCAACTGCTGTCAGGTCTGGGGGCCATTTTGCCTCTCAACCATTTTCCGCTCCAAATTGACTTGTTTTTCCACTTCAAAAACTGTTCCTGTTCTCTGCTGACCAGCCACAGCAGATTGTTCACCTCCTCCTCTGGCCCAACCTACTCACGACCGAAATGTGTTTGGCCCTTAGTCGTTAGTTGCTACAGGTTTTTTGGGACGGGAAAAATGTGCTTCATGTCCAACACAATGGGGCTAGCTGCTATCCTGCTGTGTTTTGGCCAAGGATGGAACTGTGCAAATGAAAATGCTGGCATTCTTCATGCTTAATGGAAAAATATCACCTTTGGATCCGTATTGGACTATTGTGCGGTGCACAGACTAAGCTAGCTTGGCTAGCATTGGAGGGAACTGGTGCCATGTTCCGTCTAGGCACGGCTAGCTGTCTATCTGGCATTGTCGACTTTCTTTGTATCTTTCTTTTTGGCCCCTGTTTCTCACACTCGCTTCCTCCATCCATCCTGCTTCTTGTCTCCACCCCAATGTTCCAACCTGCTCTGGCTCTCATTCTCTCTATGCCTCTTCTCCATCGTCCATCCTACGTTCCCTCTCTCCCCCTCCTCACATCTTCACATCTCACATCTTATTCTCTCCATCCGTTCCTCCTCTCCCTGTCCCCTTCGTTTCCCATGGTTTTCTCAATGCAATTCGGAATGAATGGGAAATATGGGGTAATCCACTAACAGTGTGGTTTAATGTAGTTTGAACCCATGCCTTTGAGCTTGCCTCCTGAAAATGACACGTTGCCTGGATTAAACACGTTGCCTATTTGATTAAACAACTGTTTGATTCTATTTTCCTCACGCTGGTCCATTTCCTTAATCACACATCCTGAGTTCGCTCTGATGGATTCACGAGGTGCGCGCGAGCGCGTGCAAGAGTGTAAGCGTGCGTACCTGAACGTGTGCTCACTGCAGGTTAGCATGCGTGAACGTTCATTCCTGCACAAGCGCGTGCATGCACATCTTCAGCGTGCGTGCACATCTTCAGCGTGCGTGCACATCTTCAGCGTGTGTGCACATCTTCAGCGCGCGTGCGTGTGCATACCTTCACTCCCGTGCACAGCTCAGACCCACGGATCGGGAGGAAACTCGATTACAAAAAACCTAATTAATCTGTATTCAGTCAGGAGCAAATCCCCTCCGCCCTCACCCCCCTCTCCCCTCTCCCCAAAAACAACAACAAATAAGTACTCACAGATTTGTTAATCGCGTGTAACAAGAGAAGCAACAGGTAAATCCCCTCTGGAAAAGTCCTCGTTTGTTGTGGCATTTTATTACAGCCCCGGGAGCAATGTCTTTGAACATGGGGTTGATTAAAAAGACAAATCTGATTACAGGTGAAGGGTGTGTGCGCGCGTGTGCATGTGCGTGTTGGGGCGCGAGGTCAATTTGATGTAACCTGCTCCCCTGTCTTGAAGTGGCAGATCACTTAAGGGACTGAAGAGTGCAAAGGATGTGTGTTGTTGAAGTGGGATTTTGAGTGCCGCCTACAGCGAAGAAGAGAGGGAGAAACATGGGGAAAGAGGGTGATTCTTTTTATCTGCATATCCTCCATCAAAGATCTTGTAAGTTCCAGAAGGAATTCGTCCCGCCTGTTTGATCACTCTCAGCAAAGATAATCACACCAAAGATCCAAATAAGTTTTATTTATTACACAACCTCCATTCAAATGTGAAACTGTTACAAAAACTAAACAAAAACAAAGTGTGTGTGTGTGTGTGTTTGTATGTGTCAGCTGTTGGCCAGCCCATAGCTGATGACACACTCAAAGTCCTTGAAGCTAACATGTCCATCAGAGTCCTGGTCCACGTGCCTGGAGGGGGAAAGAACCGCAAACGACACAATGACTTAGTGCTATCTTCCTACAATAACAGAGACCTTCATCTTTTTCCTCTGCGTCATTCTCCACACTCTAATGCCTCTCTAAGGTTCTCTTCCGTGGTCCCTCTCTCCTCTTCAAAACCCACATTTTGATGCATGGCCATCTTCCTGTTTTGGGGGGGGCTTGGTGACATTTTGTGTCCTAAAAGTTTACCAAACTTCAAAAATACGCCTTGATTTTGGGTAAAAAAGACTGATGGTCTGTCCAATAATTGGATTTCAAAATAAAACGGTGAGAGATATGCATTCTCATGCTTGAATGAAAATTTAAAATGATACATCGGGTTCACGTTCAAATCTCTATTCTCTATTGGTCATTGGGGACAATGGTCTCGTTCCAGCAATGGATTGGCACAAAGCTCAAAGCATAGTGAAGACTGCCTGTTTCATTCCATTTTTGTCCCTCTCTTTCCTTCTCCATCCCTCACACGAGTGCACCCCCCCTCCTCTCATGGGCACACACTCATCCTCATGCAAGCGCACTCATACTTCACAGAAGCATGCAGACTGCCTGGCAAGTATACATGCACGCTCTCACGCCCTCAAATACATGCACCCACCCACCCACCCACACACCCACCCCCACACACACATTCTACAGAGTGTGAGTCACTCGACTCAAAAACAGGAGAGGTAGATGCCGACGAAGGAAATTGAATCTTGTCAATGAAGGGAGGAGAAATTACTGCCTAATGGTCCTGACTCTCTCTCTCTCCCCCTTCCTCTCTCTCCCTCCTCCCCCTCTCTCCCTCCCTCTCCCTCTCTCTCTCTCTCTCTGTACTCCACTCATCTGTAACTTCCTATCTTCCTACCAGGAGATGTAACAGATCTCGATTGTTAGATTAAACAGCAAGGTCCTATTCCCATCTCAGCTCCACTGGATTGCTCCTTATTGCTAACATGGTTGCGTGTGCATTGTAGCCACTTGTTTGCCCTGATAATGGAAGGGTTGATGCAAGAATCAGTTCCGACTCTATTCTATTCGCTTCGACGCTATCGATTTGATCAGAGGCTCGTCCAGATATGTGGCATTAAGCAGATGAGTGGCCTGTCTAGTCAATCAATGGTATCGATCCACAAGTCGATGAGAAGAAAAAAGCTTGGTGCAGCAGAATTGGAGGACATGCAAAATCAACAGGGGGAAAAAAAGCCCAACCATGGCTGGAAAACATCTTATGCAAACGGTGCTGATTTGTTTGATGAACCACACACACGCGCGTGTGCACTCAGACGGACAATCGTTTACACACACACCGGCGCACCAACAATGACCCACCTGAGAGGTAATAGGGGCGTTCGGATGCACGGCTGTTTGAGTCATCGTTGCACACTCTTTCCCCATCCCTCCTTTTTTATCAAAGTATTTTTGGTTGTTCATTGTCTCCTTCTCTATTTGGTTTTCCGTTCCCTCAAGGCTGGTGTGTGCTATTGACTTGTCTCTCTCCGTTTCCCTGCGTGATCTCTCACTTCCAAGTGCTCGGCAGATGTGTGGAGAGATGAGGGAGCAACAGGGAGGAGAATTAAAACACCATTACCCACGCAGCTCCTGGAAAATTGCACTTCCCTGTTCCACGTCAGCCTCCTCTCTGCCTCTCATTCCTCCCTCTTACCCACAGAGAGACAGAGAAGCGGGGAGGCAGGCAGCAGACAGACAGGCAGGCAGAAACTCTTAGCAGTTGTGGCCTGCAGAGTGGGATAGAGTTTCCTCTTGTTACTGATATATGCCAAACATAATCCAGAACTCCTGATCTTCTGCTATCTATGTTTAGTCTCAGGAAAATGGACAAGTTGTTGCTAGACCAGCGTTAACCTCGTATTGAACAACCATATATATTGATATATACAGCAATGTAATATAGTTAAAACACACACTAGCCTAGTGTGTGTTTTAACCAGGATACCATCACACCCTGTCCAGTCCTCCCTGCTTTATGGTTCTCTGGACCCTCTCACTTTGCTCTACATCTCACTTGTGGTTCCAAGGAGATGCTGATGTCCTTCACACTTTGTTTTCGTGGAGACCAAGTTGCCGTTAACACTATTTCCTCCAAGATGGAGATGAGTGGCAGGAGACAGAGGGAGAGCCCTGTTCTACAGTAGGTAATACCATGACATGAAAGCCACAAAGAAAGGGACAAATATAGTGACGATGAGGTGTAATGAGAGAACAAAGATGAGATGACTCCTTATGACAGAAGAGAGATGATCAGCCTTTTAATACCTGACTGCAGCAGTGTCTTTGTGCGTGTATGTGTGAGTGTGCGCGTCAATTTAACAAAATGCCAACCGCTTACACTCACAATAAGACTTTTCATTACTTACCAATTGACAGATGCCATACTTACAACTAGAATCAGGAACATGCCATTAGGATGTGATTACAGAGAAATAGAGAGAGAGACAGAGAGGCGACTAGACTTTTGTGAGTGTGTGTGTGTGTGTGTGTGTGTGTGTGTCTGTAGTGACAGTCTAATTAAGCTGTGAAGCTGACCACTCAACGTTAGTATCTGATGGACAGCTATGGTATTACGATTACAGTAGGCTGTCGTACGTGTCCACGCGTAAAAGAGAGACAGAAACAAAGACAGAGATGTAGAGAGAGAGAGAGAGAGAGAGAGAGAAAGACTACAGTGAAGAATTGAGCATGAGGAGATATAATGTATGAGACACACTTCCGAAAATGGAGAGATGAGCTTCCACCAAATGCATGATTTGTGTTATCTGCCTCCTGCGTAGCCCATACGGCAGCCAGAGCCACTGCAAAAAAACTGCAACTCCCAGGGGGGCCGTGGGGCAAGCTGCCGATGACATCATTGCTGCGCACCTGAGGCCCAGGCACATTAATCAGAGAACTTCCTGTTGTTCTTTTCTATTTTCTAAAGATGCATAATACACACACACACACACACACACACAAACGAACAGGCGCATAGAACAGAGAGAAGTCTGCCAAAAACCGCCCAAGATACTTGGTCAATGTCAAAGCTATAATGCTGACATACTGACTAAGGAGAAAATGGAGAGATGAAATGTAAAAGAGATGCTCCGAGTACAGCCTCCTCACCTCACTTTTTCCCATCCATGGCACAGCGATCCTGATGGAATGGACGAATCAAAACCAAGTGTGTGTACGGTACGTGCGCCTGTTTGTTTGAATCAATATCCAGAGACATTGTCATAGCGCATTAGCGCAGACAGCAGCGATGGCTTCCTTTTAGTGCTCTGCCATGCCCTGTTGGCTTGAACCTAACACTGCGTGTGGACCTTGCAAGCGGGTTAGCTAACAAGCAACAATTGTTTGCTAGAACCGCCCTAGTTTGCATGGTCTACTTTGTGTTGGACAGATGGAAATGTGTTGATGGTTAAGCGGCAGATAACTAAGGCGTTTTTCGTTTTAAATCGATGTTATCATAAAAAAAAATATTTTAGACCTTGTTGACACATACACTGACTTTCTTTTCTAAAAACAGCCTTAGACAAAACACAGGGACATCGTCTGCTTTCTATGTAATGACATGTTCCATGTCACTGGTTGGGTTACACGCCCCCATGCCTCTTTAAATAGCCGCCGAAACACCGCACTCATAACGCTACCCTACACCTGGAAGGCGGAACACCTTTTCCATTTACCTCTGACTTGCCAAAGCCGCAACAGAATTAAAGGTGTTGTGAGTCACGCGCTTAGACTACCCTTGGAGTCTAGTAACAGCTGGAGCTGGAGTTAGAGGCACACATACACATCCGATTACGCACACTTGCACGTAAGTGGAGGTAGGAGGGAAGAGTCGACAGGGAACATTTTGGATGATTAGAGTCCGTAACCCTGTTCCTCACCTTCCTCCTCTGCTCCCCCCCCCCTCTTCTCCTCCCGTCCTCTGAGAAATCGCCACAGATGTGATTGGAATCCGTGACAGCACGTGCTTCCCAGCTCCAGACAAGGGTAAAGACGGAATCTCAATTTCCTTAAGAGGCTGTACCGGTCCTTTGCATTCCTTCCAGCCCACCCCACTGTGCTTCCTATGTCAGGGGAGCAAGTGACTACAAAAGAATGCCACTTTAGACAATTGAGAGGGCAGCTCGTGGAACATCAGAACAGCCATTAAGTACGACCCATTTCCAGCGGAGGAAAGTTGTTGAGGAGATCCCGGTTCACTAAACCCTGAGAGAATCCCAGACATCCCTCCTGCATGAGCACCCCTCCGATGTTCATTTGCAGTTTGCGACGCTAAAATAATCCATTAATTCCTAATTAGTTTATCAAGGGGTGCGGCTGCGTGGCGTAACACCAACGCACGCACAAACACACAGCTTGGAGATAAGCTTGGGTTTTGCTTGACTCGATGCGCATAAACTGTAAGACATGAGGCGGATTCACTAGGGAGGGAGAGGCAGGGGAGAGCACACACAATCGTGGAAGGGCTCCGTGATATTATAGAGTTGTCATAAATGAATACATTTGCTTCTGCCTGCTAGCAAGAGCCAGAGATAGACGTATTTAACATGTAAAAGCCTTATGATCCCAATGAGTATGTGTTCGTACACTTGTACATTTTTAGAACCAAGTTGACATTTTGACGCGATTGGAAAAGAATAGTGCACAGAGAGAAAACCATGTTGTTGGATTTTGTTGTTTAAAGGATGCACAAACATGCATGTCATGCTAATAGCTGTCCACATATTGTACCTGGCTGCCATGGAAACAACGAGGATCCTATGGCACATGGCAGTGTGAAAAGTACTCTGTGTAGTCTGTGTGCATGTCTGCAGAATGAGAAAACAATGTATGTGTAACTCTCTACCCCTGTGGATGTTAGCTCTCCATTCTATGTACACACACACACACACACACCCATATAGAATGGTGTGTGTTTGAGCGAGAGAGATATACAAAGACAGATATAAATATAGAGATATTGACCAACGAGCAAATGCAAGCACAAGCGCATGCACGCAACCCAACAGCAGAAGAGCATGTGGAATCTCAGAATACACGCTGTCAGCGTCTGTCATCTGTAAACTGCTTAATCTCAGGATAATGCGGAAAAGGTTCGACTTTTCCTTGTGCGTCCTAGATAAGAGTGTAAACAGGAGAGGAGGGGTGAAATGTAAAATGTGAAATGTATGAGTTCGGCTGGGATCGTCATGCTGTGTGGATGCCTGTCTGTAGACAGAATGGTGTGTCTTGTGCTGTAAAAGACAGGCAAGAAAGTGTATCGACTTAAAGGCAAATCTGGTAGCACATACACACCAGACAGAATGGTCTTTCTTACTCTTGGTAAATATGGAAACACCTGACCTTGTGGCAAGTTGACCTCAAATCCAAGTCATGGCTGAATTAGGTGTGCTGTACACGTCTGCGTGCGTGTGCAGTAGGTTCCTGGTACCGGCGCATGAAGATTACAGGGTGATGTCGGTAAAACACTCCCTCTCCAATAGGCAAATATAGCTGGAGCGAGCGTGGGTGGAAACACGCTGCAGGTACCAGACGGCTCAGGGAACGAGCAACTTAGTCTTGGACTTCTTACATGATGGATTTATAATAGGTGTTTGTTCCGTGTCCTGCCACGCAAGGTCCTGCTCTTCGACCTCAGACACAGATGCAATACACAGAGGGTCAGGAAGACCTATTCACACACATGTAGAGCGCTTGCATTGACAGACACTCACATGAGTGTGTACTAACATAGGATAGACACACAATTCCAATACACTCTCCTCTGCCCAGTTTGCTGGTGCTGTGGACCTTAAGGGACAACAGAGCTAGCCGACGGGTTCCTTTGCAGGCTGGGTAAGTAATTGTGGGAAGCAGTCATATGTCTTTATGCGCACAACCAACTATTCTGGAACGATTTAGTATAATCAGTGAAAGGGGGGGGGGGGGCAAGAGAGAAGGGAGTGCAAGAGAGAGAAAAAGATGGAGAGAAAAATCCACACCTTATTTTCCAATTCCTCTATCCCTCCCTGCAGTCTTTCTATCCTTGGCACTCTCGTCTCCTCTCTCTCCCTCTTCCTTCTCCCTCTCCTTTTCTCTCCCTCTCTCTCCCACTCACTCTCTAATGAGCAGCGTGTTTAATCAGTGTTCATGATGAGTGTCTAAAGCAGCCACAGTCTATTCATCCTTCATTCATCCCTCCATTTGCCTATTGACACTGCGCTGCTCAAACACCGGCCTGATATCGTCAGTTTCCCTCTCGACTTAACACAGCCGCAGGAGAAAGAAGAGAGAGAAAAAAGAAGGGAGGAATGGGAAGAGCGAGGGGGAGGAGAGAGAAAGCAATAGAAATGAAGTGAGGGAGCATGGCTAGTGCCTCTGGGTGTGTGGAGGGCAAGGGCAAAGGTTTGGTTTGGAGTGTTTATTACCGTATGAGTGTCACTCTACCTCCTGCTCTGTCGTTAATGAATGGAGAGTTTTAATGTTTCAATCCGCTCTTGACATTGTTCAAGACATGCTGTCCGCTTATATTCATATGTCAGAACCAAATGTATGTCAGTGGATGCGTGTAGTGGAAGTGCAAACGTGTAAAGGAAAGTCACGTGCCATTTTTGGAGACACTGAGCACATTACGACTGACACAACCACTTTAATTGTTTGTAGGTTTCTCCGTCTGTGACATGTTTCTTGGTTCTTAGGCTAGGTTTTGGCAGTTGCAGACGCAAACGAATACACATAAACACACAAAGATGGACACGTACTTACAATCTACAGTGACACTGATCTCAAGTGGGATATTCTTCGACTCTTGATTTCTATTGATTTCCTTTCTGCCTGACAGATCTGTTGTTAACTAGATGATGACATGAACACAGACACAGACGCACACAGCTCTGTGAACATGTGCATGCCTCACTCTCTTCCCAACCCCAAAAATCAGTCTCTCTGCCTGCTGTTTGAAAACCCCATTTTCTTTTGTCACGCGCTGGAGGATGAAAGTCCTTCCTCCTCTCTTTCCGCGAGGCCCAAGAGTCCCCCTCCCCCCTCTCTCTCCCCCTCCCTCTCCCCCTCCTAGTCAAGTTTGTCAGAACCACTTGAAACTTAGGCTAAGAAGCACCATTGGGATCTCTTTTTCTAACACTACCCCCCCCCCCCCCCCCCCCCCCTCGCCCAACCACCTCTCCTTTTCTCTTTTTTATAGTAATTTCAGGGGCTTTGCAGAAGTCTAGACTGTCACCCTACCTCAAAGACGGCTTGGAAAGCGAGCTGATGCTGTGGGGAGTAGGGTTAGCTATGAGTGTTAGCGTCGCTCCGATGTGACTCCAAGCGCTCTGCCGAGACCTTGGCGGAATGAATACAGAACATGGTGTTCCTATTTGGAGACACTGGTGAATACATCACGAGAAGTCAAATCACTGTTTTACTGCAATGAGTACTGCAGACTTGGGGTGAGTACCTACACAGACAAATACTGCACCGAATACTTGTTGATGTTCAAGAACAATCTACGAAATCTCAACCACACGGCCATACATGTATTAGTAGGTTTGAAAATATTATTTTTAACATCAACCAGTTGGCATCTCCTCTATTGAGCAAACTATCCATCTAAAGTATAAGAGCATTGTCTGGGTTGGAAACAGTTTAATTTGTTGATTTTATATGCTGTGCCTTCCAGCTGATGAATATCTTCTGCTTCCCATGTCCCACGCATAGACATGCTTAGTTTCTCCTGATCTTGATCGTGTTGTTAGTAGTGTGTCTTATTCTATTGATTCATCCATCCAGCCAACGGCAGGAGTCCGAAGGAAGAATCTAGCAAGGCAGGAATAGGCGACCAAAGGCGAGGAGAAAATGCAAGACGCCAGCATGGGTACAATCTGGTTGGAAGCACAACATAGAGAGGGTACTGAAAAGGGAAACAAGACTCAGTAGATACGTTAACGATCCTAAGGACCCAACGAGCAAAGCGATAGGTGACAGGACCCAGGAAGCACAATCTACTGAATCTGACAAAGAAAAGAGAACCACCAAGGCGGACCTGCACAGAGAGGGAGAGAGGTAGCGCAACCCGGAGTCAAGAGAAATGTTGGATCTCCCTAGTGTGTCTCACTGGTGGGATGGTGTTTCTCTCTTTTCTTACAGCCAGGAAAAGCCCCAAGGGGACTTGTCAATCCTTCTGTAAGCCTCTGGGCCTACTGAGATTTGAAATAAACATACACACAACTTCATTTTTGCTCTCTCTCTGACACACATAAAAATGTAGCTCGTTGCAGTGTTAACGGCACTTGCACGCCACCATGCACATGCAAACGTGCTAACATAACACTTCTCTCCCCCTCGCTCGTGCACGCACGCATACACACAAGGCACTCAGAGCCTGGCATTGTTTCTGACATTTATCGCCCCGCATTCGAATTTCCTCCCAAGCATGTGTTGACTTTTGTAGATCAGACCTTAGGGGAAAAGGAAGAGGGGAGCGGGGGGGGGGGTGGGTGGGGTGGGTCAAGAGAGAAAACAGGGCAAATATGTGTGGACAGGACAGTAACAAGCGAGTGTTAACTTGCTGACAAAACGGAGAGGAGGGAAAAGGAGGGAGCCGCATGTACTGGCATCCAGAGATGGGAGGGGTGGACAGGACAGACCTGAGTGTTCATGTGTCCAGACAGTAGGTGGGTAGGAGGGTAGCCTGTCCGCCCCCTCAGACATATGCTTTTCGACATAGAAATAATGGCCTCTTCTCAATCTGCCGATGCTTCATCTGATTCCATCCCACAGATCCAGTCTAGTTGGCCAGATCCAGCTTGAAACAATTAACTGTTGCTGTGAGATGTAAATATACATTTTGGCCATGAGGAAACAATAGCCGTCTAACCGCATCAGTATACAACCACCTCACCAAATGCTAATACGAAGGATGTTTCTTATCGCAACCATGGCATTTCAAAGGATATTCTGGGATGGCCTGACTCTATCCTCAGTTCTTTGCCTCAGTGAGCCTTTCAAACAAAGAATCAAACTGTGACCATATCAGTGACCAGATCAGTGACCAGAGTGGTGACTTCATTCTCTCCAAGACTCCATGTTTACTCTAGAATGATGAGGTGTCAAATTATGACAAGAGTATGTCTGTGGTGATTACCGCTCCCTCTTTATACTGTTTCCCTTCCCTTCTTGTCCCATTTCCTGCAACGCAAGTCATCTTCATGGATCTGTATGGAAGTAAAGTTAGGAAACAATACAGCCACAAAAATATAGTTTTAAAACATAAACTATATTTTGAAATATAGTTCAGTACAATAATACAAACCATCTTGTGAACCAACCAACAATTTCAGTTCACACCCACAGTTCAGTGTGAATTGAAGAGTGAGAAATGGAGTTGGCCTCACTTACAGAAGTTCAGAGACTACGTGGTCTCTGAATCTGAACTTTAGAAAACCTCTGAGATTATAACCCATCTCTTGGCCCTCAGAAAATCTTGCCAAGAAATGCTGCTAACCTGAGTTCCAATATTATTGAAAGGATCAAAGCTTTTTGCAAACTATTTCAGATAGACGAATCTCAATGCAGGTTGAATGAAATCACGTAATTTCACGATCCAGACTTCCTGTAGCGCAGAACTATGGATCATCTGTGTCACGTCTATCAATTCTGATCAAACTAAACTGTAGTCTAAAATTGTTTTTCCCCAGTAGGGTTATCGTGACCTGAAGGCCGATTTGTTATCCTCATGTTAGAGGGTTGGGTTAGTGTCATGCTTTTCCTTGAAACTAAACCATATCAAGGTCACAAAAATCGACTCTTCTCTTAATATAAATTCCTTCGGAATGTAGCAATTATTACTTAATCATATATAGACAAGAGTGCATTAAAGGAGATTTTTTTTTGAATAACTTCCTCTCTTTTCAGTTCATTTGAAATGTTATTGGTCTCATACTGAGTTCTTGGGGTAGAGTTGAAACAGAAAGATAATAGATACAATCTTCTAGGCCAATTTCATATTATAAGATTTCTCTCCTTGTTTTATTTACATATTTATTGTCAGTTTGTTTTAAGTACACTGGGATCAAAGCCAATGCAGAGGTGACTGTTTGTCCCGTACATGTGAGGGGTCGGTGCTTCTAAGTTTCTAAAAGCAGGAGAGATACAGAGAAAGACAAAGAGAGAACAAGAAATAAGACAAGGAAACAAAACAGCGCTCTGTTCCAGCACCCTGTGGCGAAATGCACAGCTGGCTGCTGGCTTTCTCCAACAAGAGCAGATAGTCTCCGTCACTATAATGTGATTGTACAGCATTCAACGCTCTGCCTATGTTCTGTGTCTGGATGGCACACTTGACACACTGTCGCGCATGTGATGATGCAAGGGCGTGGCCGTCAACAGATCTTAACAATACCGAGCAACGTCAGTCATCTCCAGGTCAAAGGTCCCACGTTGCGGGTGAAATAAAGCAAGCTGTCTCCCTGACGTCAGGCACAAACGCACACAAACATGTCAAGGTCATAGAAAGAAAAGGGAGGAAAAAAAACTCAATTTCCCAGCTGAGCGTGTGATTTACACAACAAGGGTTGAGGGTTGCGCGTGTTTGTGTGCACTGAAAGGAGAAAGGACGAGATGGCTCGTGTGTGCAGACACATGAAAGCTGATGAAAGACACTCCCCCCTCTTTAGCATGACCTGTCATCCTGTAACGCTGCTGACCGTCTAAAGCCAGGCCATTCACCAGCACTTACGTCTGGAACAAACGGCGTGGAGCGTTCGGAGGCAAATGCCAATCCCGTTTGAGAGGGACGCAGGGCTAAGGCCTTGTCCTCTCTCGTTCTGAGTCTGATCCATCAGGTGAGGGGAGTGGCATCAGGAACTGTCACCCCTAGTGCCTCATATCAGCACTCCTCTCTCTGGGCTTGGCGGGTCACTGTGGCCGTTCCATTCGTTTGAAAGCCAAGTCAACGTATGGGTGAAGGTTTGCTATGAAGCAATCTGTCTTCAATCCCCCCCCCACCATTTACAATGTATCTTAATGGCCTCTCTGACATGCTGTTAGAAAATGTTACTTTTGGTCTTTGAATATCGGATTTTCTTAACGTATTTAGTATGTGCATGTCACGTCACGAATAAAAGTACAAATGCAAATGAGAGGCCTCTTAAGTATTCATGCTTAGCAGGGAAATCCCAACCCTAACCGTAACCATTCCACCTTACTCTAAACTTGACTTGAACTCTAACCCAAGCTTAACCTTGAAGAGCTATAGGTGGTTAAGCTACACAAAGGATCATATCTAAGACGACGGATTTCTGGAGACTCTATGCCAGCATGTGCCTGTCAGTGGGATAAATTGCAGCACTTGTCGGTTAGTTTAGAGTCACTCTCACTCTTGCAAGTTAACTTTGGGTGCTTTTCTCCTCTGACATCAGATTGTCTAACACGCCCTGAGCAAAGAAAGAAGGGTCACTGCATCCCCAACACACGGTGTTTGTCCTACCATGGTCCACACTGATGGAATAACATCCCAATTCAGTTATGCAGCTCTCCCTACCTAAGATATTTCAGCCGTAGTCTCAAAACGCTCCTTTTTAAGGTTCACTTTGCTCATCTGTTTTTCTGCTTGGCTTGATGGCACCAAGAGCAGTTGTTAGTATAATATACTACATGAAATAGCTCGTAATAAGGTCTACTGATCGTCTTGAGAAACCAGGTCAATGTTTCTGGAAAGAGACATTGCTGTTTCTATGTTGTGCTGTGAGCACAATAGGACAGGTGTAATCTAGTTCCTTCATATTTGAGAGAAGGCAGACACTTCCATCATTATCTCTAAAACCTGGCAGCGTTCACTTTTTGGGATTTTGGGATGAACTTTTTTACTGGCTTTAACATCAATTGCAATCAACATATATTCTGTTCCTTCAATAAATTATTCATTTGACTTCCATGTAGAGTGCAACCTGAAGACGAGCTGAGAAATGAGGAAGGTGAAAATTAGGATCGTTTGACAGACAAATAAGTATCTGATTCTAACAAAGAATGTTTCATCCAACATTCTTCAATCATTGACTTAATTGCATTATATGAAAGCAGTCTCGTCTGGGAAGTAGACCTGTTGGCTAGTGTGGGGGTTATTTGCTTTGGCAGATGGGTCTAGCCACCCTCCTGTTCAAACAGATTTCAACCTTGCATGAATAGTGCTGGGCCAATCACAACTGTTTATCTAAAATTGGGCGGGTTTGAAACAATGACTGTACACAGGTAGCCTGGTCCTTACCAGACTCTCGCACATTTCATTTCCACAGAGAATCTGGGACTTATCCATTGACAAACGTTGTTTCTGTTGAGGCTGGTACTCCAGTGAAGTTTAAAACTATTGGATCTTCCCAGAGCCACTTTGGATCTGCCATTACCAATCATTAACGTTTGGTCGTGACGTAGGTCATGGGCTGGGATGTAGCCAATTAGGCTGTAAACAACAAGTTGGAATGAGCAGAAGAGTGTGTAAAGATGTAAAATTTAAGAATTAAAAGAACAATTATATACAGTATATCTATATTTTACACTAAGACTAGTGACAATATATACAGTCAACTGTCGAATCTGGGTCTAATCATTCACAAAACGCTGCTCAGGTCGTGTCGGGTCTGCCACCCATGCAGTGCAGTGACTACCACGCCACTGCGCGATACAGATATTTTTCCACTGACGAGACACAGAGACCCCACACCTTCTATAAAATCCACGGGTCCTACGAAAATTCTGTAACTTTGTCAGAAATATTCTGTCCAAGATACATTATTAGCAATTATGGCAACAGATGCATTCCGAAAGACCGGAGGGCTGTAGCATTTTAATCAGTTACGTGCCTGGTTTGTAATAATTCAGCTTTGAAGCTCTATCATAAAATGCCTTCTTGGAATGAAGGGGTAATCGTTGGTTAAATAGTTGATCATACTATGTATGAACAATAAGAACCATGATAAAAAAGCACATATACTAATTATCCGTGCATATAATGTTAACACATTTGTAATGAATATTATTACTCCATTTGCAGGGGTACACTTAACACCTTTTCACAGAATGTCTTATTGCTTATTTGATACCTTAAATAGAGTCTGTCAAGTATATGATTGTTCTCTTATTTAGGACTATGCCTACAGTTTTTTAGAAAAGAACAATAACAAACACATTTACAACAATATATTTACAACTAACACACTAACCATGTTCCATGGTCCATGTTTCATGAGTACTCAAAGGGGTTCCAAATGTTCTGTTCATCATCAGAATCACTAAATTTACTGTTATCATTACCATCATCAAAGTAGTTATTACAATAGAGTTTTGGATATGTTAAATATCCCCCTGAATCATATTGCAGATCCACATCTATATCCCATAAAACATCACTAATGATGATCAGACTTTCATTCAAAAGGTCCAATCTAAACACAGGAAGGTTAGCAATCATGTACAACTGTTCAAATAGTGCAAAAAGCAGGGAGAGGATTACAACTATTGGCTTAGTATCCCTAGCGTTTGCCTTAGCCAACTCCTTCACGACTAACGAGGCGAGCTGGAAAATCAAACATTTCCCGAACCTTGTGGGGAGGAGGGCCACAACATCATGGCCACCAACAAAACTCTTTAAAGATTGTTCTTGCAACAGCTTTAAGTTCTAGATATTCGGTAGCGTTCCCACAACGGAATGAATGGCTTCGCTTGCATCTTTTGGTTGTAACGTTTGGTTACTAACGTTACGTTGTAACGTTACTTGTAGCTACGCCTATCGTGCACCGCACCTTACGAAGTGAGAATGGTCAAATCAGAAAGGTAACTTCTGTAGTAAGCCTGCTACAGTATTAGTGTGACTTCAGAGCTTCGTAATATTTTATGAGGTCCTATTTTCAATGCATGACTAATGCAGTTCAGACTGAGGGCAAAGTGTTCTCTCGCAGTTCACATAAAGGGCTGGATCCCTCATTAAGTGGATTTTTCCAATTAGTCCCAATTGGTGACACTTTAAAACGTTGAGGTTTTGGTCGGCCCTTACTACGGTCAAACTCTTTATCTGTAGGCCGTTGAGACTTTCAACAAAAGGGTAAGCAATGCATTTGGAATTCAACTTTTGGTTTCAAAGGCATTAAACGGTATTGAGATCAATTCAAATCTACAGAGTGCAAATGACCAGACATATCCGTAAACCGTTACGATGTAGCAAACCGCTAACTCTGCCTTGCTAACCGGTAATGCTACGATGCTAGCTCCGCTATAACCCACAGGCTCTGTCACCGGACACTTTATTTGCGCTGCTTTATCTGCCACAGTTGTCTGAGTGAAGTCAAGCTAACTCTTGAGAGGAGAGGGCAGATTCAGAGACTGTTTTCTGAGCAGAGATAAACCAAAAGAGGGGACAGCATTAGGGTGATAAGTGTCCTATCGACCAGATTTGTCCTAGCGCTCCACTGCGTCCTTATCTTATCATAGTCTGGAGCTTATGGATGGGAAAGGGAGGCCTGAGGCACAGAGAGCAGGGAGAGGGGACAACGACAAGCTCAGAATGTTCTCACACACATGGCAACACACACAATGCAAGACAGGAAAAATGCTATTGTTGTCATTCAGATGCCTTCATGTTCCGAATCCTAAATGCTGTCTTCCCTTTGGCGCTTTATGTGATATCGGATTTGGTGGTAATAGGTCCTCTTTTCAAAACCACTCTCAGAGAGCCATCAGGACAACACGAGAGACAGAGGGAGCCAAATAGACCACATGGTTTGTTACAGGTGTTTTTTGGATGACTTGATTGGACCAAAATGCTGGATTCTTTCTGCGTCTCTCCATCAAGACCTTTAACCCTGAACGTCAAGTTCTAGGTCTTTACCTGGGCATCACTGCTTCTGTCCTGCGTTTGAACATTTCATCCATCTTTGTCACACTCTCGTCTTGTCTTTCTCTAACACACACACACTCTGACCTGTGAACTGGAGCGTACCCTGGTTTAAAGATTCAATTGGAGACATGTCCGAGTTTCCATGCAGATGGAGATGCATACGAATCCGTTGTTGCCATGGAACAAGAATTCTGCGGCAACCATGTTTCATCTAGCATTTCCTGCAATCTGATAGGATAAAGCCGATTAAAGAAAATAATGAATGTAAAAATGGAGGAAGAATTGAAACTGCTTCTGTGAATGGAAAACACAAAGACGAACAAAGGCGCAATCGATTGACAGTGGCATCGATCTTTTTAATGACTGCCCATAAACAACTAGATATCACACTTAAGAACACATACAGTGTTGCCTGTGAATCCTCTTGCTAGTTGAAGGACAGCCCCTCCCCCCAGTTTACTCTTTGACTTCCCTGGACACACACACACACACACACACACACCTACTCTACACTTGATTATGAGATCACAGGCAGTGAGAGATGGTAATCAGTTAATCCCCTCAGTAACACACTGTGTCCTGATGTCTGTAGCAAACACTCCACCTCATCCCTATGCCTCACTTTAACATCCTGCATTACTAGAGAGCAAGAGAGGAGAGAGAGGAAAACTACCATTGGTTGACTGCTTAAATGTTTAGTGAAAGAAAGGAAGGTGGACCGAGATAGAAGGAGAGAGAGACAGAGAGTAACAAAGAGAGAGTGCCATAGAGAGAGAAACAGAGAGAGAGAGAGACAGACCTCCAAATGTACTGTGCGTTTTTCAATACTTTCTTCTATGTGAGGATCAGTCCGAATGGGAATTAATGACAGAACGAATTAGGCGTGGGGACATGACAATCTCAGAGGATTAAGGGGCGGCGGTGGCAGGAGGGGGGGCGGGGGGGGGGGTAAAGTGCTAAAAAGATGACCTTGAGTCACGGATCACAGGTCTCAATGATAGCTGAGACAGGTCTCAGATAACGAGACCCAACTGGAGAGAGGGATAGGACAGAATACATCTGTCGCCATAAGCGTACATCTGTCGCCGTAAGCATATTATAACAATGAAGATCCAAACAATGGCGCTGGCACGCACAAGCCACAGTAGTGTACTGGTGCTCTGTCTTGAGCCGGTCTCTTTAGGATTATTTCGAGGCTAACAGTAATGTAGAACAAAGACTTAATCTCCTTCCATCCCTCTATACCTGTACACCAGCTCCATCCCTTCCTCCGCTGTAGGAAACAGAATCCTTTCCCCTCCAACTCACTTCCTTTATCCCTCTTTTCTTTCATACACACAGACACACACACAGACGTACACGCGCACTCAAATGTACACACAGGTACACACACACACTCAAAGGTACAGACACACACACACACACACGTACACGCACACGTAGCAAGCCCCAAACTCATTCTCCACATGCGTCACCCTGACCCCCTCTGTCTTTCGGAACATGTCCTTTCCACTCGCTTTCCGCTGGCCTGGTTTTCAGCCTTTCCGTGTTGGAGGTTAAATTCTCAGAGGCCATTCTTTTATTTCGAGGGCCCCTAGAGATCATCAACAGAACCTCATCCTCAGCTGGTTAAAAAAGGCACAGACAGGAAAAGTTGGTTGAATGTTTTGTAAATCGTTATAGCAACCCTCTAATATGTTACCTTTCTGTTGTGACCATCTCTGTCCCACAGTATAGCAACAGGCAGAGAAGGTGGAGGAGGGGGGGGAGCTGCACCAGGCGATTTGGTTGTTTTCTTCCTAACACATATATACGCACAGGGGCGACCATCGCAAATGTCAACAACAACAACAATAACAACAACAAAGTAAACAGGAGGTTTGTGCGGGCCATGCCCGGCATAGAGACAGCAGAACGGAGCGTGTTTGTGTCATACTTGTTTCAACTCTAGAAAAACACAATGGTTTATGTGCGTGCGTGCGTGCTGTGTGTGTGTGCTGTGCATGTTTTTCAAAGCCAGGAAACACAAACTCCTGATTTTTGTTTGCTTCTTCCCAGCAGGGGGGCTTGAAGTCTTCCTGTCTTTGAAGACAGGGAACAACACTCACAATGCAACCTATAAACGAGACACACAAGCGCGTGCACACACACACAAACACACACATATATATATATACACAGTGTGCTCAAGCACCAGTTGCCGTGGGGATAAGAGGAAGCACGTGTCTCCTTGACGATAACCTGCGACCATCGTCAAGCGCACGGCAGGCGCCTAATCAGTGTCTGATCCAAGCGCTGAAGGCAAAGTGTTTGATATCAACCATATCCAAAGAAACAAACACATTGCACTGCCTGTGCTCTGCACAAACAGACACACACACACACACACACACACACACACTGATTCAGACACACAAATACACATACAGAGGCACTTTCACACATTGTTTCAAAAAGCCACTTGTGAGCCTTGTAGTAGAGGAAAGTTGATATCTGGTGCTATGCGATCTGGAGCCCTTTAGCTCTGCACACACCAGGTACCTGTAGGAGCGGCGCTAAATCTAGCATTCAAACACCGCGTAGCACCTTTGTTTGTCCATGACGCACACTTCCAACACACTTCCAAGCTGCCAAACAGAAACGAAAACAAAGACAAACCACTTCCAACCCACACACATGAACGCTCTGTCATGCAAATATTTCTTTTTCTCTCTCTCTCTCTTGCACACACACACACACACACACTTTGTTCAGCTTTGTCTGGGCAGATGAAAAATGTATTCTTGGAAGTGAATGAATAAAAGATTCAGGGGTCTGGACTGCCGCTTAGGGCATTCCAGGGCACGCACACAGACATGCACACACGAACACACACACACACGGAGATGCGTAAAAGCACCCCTATGCACACACACCTGTCAGAGAAACAAGTCTCTCACATCCAGCTTTGGTCCCCGAAGAGTCTATGGCAGACCTTTCTGTCTCCCACTCATATTTGCTGAGTGCTTGCACACTGATACAGAACACACACACAAAAACACACATACACACCTCTAGTTCAGCTCTGGTTTTCAATTTCTCAGCACCCCTGTAGGTATATTGCACCCTATCAATATGACAGATAAGCAAATAGTGTGATTATTCAGAAGGGTGGGGGTCAGGGGGTAACGTAAACTGCAAGATGAAGGCGCCACAAGAGAGGTTTAGAAAAGTGGAATTTAGGTTGTGGGTTGAGGTTTGTGCACTAAAACGGTACAGAATGAGGCAGAGAGCATTTTGCTATTTCACATTCAAACATCGAGGCGACCCAAATGGATCGCACCGAATACGTCGGAAATGTAAATCGACACACCGAAGAGCTACTGACGGAATGAGTCAGAGAGATGGCCGTCTCTTATCTTACAGCAGTCAGACGGGCAAGCCTGGTGAGGACAGGTCATACCGATAAGACTGTGCTTCTATACCTGCTACAAACGTGCTTGGCGACCTTAGGACACGTCTAGGGAATCCAGGTACGCTGACTGATCTTCTCATCGGACCCTCTCATTTCTAGTTTGTGTTCAGGAACTGGGCCCCTCTCCATCGCTGTCCCTCTCTCTCCGTGTGTTTTGAAGGGAATTGTCTTGACAATGATGACATGAGGTTTGGGTACTTATAATAAAGAACAGAAATGGTTGTCTTTGGATTGTTTCTGTGGAGCAGGAAAACCAATCAAGAGACAAAAGCGATTGTTTGCCGTAAAAGAGGACGGATTCGCTTTTTTGATTGGCTATGACACACCAAGCCAGGGAAAGTTTCCTCCAAAACGCTTTGCTTTGGTAGATTAAGTCACTGGGAATCAGAACCGGATGTGACGTGTCCCCCCCTCCACTCCTTCTAAACTTTTGGAATAAATTGCATTCTTCCCATCGACACATTACCACAGGAAGAAAAAGTTGTACATTTAAAACTTTTAGTTTGACAGGCTAAAGTCAGAAACGTTTTGCCAGCACATCAGGCAACCTTCCCTTTTCATGCTATGTTTGAGTATCCACCAATTACCAGCTTCGCCTGGCTTCACCTTTCACCTCGTCAGAGCGTCTCATTGGTTGACTAAGCTTGCCTTTCACTGGCTTTGAACTTGAGGTCAGTTAACAATTCTATTTTGGATGAGGTCATTCAGGCCTAATCTCAATGTTCCTCCTAAGGCCTAAACCCCAAAACCCCACAGACTTCATAAACATCCCGTAGTGATGACAGGCTGAAAGGGCTCAAAATGGGATCAGGAATGAGGTAGCACTTTGTAACATTACGTTACCTTAACATGTATATCGTATTTTCGATGTAAATTAGTTGTAGTGAGCCAAAGTGCACTTTCACGCTTGTTTTGTTGCTACTTGCTATAAGGAATGTCAGGTTTTGGTGGCATGCATTTATTTCATTCTAAATCACAGTACTAAAGCTGAAATTTGTATCACTCCGCATTCAGGACTCGAGCGTGAATATTGTTGTACAAACTTTCCCATTTGTTTCCATATTTTTGTGAAAGTCAGTTTATGCATTATCAGATTTTGCAGTGAAAATGTACAAGTGTTCAGCTGCCAGGCATTCATTAAGATACGACCTCGTGTAACTGTCATCAGAACAAAGTAGGTTACAGTTGGAACGCTTCACTGAAAGGATGTTGAAACAGAAGTTACAAACAGGCAAGGCTCCTAGAGCTACTAAGTGTCACTAACATCAGCACATAGGAAACCCAATGTCTTCCATGAGTCTCTGTCTCCTTCTGTCTATCCAACTTTCCAACTCCCTCCCTTGTCTTTGACTCTCTCCTTCAACCTCTCAGAGCGGAGCATACACACGACCAAAAAAAGCGAGGGGACAAGCTGCCGCCTCTCCCTCTCACACGCAAACACACGCACGCACGCCGAGTACCGCAGATGAGCGAGAACACAATCGCACCTTTTTATCTACCAGCATCACACATGAAAATGTGCACAGGCAAACAAGACCAGTTTTCTTGTTTCTCTCTCTCTTCCCCCCCTCACACACACACACACACACACTGTACACACACACACACACACACACACTGTACACACACACACACACACACACACACACACAGTCCGCATTCACACACAGTTTGCCCACTCCTGTGGGAGAACGGTCGTTATTATCACAGCCAGGCAGCTCACTGTTACCATGGTTCTGCTAGATGGATTAATCGCACAATTAAATGTGTTTGTTCCCTCTGACCAGAAGAACCGGGGACAAATATGTGTGTGTGCCCATATAGTTCACAATAAGCCAACGCTTATGAGCGACTGTACGCATGTGTCAAGTGCTTTACACACCCATATCATTGGTGTATCTATTTCAGTCAAACGCAAACACACACACACATACACATACTCCATGGCAAGAGCACCTCAACAGCTCACTCCCAACTCTTGTTTCCAAGACAACAGCTCATACAGCTAGCCAGCCGGCACACACTAAAGCTCCCTGCCACCAAATCCTGTTTTAAACTGGGGCAAGACTTCTCCAGAATAGTAATAATAAGCATATTGTCGTTGTCCACATGGGTTAGCTTTTCCTCCTCTGAGAATCCCATGGCTCTATGGTGACTACTTAGCCTATTGGCTTCTGAGATCAAAAAACAAACAAACAACAAAGTCAAAAGTGCATTTGTAGGAGTTTTTTCCCCCCCATTCTACTCCTGAACTGAGGCAATTGTCACAATGTGATCCTCTATAATGAATGACTGGCGATATTTGACCAAAGGTTCCTCTTGACTGCCAATCAAGTCAGGCTTACAGATTTGTTATAGTAGCCTACGTCACATCCCTACGCGCACACACCCAGTGTAGGGGAGTCCTTTAAAAAACATTAACAATGCAAATGTTTCCCTTCAATGTCTATCCCCCTTTACTTTCACTTCTGTGACAGGGGTTCACAGCATATACATTATTTACACATGTAAATCGGCTTTCATGTAACCCTCAAGCTGTGAAAACTGCTCTCCCGTCAAGAGTCGCTTAAGCTCAGCTCTGAAAGCTGCCAATATCGGTTTGTGTCAAGGAACACACCCCGTTCTACGTGCAGAGGGAACCTGTGTCACGAGGGTGAGGCGGTAATGTGGGGAGTCATCTGAGGATGGACACGTAGACAGCATTTCAAGGTTAAAACTCATGTAGATCACAAGCAGTGCCCTGCATAGACGCGAAGCTGAGCTTCTTTTGAGCCAGTTCAGGCTCTAAC
Organism: Plecoglossus altivelis; assembly: GCA_036571765.1. NCBI lineage: Eukaryota > Metazoa > Chordata > Actinopteri > Osmeriformes > Plecoglossidae > Plecoglossus > Plecoglossus altivelis. Next base: position 10,956,150 of record BROE01000009.1, read on the forward strand.
AGCCAACTAACGTGACTATGGAGAGGAGTGGTATGGGGGGGGGCGGGAAATGAAGAAATGAAGGACAGAACTGTTTTAAGGGAGGAAAGAGCAGGTATGGAGAGAGGAAATGTTCTGCGGGGAAACCACTGACGGAGGAGAGAGGAGGGGAGGAGAGTGTGATGATAAGAGGCGGGGGAGGGAGCTGGAGAGGAGGGAGAGAGCTGAAACACCGACAGGAGAGAGGAAGAAAAAAAACCGCATGGAGAGTCAGCAGAAGAGTGGTGGGGAGCCGGAGGAAAAAAGCAGTTGGAGGTGTGAGGGCGAGCTTCAGCTGAGGGGGGGGGGGGGGTGAGGAAGGGGGGTGGTACGAGGAGGGTTGATTGAAGTACTCCTGTTGTGACCTCTTAGGCAGGGTGCAAGAAGACTTGACAGACGGACGACTGGAGGCTCTGGTTCTAATGGCCACTATGGCAGCAGTTTCTCACACACACACACACACAAACACACACACTCACACACCTCCCCGCCATCCTCTGCCTCGTTAACTGAGGTGTCTGTGTGTAGCACATGAGGCATGAGCATGCTATGTGCAAACGCACTTACACTGGCCAAAATCTCCCGAAAGAGGCCTGGCTACAACAGCTTGTCACAACACTGACAGCAGAGCTGTAGCAGTTGCAGATGTAGTCCAATTGAACAGTCTTCCCTGTCATCTGTCAGGTTTCTGTCTGTCATGTTATGACATTCCCAGATAGAAACGCTGTGGAAAACAAAGAAGTATTTTGCCAAGAACCTTTTCATGAGACCTCCCGTCTCTCGCTGCCGCTAACAGCGGCAGGGCCACCGACAGTTGAGGAGGGAGAGTAAGAGAGCGAGTCCAGCTGTGGAACACCCAAGATGCAGGGAACTGTCTTGGATGGTGTGGAAGTGGAAGACACTGGCTCCCTTCGAAATGTATCTCAGGAACTTATAGCGAATACATTATATTACGCACGTGTTTTCTATTTAGCAGACGCTTTGATCCAAAGCGGCATACAAATAGTGTTAATTGTAGGTGCAGTGGATAAACGGTACATTTGAGCACCACAAGATAACAAAACGGTTCAGCATAGGATTTTGAGGTCCAGTTTGGTACGGGTTTAGCCTTCCTTGCTAGATAGGCTGCTGGTAGTTAGGCTTGTTATGGATAAGTTGTGCCAGATGTCTTCCCCAGAAGTTTAGCTTTGCATATAGCTTGCAGCAACGATTCTTTTCATGAGCCCCCATAGAAATAAAGCAGGAACGATGTGAAGACAATGTTGAATTGAAATTTTAGGCGGTGCCTGATTAGCTAGCTACTATCAACAAGGAACACACTTTTGTTTTGTTGAGACATAGCTACACGCAACTGGCGCAGGCCCCCGTTGTAGCCTGGCGCCTCCACACCTCTTCCTCATCCCTCTGTCCTCTCCTCCCAGAGGACCAGCCGGAGAAAAGTGACCTTCGGAGGACGCGCTTCATGCACGCTTTTTCCGAGGCCGCGTGACACTGACCACGCAGAATTAGCCAATCAGCACGGACCTCCTGGCGAGATCAAAGACACGGCCACCTCTCCTCTGGGAGAGAGGCTTACGGCGATAGAGAGGGAGAAAATGAGGGGAGATGAAAGAGAGAGCAAGAAAGAGGAAGAGAAAAGGATGGGCCACAATGAGAGGAGGAGGGCATAGGCTGTTTTGTGCATGAGGGGGAGAAATATTGAATTGAAAGAAAAATGGGAAGAAAAAGTGCAAGAGTGAGAGCGTGTGGGGGGTGGTGGGGGGGGTGGATGAGACGAGAGAAAAAGTGAGAGAAAAACATAACCTATAAAGCTGTATAACCCCTGATTTCCAGTTGGTTGTGTTGATAGATTCTTCATTTTAGACCCCACAGGGCAGAGGGGACCAAGCGCTTTGATTCTTTTTTTTCTCTCCCCTGCTTAAGTCCTTCAATTCTGAGGAAGTGTGACTCAAGTGGCCTGGACAGCCCTCCAAGCCCTTGGCCGCCCTCTTAGAAGCTTTGCACATTACAAACACACACACACATTAACATAGCAAGCGCACACGCACACAGTCATGCATACCCACAGACACACAAACACAGTAAGAGGGACATTATGAAAGGCTCAAGTGCTTCTTGTTCAAAGAAGTGTAACGGCAAATGTCAACTGTGGAATTGGAGAGAGTGCTCTTCATACGGAGCCTTAAGAATGAAACATCAAATAGAGGAGCTTCCTTTCTGCGTGTGCGTGACTGCGACGTACGCTTGCCTGTGCACAATATGTGTGTGGTTTGCGGTGCGAACAAGTGCGTGTGTGTGACGAGAGCAGGACACGGAGGAACGGTGCAATTCCATTTGTGGAAATCACAGTATCTTAAGCCTGCTGGACTCATGCTTGCCTAGCAACCAAGAAGTAAACATGGGTGTGTATTTTCGAGGAACTCAAAGAACCGTTTGTCCTGTAGTTTCAGATAGAGACTGTGTGTGTGTGTAGCAGACCAAGGCCAGACAAGACGTGAAGAGACGCACGCATCGACTGCTCGACGCAGGTCACATCCTGGCCGTCTCTTCTGTTCAGCATCAAAGGATACTCACTCTCTCTTACGCACACGCACAACGGAAGTCCCTATAATGGCCCAAGGTCCACGCTCAAGCACAGCCATGGACAAAGCACACAGGTACTTTCCTTTGTTGGAAACGCTTGCTTTGTTACTGCTGACCTCTGCATGTCAGCCTTTCCCGTTCACTCCCCTCTAGTTCTCTCTCTCTCCCTCGCTGGCTCTCGGCTTTATTAAACCAATAGAGGGTTCATAGAGGACAGACCAGATGTGATGCGCCCTCCTTCCGTAAATAATGTAGTTTGGATTTGTATTTGGATCCTGTCTTCCTTCTGGGTACCTTCTAAATCTTACCTTTACCCAAAGGTAAGATTATAGGAGAGAGAGCGAGTAAGGGAATGCAGGACAGAGAGAGGGGCAGTGAAGGCGACAGATTGAATGAGAGGACAAAAAGTAGGCGCAACTCGCGTCCAATTGTTTCACGCGATAACCTAAGCCAATCGCTGCGGCTAATGGCAAAGGAGCTCGATAAAGAGCGGAACATTTGCCCCCCCTCCCCCTCTTTCACTTCTCGTACAGTTTAAGGAACTGCAGGACGCGTGTAGCTAATTCCTATCAGGCTCTCCGATCTACTCATCAGACGCGACAATCCAGCCGCTTCATGCTGGTTTGCGATGCTTGTCCTTTCTGCTCGCTGGAGAGAGGGAGGGGGGGAGTGCGGTGGGGGGGACTGAGAGACAAAGTGAGGGAGCGAACTTGAAGCCGTGAGGCAGGTAAACAGCATGATCTGCACCTAGTTATAGTGTCTCACACCTTTAAATACACACACAAACACAGGCTGAAGGAAACTGTGCAGGAAACTGTATACTGTAAATACTGGAAATGCCAATTCACAAAAACACATGGATATAGGCACAGACACACAGACAGACAGACAGACAGACAGACACACACACACACACACACCATATACCTTATTATAATTCATTCGAGGTAGAGGGATGTCAGTGATGGCTGATGCATCATCTTCTTAAAGTAGACTGGGCAACTCCCAGAGGTTTAACCTCATTTCAGTTCACCTATCATCCCTCATTAAACTGTACATCTGTGTGTGTGTGTGTGTGTGTGTGTGTGTGTGTGTGTGTGTGTGTGTGTGTGTGTGTGTGAGCATGTGGATATATAATGAAGACAAATGATAGATTCCCCCCCAAAAAATAGTAACAATGGTTACCAACTGAAACAAAGCACGAGCCACAAAGTGATCAACTAGACAATTTCGGGCCGCCATCTAAACGGTTCTATTTCAGCCTCTGAAATACGCTTTCTCCCCTCTCTAATCAAGATTAGCCTTCAGGTCCATCAGCGGAGTCGTACCAATCAATTAACCGCAGCGTCAGACCAACCGCTGATATCAACCAATCAATTAAGGGGCAGAGGATAACAGAGGAGTTGCCATGACGTGCACACAGATTGAGGGCAGGAAGTACAGGGGCCATGGTTTGACTCATCCAGGTGGATAGGAAAAAAAGAAGAAAAAAAAGCGATCTAGCTATGCACATGAATGTAGCTACCGGGCAAACTAGATTTGCTGGAAATAGATTTAAATATCCATTTTAATGCAGCGGATCATTTGGCTGCTGGCTGGAGAGCCAGCAGGTAACAGCGAAAAATTGGTGTTTTTTGAGGGGGGGGGTTTTCACAAAATAACGGAGCGATGGATTGGTGATAAATCTGAAAGGATGTGGCAGAGAGAGAGTGAGCAGATATCTGCCAAACTGAGTGATCATTTAAATGGAGGCGTAGAGTCAATACGCAAATTCAAATAGCGATAAAACAAAGATGTCCTCTATGACTGGCTGGGGTAAAGATGAGGATTGAGGTAAAAGGTGTGTGTGTGTCTGTGTGTGTGCCATCCAGGAAGTGCCATTCAGTCTCCTACAAAGGCACTGTAATTACCCAGTGATACCAGGGCAAAAGGAAAGGGCAAAGTCTAAATGTAGCGTAGGTGCAGTCGCACTGAGGAGAGGGAAGCCTCGTCTGCTACTGATCACTAACCCCTTCTTTCTCCTTCCTCTCATTTTCTTTTTCTCGTCTCTGTTCCACACTCATACTCCTCTCATACGTTCCGTGCCCTAATTTATTTACCGTATCGTAAAACAAGTACAGGTATTGTATGTTGGAATACCAGGGTTTGCATCTCTGGTGCATATATCTTTAGGTGAGGCCCCCTCCCTCCCTGGAAGGAAGTCTTCCACCTGCAACTCCACCCCAACTCGTCTCTCCCCCACAACTGAACTCCTTACAACTCAACTGAAAATACATAGAGAACCTACAAACATAAAATGGGAACAGGGGCTACAAAATGGAAAAGGCATTCAAAGTGGAAAAAGAATGTGGGAGAGAAGAAGGGGAACGAGGAAGGGGGAGGGGCCTAAAGTTTGAGATGATACTCTGAGTAACCCACTGCTGTAGCTTCGAGGGGAGAGAGTTGGCGGTAAGACATTTGCATGCATGTTCCGGCGTGTCCCTCCTCTGTGTGGTTAAATGGGGTACAAGCCGCCAAGAAGTTTAATTAAAGAACGCTTGATTAATTCCTCAAACGCCATTTCCAACGATTAGGAGGCCATCAAACGGATATGTTTGCGCGCACACACTCCACGCAGAGGAGTGTGTTCGTACACACAAACACACACATACACAGTAAACAACTACTAACAGTCTAAACGCTCAAGAACTGTGCTCTCCAGATATAACAAATCTGTTTACGCCTGCCGTTGATAAACATAAAAGCCCTCACCATTATCTGCCTTCTACGCTATCCATTTAGATTTCTGGTGTCAGATGTTGTCATCAACATGATTGTGACAAAAAGGATATAAATCCCCCAATCAAGGCAGTCAAATCTTACCTAATGTCACCGGAAGTGTGGAATACTATACTGAATACTATACTGCTTCACAGGAGAACTTCCCTTGGAGAGAGGTTAGCTAGTTGGCGGCTACAGTGGTGGCCTCAGGGGCCAAAAATGTCTGCAAATCTTTCGCCTTGCCGTTGCTCTTAATTGAGCGCTTAATGTCACTGACTGGCTAGGGAGCCATATGTACCTGGCTTCTAATGCCTAAGTATGACACTAATTAGAAAGGGGGGAGGCTCGAGAGATGAAAAGCCCTTGAGGAGTTGGACAGACCCGCGATTAATTCCCTCCCTAAAAAAGACTTGAGGAAAAACAGTCGCCACTGCCATTTTCAAGTCGTGTTCCTTTCCTCAGTTCCGACTGAGCGGATGTTTGGTGGATATGTGTTCACTTTTCTAGTGTCTCTCTTAGATAGCCATTCCTTGGATGAAAAATGTGAGCACGACAAACGTTTTGGCCCATCATTTCTTTTATATACATATATATATATATATATATATATAATGTTACTGTTATTAGTGAATCCCTAAATAATCGCCACTGTGCCTACTAAGCCCTCTTCAGTCATGTCTCCTTGCCCTAGGCTAAGGGTAATGAGAAGAGGGCAGGGGGTTGATATGGAATCGGGCCAAGGTTGACAAGGACAGAGCTGTAAAGCGTTGGAAGGAGGGAAGTGAAGGCTGGGGGTTAAGCATGAAATGCTCCTCGTCACTCTCCTCATCATCATCGTCACCTCCTAACCTGCGCCTCCCCGCCTCCCCCTGCACTCATTCTCTCCCCGTCTGGCTCGTTGGCTTTGGGTGGACCGTGGATGACGGGCTACCATAAGGCCAAACTGAGGCACGGAGACTGCAGATGAGGGACACACAATGCCTGAAACAAGGTGAGGTGAGAGGAGAACAGAACAGACAGAGAGACAGAGTGATAGAGAGTGAGAGAGAGAGAGAGAGAGAGTGAGAGAGAAAGAGAGAGATAAAGAGAGAGAGAAAGACAGAGAGAAAGAGAGAGAGAGAGAGAAGGTGAAGGGGAAACAAGACTGAGAGAAAGGGGGGGGAAGAGATTGGCATAAAAAGACAGGAGGGAGACAGATAGCTAAACAGAAGGAAATCCACAGCAAGAGAGAGAGCAGGAGGAGCAGAGCCTGGGTGGACAGGGGAAAGGAAGGGACAGAGCACGGTGGGAACACGTGAGATAGTGAGAAGGCAAAGAGAGAGAGGGGGGCTTCTCTTCCATTTCTTTCGCCCTCTGAAAGCGGGCACAGTGTCAGGTGTTTAACAGAGCAGCGATGACTGATAGTTGCTCTGGAAACAGTGAAGAAAGCAAGAAAGGGGGAGGGAGGCGGAGGGTGAGAGGTAAAATACACAGAGGGCTCGACAGAACAGGGAAAGGAGAGGGAGAATCCAGAGGAAGGGAAGGGTGAGACGGAGAGGGAGCGCGAAAGAGAGGGACAAAGGGATGAGAGGGAAAGAGACACAAAGCCAGACGGAGGCATAGGGGAGAGAGAGAGAGCCAGGGATACGCACAACTGCAGGAAAACCCTCCATCGTGCGATGGCAGTCGCCAGCCGCGGCTGCGTGGCCTCGTTGCCATGGCGACAGTAGCCGGGGGTTCGCCGCTGCCGAGTTAGCGGCGGGCGCGCTCTCGCCCAACCGTAAATCTGGAGTGTGTAAAAGAGGTAGTGGACGTGCGTCGTTAATGTATCTGTGTGCGTGTGTGCGTGTGTGCGTGTGTAAGGAATCAAATGAGAGTTTCAGAGAATGGTGGAACTACATCGTAATGTGCAGTGCTTTAAAAAATTACAAAAATAAAACGGGAGAAAGTGTGAGTGAGTTATGGTGTAGTAAAAGCCTACGCAGACCTCCAATACAATGAGAAATCTCTGCAATCATCAAGACAAAGAGTAAGTATAGTTTAGCCCGCTCTCATGAAAGGATAGACAGAAATCCACACCCATCACACCACCACACTGACAGATTTAACTGTGGATTGGTTGAATTATTTTGAAAAGATGTGCCTTTACGATGCACAAACAATATTTTGCTGAAAAACCCAATCCTGCGCATGCAGTTCTGTATGTTTGTCCTATCTCATGTGCAAGATAAAAAGCCCTTGTAGATCCAACTTGCCCTTGCTTGTGAAAGACAATGTGGCTGAAACCCTTTTTTCTTCACATATAAATAACACACATTAGCAGTAAACATGACAAAATAATAATATCCGCAAAAGTGCACAGGCGCATTCTCACGGAACCTGCTACTCTGGAGGCTCTTATAGGAGGAGCATACAGGAGGAACTCATGCATTTTCTCTCTCTCTCGCTCGCTCTCTCGCTCTCTCTCTCTCACCCCTAGATCCCTCTTTCTCTCCCTCCCTCTGGGCAAGTGTTATTATTTATCACTTTGGAGTGATAATCTGGACTAAACACTGCCCTGGGCAGGCCGATAAACTTCATACACACACACACACAATCTTCTCTCAGATCTCAAATGGATTTTTGGGGTTTGTTTTCCCACTTTCACACACCACATTTTCCTCCCTCCTCAGCTCAACGTTTTTCCCTCCCTCCCTTCCTCCTCCCTCCCTCGCTTGCTTGGCTTCCATGTCCCCCCTCCTCCCGGGCTAGATCCCATCCCAGCATCAAAAGGTGACTAAGGCAGGAAGCATCAGTGGGAAGTAACAGCTCTCCAGCTGTCTCAAAGATCCAGTAGATAGCAGAGCGAGGTCACCAATTCCGAATGAGTCGTGGGTTCAAATTGTCCTGAAGCGCAGTCAAAGCTGGGACCTGGAGGCTATATAGCCTCCCTTTCTGCCATCAGAGACAGAGGTCAGGGCTCCCCTCTGGTCTTCTGTCTACAACAAACACACTTCATCCCACCTTGGTCAGGTGAAGACTGTCAAATAGATGTCAAATGCGAAATTATGAAAAAGGTTCTGTAAAAGGTTTCCTGGCTGACAACAGCCAAATAAATCCTACAGATGTCAGAGCGCTACGGTGTTTATATTAAGGCCTGTGTTGTAGAGTCGCTCATGTGAATCTTAAGCATTGTAACCATCACCCTGTCTGGAGCCCCGTGGATGCAGGCAGTCTGGGGTTGGTATCTATCTATAGACGTTCCCCTTAGACGTTCCCCTTAGACGTTCCCCTTAGACGTTCCCCCTCTGCGGTCCTACCTGAAAGCCTCCACAGCAGTTCTCTCGGGGAGGGCAGGGGCCACTTGTTTGAAAGCCGTCTGGAAGTCCTCAAGCTTCAGGAAGCCTCGACCTGATGACAGACACAACCACGCTGTAGTCAGAACTTGATTTGTGTCTATATCTATCAGCACATCGTGTGTATGTGTGTGTGTATGTGCGTGTGTGTGTCTGAGTAGGACACAGCGGGGGATGGAGAGTTATGTGAACCCTTTGATTAGATGGGGGTGGTATGAGTTTGTGCTTGTGTGTGGGTGACGATGACTCAGACAGTGCCGTCTAGTCGCCCTGTCTTTCAGGATATGGTAATGTACACATGTATTATTCCAGACTGGCATTATTCTGAAGTGCTTGTCTGAAAGATATCATCAACTATTGATGCAGATTAACTATTGATAGGCATTAAGAGTGCTCCGATCTTGGTGTGCTAGGAAACGTACCCGCACACTCGTTTGCAAGCACACACCAAGCATAAACAGAACGCCGCATCGCTCACTTTCACACAAACACAAAAACCAAACTCCCTCAATCTCTCCAACACACACGCAAAACACATAAACGGACCGGAATTAAAGTAGAGGAAGGAACGAAATGATGGTCTGGGTGTGTGAATTTGAATTCAGCACATACACAATGGAGCAATCTGCCCTAGTGTGTGAGCCCAAAAAGTGTCTGAAAGGATGGAGAGCGAGCGAGGACTGGCAGTCAATCTCACAGCTAATTGAGAGCAGTACTGCTCAATCCCAGCTATAATAATAACACCAGACACGCACAAATGGAGAGATATCACAGCACACACGTGCCGGACACGCGGCCACTCGAGGCTCACGCTGCCCGATGGTGTGAGAGACAGAGAGGAGAGGGAGAAAGGAGGAGACGAAGAGAGACAGAGAGATGGAGGAATTTGCCATCCTTTGATTGGACGATGCAGGGCGAAGCTCTGTCCTTGTTATGCCTGGGTTCTGTTCTGGACAGGTATTAAAGGAGCAAGCCGTCTCCCGACACAAAAGGTCCTCGTCTCTGATGGAGGCTGAGTGGGGGGTTAATGAAGAAATGTCCCTGGGCGTTAGACAACAGATTTAATCACGGCTGTCACACACGCACTCCCCCACACGCAAACTTGCACCGCATACCCACAGACAGTGTCTCGTACACACGAACACACTGCCACATGAACACACCGTACTGTACACACTCCCCTGACTATAAATTGGGGGAACTAAATTAATTAGATAATTATCCTCCCACCTCCCGGTAGACCAGCCCGGAAACAGCTGCTGTAAAACTAAAATAAAACCACCTATATTATATTGCATCGTCTCTCGAGGGTCTCCCTTTAAGGTGTCACCCCCCACACACACCCGCACGTACGCAGAATAACAGTGAGTGTGTGTGTGTGCGCAGAAGTCAGTCAGGAGTCTCAGTAAGTCAAACCCTCATATCATCAGTAGCTCTAAGCCTTGACACAAAGGAAGGAATACAGTGCACAGACAAAAAAGGAAAAATGTAAGGGTCTGTTCTCTATTGACACACGTGCACGCACGCACAAACGCACACACACACACGCACACACACACACACACCCTTTTGAAAGCCTGGGCAAACAGTGAAGGCTCACAGGTCCACACACACACACAGCCTCTCCGGCAGCTGTGACTGGTGGCGCTGCAGAAACCATGGAGGCAGACACCGATGAGCCCTCCATCGGTCAAGAGGGGAAACTGGGCTCTTGTTTCCACCAGCTGGGACGCTCACGTCCACTTGCGCTGTGGCTTTGTGTAGACTTGTTGAGGAAAGTTGGCGGTGAATGCGCTGCTGGAGACGACTAACGACGGAAACGTTGTTCACCTCGCCGAGGGATGAGGATGGGTCAGACAACATGGAAGGGAATGAGGGGGAGAAAGATAGAGAGGGACAGAGGGACAGAGAAACTGAGAGAAAGAGAGAAAGAAGGACAGAAGAGAGAGAGAAAAATAGAGAGGTGGAGGAAGAGACATGGGGGGCAGAGAGAGATCCAGAGAGTGATGCTATAGAGGTAGAGAGGAGGAGACCTGCTAGTGAACATACAGTGAACATCAAAGGTGTTGAAGATGTGCCTCGTCTTGTAGTAAGGATCCTCCCTTGACAATGTCCTCCCCATGAGGGGTACGAACTGCTCCAGAGAGACACCTTGGAGAGGGAGAGGGAGCGAGAGAGAGAGAGGGAGTGAGAGAGAGAGAGGGAGCGAGAGAGAGAGAGAGAGGGAGCATGAGAGAGAGCGAGAGAGCGAGAGAGGGAGCGAGAGAAAGAGAGGGAGCGTGAGAGAGAGAGAGAGAGAAATATGGTTTGAGCGATTCGAATGAGTGAGTGGGTGACTGGCGTCTAGTGATGAGTCAGTTTGTCATCCTTACACATCTTTAGCTCCCATCAAATCAGATCACTCAACTATCTAAAGGTGGCCCCAAAAATGTCCTTTTCTTGTGTTTTGAGTTGCTCTACATAACGCACACATGTGTATGGCTGTCCACTCTTCTCCCTCTCTCCCTCTCTCCCTCTCACACACACTCACACACATTCACTCACTCCCCGCAAACCAGGCGGAGAGTCTCTGGCAGTGAATGAAAGCCAGCCAGGGCAGCATGCTGTGGGGCTTTGTAAAAAGACACGTTTCACGTCTCCATTTCTCTTCACTTTAAAGACATGAGAGAGAGAGCGAGAAGGAGACACAGCAAGAGAGAGAGAGAGAGAGAGAGAGAGAGAGAGAGAGAACAGAGAGAGAGTGGGACAATGAGATGCATCTTTCACAAGGAAGAAATGTGTCATCGGGGTGGTCTCTGCTGCTAACTCATCCTGCACAATGCAGATTCTCCACCACACACCCATACACACACCTGGATACCCACGTTCAACCTCTGTTGAACCCCTCTGTCAGACCTACCACACTTCACAGCACGTCCAATCCACGGCCTGTGTTCCAGCCTGGGGTCCAGCGTCACGCTTCTCAATAACGAAGAAGACCAGTGGTCTTAGTGTCATCCGTTTTGTAAGGAGAACGTTTCATTTGCGAACATCCTCCGCCCGCACAGAAAAGGCAGGGATGAGTTTGGAGCTAATCCCCCCTCGCACCGCTCACCCCTCCAAAGAGCCCCCTCCACCGCTGCACCGTAATCACAGGAGCACGGGAGGGGAAACCCGTTTAATTCACTACCTCCTACTCTCGCTCCGAGCCAAATTTAATGGCTGGTGGGATATTTCGTCACAGACACCAGACAACCCCCCCCACCCCCCCGCCACACACACACACAGTCTATTGACACATGCAGGAAGCCTGCACCTATATGCACACGTGCGCGCACACAAAAACTAACCCGATTACCTCCCCTTCTTGTCCTAGAGGCCAGTATACAAAGGAGGGTTAGCTCCAGGCTAGGGACCTGGTTCCCAATGACTTCCCGATTTCCACAGCCGTTTCATAAGTTATCCTGAAAGGACACGCTGTCTCGCTAAAGATCTCCATTCTCTGACGCCTTGGCAAAAGGCCCCTTTTGGAAGGCTGCATGTTCATAATTGATACAATCTAAGTCGTCTCGTCCACATACACCCCTCCTCCGCGCGCGTGGAAGGATGTCTTTTAATTGATAGAAATCATTCAAACGATTACACGGATATCTATTTGAAAGGGATTGCGTTGTTTTGTAATCATCTTATGCTGCTCTCTTTTGCCACCTATAAAATCCTACCTTGGACTGCCTATACAACTACCACTAATGCAACCGGCAATCCAGCGCTACGACTTTATTGACTTTACTGCTATCACAACAAATGTTTCAACCATAAACATACCACGGCAACTGCAGCAACTTTACATCTAAAATGATGTGCGAACGCTGCGCAGAAACAGCACAGCAGAAGATCGAGGATCAGACGTGCATGAACGATTCCTGAATAACGGACAGTTCCGGAACTCTCAACGATGCCGCTCCCAAGACACACTGACGGAAGTCGTTCGTATCCACTACAGGCTCAGTACTAGGCTTCGGCTGGCTTTAAGTGGGCCGGTGATGAACAGCGCATGAAACCATAATGACGTTTAAACTGCAGGCGCGCCATAAATTAGCCCCCCAAAAAGCCACTGAAGCTGTCTGAGGATGGCCTGAGGGGTGGTGAGTGCGTGCGAGCGTGCACGCGGACTGTGCCACTTTTTCGTTCATCTCTTTGAAATTAAATCCTGTCTAAATGGCATTTTCTGTTACACCTTGGCGCATGGGTATCTCTCCCTATGCCTTATTCTCTACAGAGTCTTGAACAGACACACACCAAAGAGTACATGAACACAAACACTAAATATAATTAGACAAATCTGCATTCAAACACGCACACGGACACACAAACATGCACGGAGGAGAGAGTCGAGTGCAGGAGGAGTACATCAAGATGTAGCCTTTTTGTATATTATCATAAATCTACACATCAAGGATACACAAGTTGAAAGTGGCGACTATGTAGGCCTGTATGATAATATTATGCATTTCACAGTCGCACATTCAACATTCAACTTACGTTTCCTCATTCTGTCAAAACAAGTCGTCATTGCTACTTCACACGCTGAGTGGTAGAAGAAATTATAGTATACTCCAACACAGACGTCATATGGTAATAGCTATGTGTTTAAATGCAATTTCATTGTCCTTACCTGGTGACTTTGCTGCTTGGTCTTGACCCATTAAAACGGTTGTTTCTGACTGTAATGAAAATGTACAGCAAATCATCTAAAGTCTTGGAGGGATAAACAACTTATTAGAAAAATAACGTTTCGACAATGATGAGCTACTGCTACATAATAACATTGTCTCACAGTAAAGAGAAGTGTCACGTCTCATTAGACTAAAAGACAATGGCGCCCTCTTATGGTAATAATTCAACATTACAGGGAAGTCAAACATACTCTGCCTACTCTATAGCTGACCAAAGAAACAAACCTGGACGTTTCGGGACGAATAGGAAACAATGACATTTAGTATACAAAATGGGAGTTCGAAGGTAAATTCCAAGGACACTTATTTTTCTTTTTAAAAACTAATTGGAGGTTGTTTCTGCGGGCTAGGACGACGCAGCAAGCCGTCTTGCCAGTGTTGTTTGTTAAAATGTTCTTACTTTTGATGGTTTGTATCCAAACAGCATAACGACAGCAACCTTCATATCCTCCCTGCTCAAAAAACCTTTCCCGTCGTGGTCACAAAGCCGGAATACCTTTACAGAAAATGCCACAAATACAAATAAATTATGTTCAAAACCAAATCTCCTAAATACATTGATAAAATACTCCTGGTTTACTAATTGTTTGACTTGAGGGGGACCGTAGATGTAACATCGTTTCAGCCAAGAAACGTGACTTCTTATTTACCGTTTCCATGTTTTTCTTGTCAGAGTTAGAGGTCATCATTTGATTACAAATCGTTTTCGAGAAATAAGACATTGTTTTCACAAGAAATTCAAATATGCACACTGGCAGGTAATGCTAAATGTGCCGTATGGTTTTGATTGCACTTCCTGGTTTGGAAGATGTGCGTTCGTTGCTGTGGTGACCAGTCCCGCCTCCTTTTCCTTTTAAAAATTCGCGCTTCAATGACCACTGCACACAGAGAGAGAGAGAGAGAGAGAGAGAGAGAGAGAGAGAGAGTTGGTGTGGTTGGTTGGTTGTCTGGTTGGTTGGTTGAAAAGCAGATTAATGGTATCTTTACCCTCGGTAGACTCTCGTTTTAGGGCTTGAAAATATTTCTAACTGTCTTTTTATAACACTTGGACAAAAAAGTATGAGAAAAGAACGCAGGGTACAGCCTGCCCTGCCCTGCCTTGCCTTGCCCTGCCCTGCTTGTCATTCCATTGCCTCTCTATCAGCCATTAAATATGCCTTAACTTTACTGTATTTCTTTACTTACCTCTGGCCCACTAGTTTCACCCCCCTCAACATATGCAAGCACTTCTGTGCATGTAGGTCCAGTCCAGGTGTCAGAGCGGTGGGGTATTTTGGGCTCACGGAAGGGAAGGGGCAGTCCCCTTGACAGACATACTGAGACAACAGCTGCTCTGTAGAGAAGATGGCGAAGAAAGAGGAAATGAAATATAGTACACACACACACACACACACATTTGAGGCAACAGGGATGGGACGGCATGTCTCATGCAGTTTTTGAAGTTCAGACAATAGTGTAAGTGTTAAACCTAGGATTTGGTGCCGCTTAATTGAGACTCACTCAATGTTTTCTGGAATAGCGTTGAGGAGACAACTATTTTCAATTCTTTTTTCATTCAGTTAGTTGACAATTGAATTATGAATAAGAGAATATCCCTTCACACATTGAACAGGTGTTTCTTACCCTCCTTCTCATCATACTGAAACATGTACTGTTATTTTGAGTGTGCTGAGTATATTCAAAAGACGTGAACGCATTCAAGAAGTGAAACGTGAAACTAACCCTAAACCAGCGGAAAACTGTCTTTACTATGCAAATTGAGGTGTGTGTTGTGTGAGAATGTGTGTGTGTGTGTGAGGGACAGACAGCAAAAGAGAGAGAGAGACTGTTCATGCTTGAGTGGTTGTTTCAGACCAACACACTGCCCTTTTATAGGGAGTGGTAGATTGAGAGCTTATCTGCAGCGAAGACAGATATCTTCCAGTGATATCAGGATCTGCTCCCTCCAGAATAGATGGCCATGGTTCTGTCTACTGTATCTCTCACGGCCCTGCTTCTGACCCTGACTGGTAAGACTGCTGTAACAATAATCATTTGTACATTTATGATACCTGAATTATTTAACGAAGAAATGGTCTGCGATGGAAAAGTCTCCTTGCTGAAGGCAATGTTTTACAAAGGCATCTTGGATATGTTGCAATTAAAACATGTAATTTTCTCTTCCTATTATTTGAAAATCGATGTTCACAGGTTACAGAGCCATTGTGGTCACTCAAGATAAGTCCATCTCCGTCAGCTTGGGGGCCAATGTGAAAATCCCATGTAGAATCGACAATAACTGGGTATTGACATGGTACCAACAGAAGCCTGGAAATGCCCCCAAGTTTTTACTTGTTACTGAAAATCAGAGAGCATCTGGGTTGCCGAGCAGGTTCACCTACTCTGGAGGCCGAAGCACCACCCAGTATCTGCACATCAACGGTGTGCAGGCAGATGATGAGGCCATGTATCACTGTGCTGGACACGCCGACTCATCACACAGTGTTACAAGTGGATTGGTACCTCATACAAAAACCTACCACAGCACTAAAGTGGATTATACATTTATACATGCAGCCTCAAAACTGGATACTCTGCTGTTTTGGGCAAGGTTAACAATGGGATTGTATTTGCGATCTACTTTTTAGCTTTTGGATGGCATTATTGGGTTTAAGATACTTGTGAACTCTCATGAGTACACGGAGTCTGCATGGGTAGCGTTCTTCTGTAGGGACGTTTTTGTACTGGTATGTATCACCGTGACTCAGAGAACTATTTTGGCGGTGGCACTGAATTAATCATAAGTAAGTAAACTTTTAAAGTATAATATTTCAAATAATATTAACGTGATGTGAATTGTACTTTTTAATGTACATTGTGAGTTTTACATGATTTTAGATATTTTTCTTTTTCTATATTTTTGCCATGGAAGGTTTTCTTAAATGTTTTTTGTTGTTGCTTTCTATATTCCTAAGTTTTATCAACGTGTTTTAGCTGCATGCGACAGTTATACTGTGCATGTGTTGAATATTAACACATTATCATGGTTTCACATCTGTCATCCGTTTTGGTACCCAATTGAGAAGATAACAGTGAGGGTTTGCAAACATAGACATCTTAGTTTTTCTGTGCTACATTGCAATTATTATTATTATTATTATTATTCTATCTTTCTAATTATTGACTTGTTTAAACAGATTCTAGCGATCAGATCTTCTAAAACAGCTCTCTAACTATTTACTGCATTGTTTGACCACTGTGTTTTTTCACCATCTGCTTCTTCAGCAAACCATTCTCCGTCCACCCCCACTCTGGATCTAATGGCCCCAACTCAGGCACCTCTCCCTGGGGGCAGCACTGCGTTGGTGTGCCTGGCTCTGGGCTTCTACCCTAACGATGCCACGCTGACCTGGGCTGAGGACGGAGGCTCTCTGACTGGCTCGGAGGTCCAGACAGGTGTGTCCCAAAAGCAACCTGACAACACGTACATGCTGAGCAGTGTCCTCACCTTGACCTCCGCACGCTGGAGCTCTGGACACACCTTCAGCTGCCAGCTGACCCACTCCTCACTGAGCAGCGCGCTAAGCAAGAGCGTAAGCAATGACCAGTGTGTCGTCTGAGAGAGATCCCTTCGTGCGACTTCAAGTCTGCACATTTACGTACAGTCTCTTTTTTCTGTAGTTGAACATTTGAATGTTGTAGTCAAGGGAGGCCTCTAGCTTTCCAAATTGGTGTTGTGAGTAGTGATCAAGTGCTGCCTACAGCTGCCAAGGGTTATTTCTTTTTTTTTAAACGAATTTCAATAAATCAAATTTAAAATATCAAAGTGTCTAGATTATCATTTTCAATTGTTCGAATGATGATACAGGTGATCTGAGGAAAATGATACCAAACAAAGTTTCTGCTGTAGAAGCTGTAGTAAGATAAGTGGTATTTCAGTAGAACAAACTAGTGCCAATTCAGCAGTCGGAGATATAACAATCAGTGCAAATTGTAAATAGGCAAAATACAACTATTACAACACGGGCTTTTAAAAAATGTATTTTTTATTATTATCAGCGATTTAAATTACGAAATGAACCAACACTGTAATATATATATCTATATATATATTGCTGTTTTTGTTTGTTTTGAATCATTTTAAACAATTAAAGCATTTGGGGAATAAAGAAGGAAATCTAGTT
Organism: Plecoglossus altivelis; assembly: GCA_036571765.1. Lineage (NCBI taxonomy): Eukaryota > Metazoa > Chordata > Actinopteri > Osmeriformes > Plecoglossidae > Plecoglossus > Plecoglossus altivelis. The sequence continues at coordinate 10,973,703 of BROE01000009.1, forward strand.
TGAAAGTACATACATTAGATGACATACAGTCAAAGATCTACAGTTCATGGCTTTTCTACAAAGGAGTTCAAACTGACACAGACAGACATAACACTCTCATAACACTCTCCCAAGACAACGTTTTTTTGGTATTATTTATGTTTTTCTTTTCTGCAGTTTGTCTGAACATCCCTAATGAACACAACATGATGTTGCGTCTAGGGAAAGTTCTTCCCAAAATCATCCAAAGACAGGTGACATGTTCCTTCCAAAACAGGTCAACATCAACTACAACAACAAAAAAACAACAACAGCATTTGCATGTTTGCATGGCAAGCAACAAAAGAATAAATAGCCCCAAGTCTGTCTTTGCTTTCGTAGGAATGTTTGAAGTAAGCAGAACGGAGTGTAATATTGCATTTCTATCCATCTCAGTGCTTGGTATTCATTGACCTTGCCGTCCTAACACGCATACACACTTGCACGAAACAATACAAAATGTTTTCCAGAGCATTTCTCTGACAAGGATGGCGTTTCCTTGATGATATCCTTTCTTCTGTTCCAGCCCAGCTGTAGAGAAAAAGTCTTATTTGAGTTGGGGGGGGGGTTACCTTCTTGTGAGTCCCAATTCCTTTTCATCTTAGTGCATTTGCTCCATGTAAAGGGCTCAACTGGCCAACAGGGTGGACCTAGAAGTACTCTTACACAACTGGCGTAAATACCACACATTTGATCTGCCTTTGACATCATTTAAATTAGATTTCTTTGAACAAATTCATAAAATGGTGTAGTTCAAGTTGTTTATTAATTGATTTGCCACCAATGTTCTCGAATCCCTGTGGCTTTCAAAAAGTTGAACAAGACAATCATCCACAAAAAATATTTATTATTTAAATGAAAACATATATATACAAAAAATCATTTGGGGGATTTCACTCCACAAAACCTGTCTTGGGTAAAAAATAACGAATATCCAGTATCCTGATTTCGACAAAACTCTAGCTTTGTCAAAAGGGTGACATGTAAAAAAGACATGTTAATTCATGTATGAATTTATACATCTGTCAAATAAGTTTACGGCATAGTCCTGAAATGTTCAGTTCAACTTTTAGTTTGTGTGTTGGCATATTTTGTATGACAGCCACATTTCAGCATTGAACTGATGTGTTGTGTTGATTGGCTATCTCTCCTGTAGTCTAGGTAATTGTGAATCGCTTCCTGTAATTAAAATGAGGGAATGCTATCAAGATAACAAAATAATTCCCTGACCTATGTTTTAAAAAATTATGTGCGGAACACAGTTCAGGTATTCAACTGAGGAGAAGTACATTAATACTATGGTCATCGATACTATGGTCTACGTGTGTAGAGAACCCAACTGACAAATTAGAATTGGCTTGATTCCTTTGAAACAGTGAGGTTCCACGGCTCACCTTGCAGACCGATAGCTGCTCTACAGGCAGTTTAAGAAGGGGACAGCATCAGAATGCGAGGGGGGGGGAGGGAGGGAGACAAAAAAAGAATAAGAGGAATAAATACAGATCAGAGACGGAAACTAAGTGATCCAAGCTCTGTTTCATCAGCAGAAAACAGTGGGTTTGCTCCTAGTCGTGGTCTTTGTCTCCATCAGAACAGACAGAAGCCGAGACACGCAGACTCCTTTTTTAACAACAGCAGTAGCGATGGGTCGCTTAGTGATTTCTTGATTGATCTTTGCAGAGTGCAATTGTCGTCACATGGCTTTTGCGTCGCAATTTGAAAAACAGAGCTATCGGCCGTCGTCCCTCTCGCTCCCGCGTCGGTCTGTGCCATCGCTGAAAACAAACAGATGAGCTCGACTTGAAATGGAGGAGGAACAACACAAGACCGGCACGGTACACACTTAGGGAACACGTGTAGGAGGGAACCACAGCGAAGCGTCAGTAGCCCTTTGCTAGTTCTATCCCAGTCCACAAAGCAGAACAACGGCCTGCGGTCTGTCGACGGTTTTTCAGGTCATCCAGGAGGGGAATGTGCTCTTCAGTCTAACAGATCAACAGGGAGCAGGGGGGGGGTCCTTCCTCAAACGTGTGCTCAGAGAGCCAGCAGGGTGGGCGAGTTGAGGGAGTCGGAGGACTGGTCTCCGCTGCTGCTGCTGCGCCGATGGGCTTTAGAGCAAGACTCGGAGGACGGCGAGGGGCTCTCGGGCTCCAGCATGTTGGGGTAGGTGAAGATGAGGCTGGGCGCGTTGGGCGTGGATGCTGGGGTGGACGCTGCCACCACCGGCGTGTTGAGGCTGTCGCCATCCGAGCAATACATCCCGCCCCCGAGGCTCATCACTCCGCCCCCTAAGCAAATGGGCTTGATGACGGAACGCTGGGGTTTGCCCGAGTCATCTTCCTCCTCCTCCTCTGGCTCCTGCTTCACCACCACGGGGTTGAGGGGCCCCCGGGGGCCCAGATTGAGGGAGCGCATGGTCAGGGGAAGGGGGGCGCACTGCTGGTGCTGTTGCTGCTGGTGCTGGTGCTGGTGCTGGTGGTGGTGGTGATGGTGGTGGTTTAACCCCTGGTGGCGGTCCTCAGTGGGCAGCTTGCACACGGGGTTGTGGGCGACCAGCATGAACTCCAGCTTGTCCTTCTCCTTCTGCAGGGTCTCAATCTCCTTCTGGAGGTCAGCTTTCTCTTCCTCAAGCTTTTCAGTCTCCTGTTCACGAAGGAAGACATGGGATGAGCAACAGTGGTCCACACAGTATATGTGAGGTTGATATCCAGTGTAGCACAACTCCCATCAGACATCCTCACAAGAACATCAGCTTCCTCACAACCCTTTTTTTGTTCGAATAACTATATATTTGGCATGTGACTATAGGTTTGTTTGTTTGGTGGTGTATTTGGTACCTGAGTAATAGGCTTCACACCATGATAGACTTTGCAACAAGTGCCCGAAACTATTGCTTAATTTCCAAATCGTGGCGTCTGCACTACTAATGTCTGTCCACAAGAGAGCGCTGTTTGATTACTCAGGACTGGATGAGCCATTTGTGATAGACATCATAAGATACATGGATACTGACTGATTATGTGTGTGTGTAATGTCAGGAGTTTAAGAGATTCATCAAAACATCATATGATCATCAAATATCAGTTTATATTTGAAATTATTCAGAACTGGCCTCAGGACTGGCCTATGAGAATTTGTTCTGTGTCATTCATGTTTCAGAGATAAAGGCATGACAAGAGTCCAGCTATAGACAGGGGTGGGTCCAAATAGCAAAAGGCATGAGGAAGCGGGAAGTAGGCTAACCAAAAAAAGAAACAGTCGCAAAATGAATGTTTAAAAAGCAGTGGGGCGCAAAAGCAAAGAACAACTGTGTTGGTAGGAAATGTTCTGCCAGTCAACATTGGAATGTGACACTTCCTTATTAGGGGATTTGACAGAGAGCAGGGAAAGGGCGGTTTTGCTGGGAGTAACTGTGTGTGCGTCTGTACCTGCTGGGTTTTTGTGCGTTTGAGAGAGAGAGAGACTGGATAGAGAGAAGAAAGAAGAGAGACAGAGACAGAGAGAGAGGGAAAGGGAGGAGTAGAAGAGGGTAGGGCGGCTGTTAGTAGACTAAATTGCGTGGGCTAGAGAGACGAACAAGTTGTCCCTAACAAAAATGTCCTCCCTCCTTTCACAAAGAAAGCCGCCTGCAGCGCATTCCTCATTTCTTTGAGAACGCCAAGCTCCCCATCACTGTACACGAGATAATTAGTCCGTTTAGATACAGAAGCGTCTTCTAGACTGGGTTGAAAACAGCCTGGCCTGTCTACAGCCGTCTTAAACCGTCAGGAAAAAAGCCTTTTATTGGCACTGTCTGTGCTCTAGCTTAGTGCTAACAGCTAGCCAGATTCAACCCCGTATCACCAGGGATTTACACCTTAAGGTTCAGCCAGCTAATGGGGCACAGCCACAAATACAAATGCATTAGTGTTATGCTCTTCGGTGGAGTGAAATCTGCTACTAAGTTCCTAGTCCTATTTCTGTATGTCGGGGGGGGGGGGGGGGGGAGCATGAAGTTTCTTAAGATGATTTTATACTCACGCTGAAGTATATGGATGACGCCAAAGAGGCCACTACTATGACTGACCTGTGGTAGCTCTGGCTATTGTTTGAACGCTGGCAATGTGTCCAAAATATCATATTTCTTTAAAAAGAATGTATAATAAATATCCCTATGGACAAATAGGTGTCTCTTTGGTATCAGACGTCAGTGTGCAGACTGGGTGTGGCTGTCAGGCCAGCGAGGCAGAGGGGCGGGGTGGTATGTGATAGCCACGTACCCCTTGTAGCATCTCTGTCAGCTCTCGTCTGCGGTTGCGGCATTTAGCGGCGGCCAGCTTGTTCCTCTCACGTCGCACACGCCTCTTCTCCTCCTCCTCTGGGGTTAACTGAGAAAAATACAAAGCCTGCTTAATTACTGACCAAAGTCGTGTGAGAAAAAAAAAGATTGGCCAATTAAGGCAAAGATTAAACCTGTTTGTAGTTTGAACAAACAAAATGGTTCTTTTGTTTACTTGTTTATTTTTACGTACAAACAAACAGTCCACCTCCTATTACGGAACGGGTCTTCATAATAAGATTTGAAAGAGTTATTTTGGTAATAATCTCAGTCAAGACGCTGAAACCCTTCCCACAATTATACTGACAGAAATGAAAATATACAGTGCATTCCTCGTCATGCCAAAAGCACAATGTACCTGGTCATCCCTCTTGCGGCGTCCACGGGTATCTCCAATCGAGCGGATGACGCCGGGGCGCGCCAACGTGTTGTGTCCCAGGAGCCCTGGGCCATTGGTGAGGTGGTGGCCGTACGGGTGCGAGCGCGAGTATGGGTTGGACATGGAGGTGATGACAGTGGGCTGTACCATCCACTGCAGGTCCTGACTGGTCGTGATGGCGTTTATGGTGGGTATGAAGGCACTGTTGGAGCCGGGCATGTCGACCCTGTACTTCTGGAGAGAGGGGGGGTCAAAGAGAGAGAGAGTGAGACAGAGGGAGAGATGGATGGAGGACAAGGTTGAATGTATATTTTCTAGACTGAATTTGAAAGCAGGATGTCATGTAAAAAAGAACTGATATCATCTGCCGTTCTCATGTCATGAAGCCACTGATCAATCACTGATCAATCATTCCTCATCAATTCACCTATATATAAACAAGGGCAGACACAACACCATACGTGTAGCATGAATGCTTTCATTCACACGCAAACGTAGTCAGTGACTGACAACCCACCCGTTATAAAATTCATACATTCCCCAGCATATCGGCCCCGTGAATCACTATGCGCACCCCTCTTTAACCCCTCGAATTGCACAATGACACACTGAGTGAATCATATGGGAAAGCCCATGATGTGGAGTACTCCATCCTAAGTGTACTAAAGGCATGTTAGGTAAGTCATCTGGAGAGGAAACATTGTAAGTCTAAGCATGGCCCGTTGGAAACACAGGTCACGAAGGTAACAAAGTTACCATGACTGATTTTCCCTTGTACAAAGGTGAGACTAGTGTAAGAGTTTAGAAATACATCAATGTTGTCTGATGGGATCTCCACAAGTGTATTCGCCCTTCACTGTGAACAGAACACCAGAACTGAACATAAAGTATATCATATCAAGTCAACTGGTTTAGTGCTTTGTGGCGCTGTGCCACCAATGAAAACATATTGCAAGGTGGTATTGCAACATTGATTATGATAGGAACTAAGACAACACATGTCTAGACGTGTTTTTTGGTCAGAGAGGTCCATAGGTCTATTTATCGTGAACTGACGCGTCATCAGAGAATCCGAGAGTCCTAGTCTTTAGACTTTGGATAAGAGCTTGACTGTACTTGAATTACAGGTGTAATTGTAAATCAAATATAGGATAGGTACAAAATAGAAAAGTCAGTTCCCGTAAAGCAGGAAGCTGTATTACGCTGCGGAAGCGATATGAAAGTATGTTTCTACTGTCCAGCGGCCAACACATTCCATAATTTAGGCGAAAAATTCCACAGACTGCAAAGGTTCTCGGAGAGAACGGTCAACGCTTTAATAGTTATAGCCTACAATGTGACTATTAGGAAAAGTGATATCCTGTTTTCTATTCCCAAGTGTAAAACTGACAACCTTATCCCGCTATTGTAAATGTAGCCAAAAAAGAAACTCTTGAGTTGTGGCGCAACACGTAGCCTATGTTGCGCATTTCCCGTAGCTACCCTTCTACATCTGGACCATAGACCGGGAAATTACCAAATTGTTGCTGGAAAAGGCAGGCTATATCAACATTTCCAATCCATTTCTCACAGTAGGGGGATTTTATGTCTGAGAGGACGTAAGTGAAAGACAACAGAAGGAAATAATGACCAACCAATTCCATGGAAGCCTTATTCATTAAAGCATCTTTACTGACGTCGTGTCAAAGAGGTGCTTACTGCAGCAAACTAGGAAATGCACATGAACTTCGCTCGTTTTTCTCTACAATTTCAATAGAGGGCAGTGCACAAATGCCAGTGGCGAATCGTAAAAATGAGAACGTTTGTTCCTCATACTGTCAACATCGGCGCCCAATGATTCTTTTTCAACAAGTAGCATAGCTTTACATCTTTAAGCGACACTTTATTGTCCCTCGTACGTTTTTGGATGGTATAGCCGTATTCTTGCCTTTGATGCCAGCCGCACACCCACATGACAGGAGCCACAGAATATCTTATCCTCCATAATAAAACTATTTATCGCCTAATAGCTGTTTTCTGCATTTATCGCTACGAATGGCTCATGCGCATTTGGCTGCGTTACAAAGTAAGGGTACGCCTATTTATTTCAGAGAAACAGAACAGGTAGCACCCGCCTGTTTGTAACGATAGGACATCTGGATGAATTACTCCAGACTTCGAGTAACGAGCACACCCCAGGGTACATCGGGAGATGAGACATCGTTCGTGGTATCCAGCTGCCAAAGTCTACACAAGCTCAAAGTTGTGTTGGTCCATGCCAAATCGTGTGCGTGTGACATAGGGGCAAGTTAGTGAAACTTATGAAGTAGCCTAAGCATCCGAAAAATGAAAGCGTTTCTTTTGCCTGCATTGTCTAATTCCACTCAATACAGACTCACTCCAAGAACAGAGCAGAGAAAGCCGGAGCTCCTCCTGCAGTCTAGTTTTCTGATTCCAGAATGCATGTGAATGTGCTTTTTATCCAGCACGAGAATAGATTTAAGTGCGCCAGCTTTGATGCAATGTTAAGATATCAAATGTTATATCAATTGAAATCTTGAGGGCTGATATGCACCTGCCATTTTCTCGCATCGTCAGTGTACTAGTATGTAGGCGAGCCTATCCATGTTTTGAAAAGATGCCGATACATAGAAAATTGAACTGTTGTATTTATTGGTTGTTGTCCATGATGCCACTCATGGACAAAGTGAAGTAAAAAAAGAAAAAAAAAATTAACTACAAAAACAACATTCCCATAGTTTCAAAAGCGGTCAGTGTATCGATTTCACCACAACCATACATGAGGTTTCATTTACAAGAAATATCGACACAGTAGCCTAAAGGCTACAGGGCCGTGGTAACTCATGCACTATTGCAGCCGAAATAGAACCTCACAGATGGATCGGCGTTCTAGACCTGTTCATTAAACACTTGATAGGATCCGTCAGGCTACATAATTCACAGCGTATATTTGTTAACTTTGATCTCTGCGACAGCCTAAATTAGGCTACTTGGCTTGTCATGGTGCACAGGCTCCGCAAGTATGCATCCTTTCATTTCGCTCTGCGCTCCAAAGCTTAATATATCCATTGAGTCACCGATCGAAAACTGTGTCAGTGGGTTCATCAACAACTTCCGAGTAAGACGATGATGAAATATAACATTTATCGATAAACGTGCTTGGGACATAACACGTTTCCCACAAAAGAGCGTGAATAACACCATTCGGACATGTTTTGCACATACTGTATGCTATTACGAATGAATAAGACTATATGAAACGAATGAATTTCTCAATTAAATTAATCACCTGAAATATGATCGTGGAAGCTCTAACACTTTTTTTTGTTTGTAGCTATTATGAACTGGTTAGTCGCTAGGGTACCTGGTAGCTGGAGGTAGAGATCGGACTGCCAATCGTGCTGCTGCCACTTGTGAACGACTCTGGCTGTGCGGGTGAAGTGCTGCTGCCGCGGGACGACGTGTCGTAGTTCCCCGAGTAGTCCTGGTACATGATCCAGGAAAGAGATAGTTTTCAGTAGATGATAAGAGGTCCGAAGCTCCAATGATCCTTAGAGAGAACAGCACAAAAAGTGAAATCCTTGTGCGTTGAGAATGACTCGATACCAGAGCACGTTCTTTTCAATATCCAGATGTTTGCAACCACAAAGTGCAAATTCAGTGTAAAATGAAATTAGCTCTGCTTGCTATAATAGGATTAAACCTTGTGTCCACATAAAGTAAATATGTGATTCCTTAATATAAATTGCAAGCAACCACTTGATCTATAACTTTGTTCCTTGAGTTGCAGTTCCAGGTTTAAAAAACTACGGCGGACTTCAGGTGCGCTAGTCGAAGCGACTTTCTATAACAAATGTCAGTGGGACACCTACTTTCGCAGTCAATCCAGAGGCGAAATGACCTGTGCCGCGAGTGACTCAAGATTAAATTATCTTTCCAGTCAAGCCTACTCTACTGGATAGTTTCCTCTCACCGCACTTTATTACAACTGTCTACTGTTCACTCTGGAACAACTTCGGTCTTTTTGTCCTTCGTTGCCACAAGCCCCCCTGGATGACTCACTTCAATGGCACTATGAAGAACTGCGACCGCTTTTCAACGCCAAAAAAGTTGGTCACGTCACGGTCTGGGCGTCTACATTCAACTTAGGGAGGGGTTGTCTGTGTTCCAGCAATTCCGGGTAATTAAGATCATCAGACAAAACGTTGTTAATACAGTGGTGGTGGTGTATAAAGAGGTAAATAGCGACTCAACTTTAACGACTCGTACTTTTGCTTTGTATCTGTTAATTTTAGAATGTTTGTTTCTCCGATCACCATTTTTCTGACTTGGTACTGTCCATTGACGCATGTTTCCTAAAATGGGCAGTTGCGTCAGAGAACACGCGTGTGGGTTTCCTTGGTAAAGGAGAGTCAGACACAGGAGGGATTCCCTCCCCTCTTTCGCCTCAGTTTCTCTTCGGGAGCTGTAGAGGTAGGGTCTCCAGCGACCGATAGACGCATCTTTAAGCTCACTAGGCTATTGAACTTAATTGTATTGAACTACATTAAAAACCCATTGCAGGTACATTAACTCCGCTGTTTTTCGTACTACATATCCGATAGTGTTGTTTCACTATTGTCTATTTTGTGTTGGTGCAGATAAAGACAAAGAGTGAACAGAAACAGAAATTGGGTCTGGGTCTCAATGACCTTGTTTGAAGTAATCTGTAAAGCGAAGGAATAACGGTTATATGAAGCTGCTTTCACAACCTTTGAATTGACAAGTTGTGGTTTTATACCTATTTTGGCATATTTTAAATACTAACCGTCATCGCTGGTTCCAATCCGCAAAACGCATCCCGCACCCATTAGAAAGAATAGGCTTTAGAGCACTTATTATTTCATAAACACTCAATTGAACCAATTGAAAGTTCGATATCATATGCGTTACCAAAATAATTGCGAGATGCCATTGGCATAATACAAGCGTAATTCTGACACACCTTTCAAGGCATAGGCCCCAGAAAATGTCAAGCTAAAGATATGAATTGGCGTATTAACTACAATCCAATCTAGCACGGTCCCTATTTTAATTTTACACACCAGAATTGTGTATAGCGCATTATAAGGCGGTTTGTCGCGCGTGCCCAAAACAGAACGTCACTTTCAAGGGATTATGGTTTGTCCGTGAGCTATACTGATGAAATTCAGAGTGGCCCTAAAGAGATGAGAAGGGGATGTGTCGCGGGTGTTGGGGGTGACTTCACTTGTCACAGCCCAACCTTTAAGTGACTTGGTGACTTTCTTAGCTTGCTCAACAGTCCATTCGTGTCAGCATTTCCACAATGGTGGGTAATTCGAGTAGATAATTCAAGTAGACCAGGATTCTCCACAGATGGCTTTAGACGCGTTTGAAAACAACTATCCAGGAAACTATCGATGTTGCTCAAGTTCAATATGTGCTTCCCATGCTATTCTATTGAATGAAATAGGTCTAAATTCATTTGGTTGTGGCAGATCTCCATTTATAAAGTCTGCGCACAAACGTTTCCAGTTATGGTTTGGAGAGGATGTGAGTCGACGTGTGGTGTTCCTTTAGCCATTCACTGCCAAGAACATACTGTAGCCTACCTGGTTCTGATTATGGCACTAATGTCAAATATTTTGAGGTTATGACCCATTTTTACTCAAAATAAAATAGGTTGCACATAGAAATATCACAAGAGATATACATATTTAAGCCTACTTAAATGCTTCATGCCATTAGGCCTAATCGAAACTGTTAAGATTAAATATATCTCGGCTTTAATACTTCACTGCCTGTTGCACTCCAATAATTTCATTTCATATTGAATGTGGAATCAAAATATACCATTGCCATGCATGGGAAGAATCCTAAAATGTTTATTAGGCTACAATCCTACTGATGTCTGATATGTGGTTCATGTTGGAAGCGTTAGACCTATGCATGCATATTTATTTTGAGCTGTCAAATGTTACAGTAATGACCCAAATGTTCCTTGCAGCTATTCAACAGACAGCGAAAACAGAGCCCGCCGTTGTCGTGAGCGTCATCGAGACGTATGTCACGATCCATCTGTTCTCAGACACAATTAGCAGCCCAGCAGAAAAAGTATCCACCACAACAATCGAACCAATGTAGACAAGTGGAAAACACCCTTTCATTATCAGACAGTGTTCGTCTGCACTGCGTCCGCACGCACGTGTCCTTTTCATTCATAAGTAGGCCCACGAGGAGGCTTAACCTATTTGTGGCCAGGTGCTTCACATTCACTACAGGTACATGTCTGACGCCATTCTGACGAATCTGTTGACGACTATTATTGATTCCGTTTATGGCTTAACCGTGTAGGCCACACGTTTAACTGGGCAACACAAGAAATATTGCATTCACTCTTTGCTTTTATTTTTGTATTTTTGTAAAGTTATTTTGTGGTGGATTGCTTTGCTGTAGACATGATTTTCACCTACTTACATGTTTATGCCTCAAACAGGATATACAGGATATACTCTTTATATTATTACATTATGTATATATATATATGTACTGTGGGTTTAATCTTTTGTCTGTGAAAAGCCTAAAAAGGTCATTTAAACGCAACTCCAAAATGTAATTCATAAAGGTGTGCTACTAATAATTTTTCCAGCACAGGCATTTGACACCTGTTGTAGCTATAGTGATCTGCTGTCTACATCCAACATCATGTTGACCTACTCAGCAATATGCTGGTTGTTTAGGATCCTAACCACTCAAACTGCAGCTCAAATCCTTCAAGGTAGTAGAGATTGTTCTGTTTTACCAGATTACCATTTTTTCAGTGAATACCACAGTAAACATATACTGTGTTATTGGTTTGTTCTGTTGTTAGAATCTCCTTCGTCAATGTATAACCAGTTGGCAAACAACGTCACTGCTCGAAATCTATGGAGTTTTTTATTGTGTTAGTAAAAAAGACTACTTACTAACCTTGCAGCTGCCCTTTACCTTACACCACCCACAACTAATTCTTAATGTCACATCAATCTGAGTGGTTGTATGCATAGAGTTGTCCAGAAAGCTAAAGATCGTAAGTATAACATTAAAACAATCAAACATATTGTGTATGAATAAAGACCTGACCATCCATAACTATTCTTTAGACATGTTGTGTTTTGGATTGTGGTGACCACATAAACTTGGAGGTTCATTCGGGCTAAAGATTTCCTGGAAGGTCCTCTGTCACAATGGGATAGCTAATGTACTGTGACAGTGTCTGCAAATTGTCTTGTGCACATTAGGTCATGACATCAGAGCTAAGCAGCCTACATGTACTATGGATGTCCATCTGATTTGTGGCTACACTGGAGGTGTGATTAATAAATAGGTCAAATGAGCTACTATTCTCTTTTTTGTTTGAGTAGTTAACTGACTATGGATTCAGACATGAGCAAGTTGCCTATTGTGGACTAAAATAAAAGGCAACATAAGATTTGCATTGGTTGACAGCTTTTGGTCAGAAAGCTATGGAAGAGAAGGTCACGCTGGCTAATGCCAACCACAAGATATGGACTGTTATCCAGCCTATCGTCAGGTCACAAGCAAATTATTCTTCCGTTGCAACTGACAATTACTTTTCTCATAACTGTTAGTTTTCATTTTTAATGGAATTTGCAACACAGATAATGATGAATATAATTTGCTTGTGTACACCAGACTCTTCCTCCGTCCCTCCTTCCTCCATCTTATTGACAGGATTTAACTTAACCAGGATAAAAGCTCACATGATTTAGAGTGGCTAATGAGATTGCTCCAAATGTTGAAAGCATGCATGCACATGTGCTAAAGCGCTAACACCAAGGGCGGTGAGGCACATACAGGAAGATGTACGTCAAATTTCAAAGTGTTAGTTTAACACCCAAAGGGCTTATATAGGTTCACCTGGATCTAAACACTCAATGAGAATCTGTACGTACATTTAGAAATGACATAGTGTATTGAGTGCTGGAAGTGTTTACATGTTATGCAAACAATGGTCAGGTCAATGTCAAAATTACATAACTTTGGGCAAGGAGCACAAAACAAAACTATGGAACAAAAGGATAGATTTCATAAAATTACAAACGAGTAGACAGCCACAGCTGTTCCGAATAAACCACCAACTATGTATCTCTGGATTTAAGAAAAAACATGGTTACCTAGACCACCTACAAAATAGAAAACAGAAGCCCAGCAACAGGACAAACATTCGTGAGCATTTTTAAGGAGACGTGAGCTGAATTCATTCAGTACCTCTGACATAACACACGCAGGGAGACAGTTGGCTAGTGTTCTTAGTGAACAATACCAGTTGTTAATAGAGCCAAACGGGCTTTATAACGGGGTGATTCCAAAGCAATGTGACCTTTGGACCAGATGTTATACAGGAGCTAGTGTTTTTTCACAAGGAAGCGTCGAAACATTTTGTCTTTATGCTGAGTTTGAGTTTTGAGAACAATAACAAGATAGGTATGGGCCAAGTTCTAGAGGGTCTAAATACAGAAGTGTCGGCTAGTTTGTCATCAGGTCATGATAATGCTTCACATGTACAGTGGGACAAACAGCCCCTAGGTAGGACTTACTTCTCAATCAGCAAATAAACACAAGCTTATGGTCGCCTGAGCACTACTGCTGTCAAGGAAAAGATTAAGATTAAAAGATAAAGTATGGCTGTGTCTAGAGAGGGAGGGAATGGGTGATCAGTACCTTCGCAAAATATTCCATCGCGTAGCAACCAAATATTTCCTTGTTTATTTGCTGAAGGGTGGGAATGAACTTGGTGGCCTCAGAATTGGCTCAAGTTGTCAAGGATCAGTTTTTACCACTTGTCTTAAAGGAAACCTGCTTGACCAAGCAGTTTAATGTGCAAGTTTAAAAACATGACTACCAGCATTCGCTAGAAAGTGCTTCTATGTGGGCCTATCACAGGATTGGATGATCGATGATCTTTCCAGAATTTGCTATTAGCATGAGCTTTGGGTTTTAAATGCTAGTCATAACTAGATGGGTGAAAATTGAATAACTCCTTCAATCAACTCACACATAGTCATACTTCACGGTTAAGTGCGGTTCTCAGATTATAATTTCACAACCGTCGGCAGAAGAAGTTCCTGCTACAATGGAAGGAAGTGCGTCACAAATGCACCATACCTTGAAACAAAGAAGAATGGAACGGCGCTCGAGCAAGGCGAAAACAGCCGAGAGGGGGGGAAATGTCGAAGTGCGTGGTGGAAGAAGTGAACAAATAGCCGGGGCAAGGAGAAGAAAAGGTCTCAAGTATACAGGGGGACTTATGAGCAAGCAACTAAAGGAGTCAACCCTGCCACCTGCAGCTGGGGATAAACAGGACCCTCACACCTCGACCGACTTCAGTGGACATCCAAAGCAACTTGTTTAGCTTGAGGGGAAACGAGCCAATCAAAACTAAAGCTGTTCTGGAAATCAACAAAGGAAAGTGGCTAGCTACTTGGCACTAACAGGTGTCAGGCTAGGTTGCTGTTTTGATATTTTTCCCAATGGTATTTCCCGTCTGTGGCGCTCCAAAACAGCTGAAATCAAACTGGCGGTTTCCTCGACACGACCACAGCACCACACAATGGGGACATTTTTTGTCGGCTTGTCAACAAGGCCATCGTTACAATTTACGAGAATGTCGGTTGTACAGCGAACGGACAGAGGCCCTGTGGTCTGGAATGTTAATGGATGTTGGTTAGAGAACAAGACATGCTCCTGTCGGGTTTCTTCTCTCTAACACAGTTCTGCATGCCGATTGGCTGCGTACTCCTTCATGACACACGAGTGATGGGGGTGGTTTCTCAGAAACATATGAGCCCAGTACTAACTACACAAAACACTGATTGGTTTTTAAGGGGTTTACGGTCTGATTGAACTTGTATCTTGTGCACAAGATAACAAGTCAATCATCTGATGACTTGATGGCCAGTGTATGGGAGACATGTAGTAGTATATAAAAGAATGTAACTTTTCGTGACTTGGTATGTCTGTCAAGGTCTTGATGTAACTTGATATGGAACTTAGGGATGGGTATCTTGAAACATAAACTTTTGAGAAAGAATGGAATGATGCAAGGAGTTAATGAGATTGAAAGTCAATGTATCAAAAACAGAAATGCTATACAACTCTCAATGGACAAGATTGAAATAGTTGTGGCCAGTCCTCTTATTTGGTGAAATGCCCATTCATGATTTATTCAGGTAAGATGGATATAGCTGCTTGAACAAATGCCATTGTCACTGATGTCATTACAATTGGCAAAGCTGCATTAAAATATTGTATGTGTTCCGTTATAATTTACTATGTTGTAATTGTTGCATATAAACTGGGATCTCTCAATCTTCAAATGAATAGAATTCACAAGGGTTTTGTGCAAAAGAATCTGCTTTGAGTCATCTATGCTTTCTGTCATCTTTATTGTAGAACAGCTCCTGTTGCTTTGACTGATGCTGTATCTAGGCCTTCGAATTTCTGCTCTGATTCAAATGAAGGAATGGAAGTAGATGACCATTCCAGCCGTTTACTGAGGGCAGACTGGGCCCTTTTTCAGTCACAGAGATACTTGCAGCTTCACGGCAGCTTGCGGTGAAGAAAGAGAACTCTTATATAGCTATCATCTGGCACCAATGGAGAAAAAAGTGCACATAAGATAAGGGGAGCCTAATAGAAGAGGGGTACAGGGGGAATGGAAGGAAGAAATGGAGGATGGGGTGGGGGCGGGGGACCTTTCCTGAGGTCTCCTCCTCCGGTGCGTCCGTATTCCTTCCAGCTGGATGGAGGCCTAATGCGAGTGTGGAAAAGTGGAAAATGTAATTAGGCTGCCAAGGGGGGTTTGTGTCACTTGGCACGAGCCAGAATATGCCCCCCCTTCTCTCCCTCCCCAACACTGACGCTTTACCGCCATCGCCCCATTCAAATCCCACCCCTCCTCCTCCTCCTCCCGCCTTCGCCCTTGTGCCACAGTGCGGGGCCGTGGGTTACAAACCCCCGTTGGAGGGGCCAGAGGGAGCATGACCTATTAGTCTAACAGGGGTTTGGGACGAGGTCAACAGTTTGCAGCTGTGTGATGGACACAGAGAGTCCTGCGAGCGCTCAGTGAGGGCCGCGCTCTGAGGGCTGCTCAGTGAGGGCCGCTCTCCGAGGGCTGCTCAGTGAGGGCCGCTCTCTGAGGGCTGCTCAGTGAGGGCCGCTCTCCGAGGGCTTCTCAGTGAAGGCCGCTCTCTGAGGGCTGCTCAGTGAGGGCCGCTCTCCGAGGGCTTCTCAGTGAAGGCCGCTCTCTGAGGGGCTGCTCAGTGAGGGCTGCTCTCTGAGGGCTGCTCTCTGAGGGACGCTCTCTGAGGGCTGCTCTCTGAGGGCTGCTCTCTGAGGGATGCTCAGTGAGGGCCGCTCTCTGAGGGCCGCTCTCTAAGGGCTGCTTAGTGAGGGCCACTCGCTGAGCACTGGGTGGAGCTGGGGAGGGCTGCTCACAGTGATTTTTGGTGCCTGCCTTGTCTGAAATCTGCCCAGTGTTTTATTTTGCAGTTCAAAATTAAACAAGTCAAAAGCTGTTAGTCCATCATTGTTAATGTTAACATATGCAAGCCCGTTATTTGCAGTGTGCCTTCTCAGTGTCAAATAATGATTGGATGCTCCTTAACTACTTTGAGTATGTGTTTTGGTCTCAAGAGGGTGGGGTTCAAATGGTTAGGCCCAGCTCATTACCAGTTTCACAATGACAGGCATATCACACTTATTTGAAAGAATGCCATCACATATCACATTGCATCCCCTAGACTCAGTTTGCAAAGCCATCAGGGAACGTGCCTGTATGAATCTGTATGTGTCATTTGAAACAACTAACTTCGTTTATATATTTGTTTTGTTTTTCCAGGTGAGGGATAGGGGTGTTTGTGTGAGTGTGTGTGTGGTGTGGGAGGAAGGGGGGGGGGGTCTTGTGGCATTCTATGTACCTGTCTTCTGTGTCTGCATCCTAGCTGTCATTCCAGCTGACAGGTCTATCAGTGTACATAGACAATCAGGACAAGTCCCTCAGCGTGACAGGCTGAGCCGACAGCAAGGCGATCCAGACTGACAGCTCCCCAGGTACGCTCGCCAGCGGTGGAGCGACAGAGGCAAAGGGGGGGGGCACGAAAGGGAGTGAGAGGAGAGAAAGCAGTACAAACAATAAGGTTACGAAAGGGGCATGTGTGACAGTCATGCGACAGTCACAAATATATTGGGCAAGGTGGAAGGAGTTTTCTGTAACTTCACGCAAACCTCAAAAGAATGTTGTGGGCAAATTGGGTCTCAAACTTTAATTTTGGATGTGGAACATCGAGCTCATGCCAGATTCTGGCTCAACCACAAATCTGTGTTCCAGAAACAAACCTCCTGAGGGACAGGGTTTAGTAAATCCATGTTAGGTTTAAACCAAATAACATCACATGCCAGACGAAGATGCGTGTAAAGTATGACGGGTGTAATTAGGTGAAGGAGTGTAATGGGAAGGGGGGGGGCATAACTCCATAAAAGTCTGTATTTATCTACATTCTAAACCATACAAAATGAAAAAAGGTGAGAAGGGGTGACAAAAAAGAGAGAGGGGCAGGAGAGGGAGGAGGGCATCCTAACAGATCTCAGGAATGAGAGGGATGTCTGTGATCGGCTTAGCCACGCTCTCCTGGCTTCCCATGTAAGGAGAGTAATTAGCAATTAACAATCAGGGTTTAACAAGATCCAGTTATTATCTGTATTTATGTGCAAAACGAGGGGTAGGGGGGATGGGGATGGAGGTGTGGGGTGGGGATGGGGGGGTTCTGTTGCTTTGACAGCAAGAGCATTAGAATATTCCTGCGACGTCTTCTTGAGGAGAGAAATAAAAGAGAGAGGGAGTGAGTGAGAGAGATGCCTGAGCGGTAATTCTCTCGTTTTCTCGACATCTCCGGGCCATATTTTTTCTCTCCTTCAAATTCCCAGATCAAACAGGCTGTAACAAAAGGGCCCTCAAATCCACCCTCCTCTCTCCTCTCCTGCTCTGTGGTTCTTTCCCAAATTAGCTAAGCTTCTCAGCTCCATCATCCTCAACATGGCTCGTATCAACAACCCTCGTCTGGGAACAAAACGCCGCCAAAACCCTGAAATCCCCCTCCCTCCCTCTCCAGCCCCTCTCAATCCACCCACCAGAGGAGGAAACAGAAAAGCACCCCCACATGTCACTCTGAATTTTGTACTCAAGACACCCAAAAAACAGTTCCAGTTCCCCCCCCCCAGGCCCTTATTCATTTTCTTAACTACTTCTTTTGTCTTCGCAGGAAAATTTAGTCCTTCTGTCAATCTGTGAACTTTAAGACCTCCCCCACCTTGAAAAAAAAGCAAAAAGCTACGGCTGACAGATTGGACGACTCAGACACTGCGAATCGGAGAAAAATAAACAAAGACGAAAGCAGCCGTCCGCCCCTGCCTCTCTGACATATTCAGGCCTTTCCAATGTTCCCTTGTTTCCCACCGATTACCTCCCACGTTTGCCGCTGCCCTGTCTGTTTAACTTCTCCCCGAAAAAAAACAGGTGCTGATTTGGGATGACAGTCGGACTCTCGATCATCTAATGTAATATTTTATCGTATTTTCTTTCTATTTTGAATCTTTTCTAGATCCGATTCCTTGCTGGGTTAAAGTGAACTACCTGGATAAAAAGTTTTGTTTTCAACAGCCTCCATCAGCTTCCTTTTCGAAACTCTTGAAAGTTCCCTGGCAGAGCAAGTTCTGAGGTGGAGCTGGTGTGACTGCTACTAAAAGCTAGCCCCAGGTTATCACTCAGGGATGGTGCTGCCAAGCTTTGTGTGATCCTGTTTCACACACCTGTCATTTGCAGAGACTGGCAGGTCCTTAGGCTAACTGCCTGCTTGAAGCTAACCACTAACAGCAGTGTCATGGGAGCTGAACGGTAAACTAATGCTGATGTAGCCTAATCCCTTCAGTTGAAGACGGCAAACAAAACAGGTTACACAGTGTACTGTTAAGATTTGTAATGGTTAGGTTAAGATAAACTGTTAGCGTCACCCTACGCCCATTTTTATTCTTTGGACAGAAACTCTGTTTTAAGGATTTTGTTCAGGTTCTCCAGCTCTATCGGCGGGATCACATACGAGTTCAGAGATGAACAGGTGAAATGAGCATGAAGGCCTAATTTGGTGTGGAATCACAAGATTGAAACAGGGGTTTCTAGAGAGATGTGTACCCTGTTTCACCGCCATGACAACAGCGAACAAAATGGCTGTAACTTTAGCCATGGTCACATAAAAAAATCTTGACATATTATAGTAGATACATCAAATGGTATAGCTCATCTTCCCCAGAGAAGTAAAGAGTATAATTTTAATCGTTTCGTCGAAAGTTCCCAAGCTAATTATCCCAACCTTTAATTATTCTTTCCCTCTGCCATTGAGATTGCTTAAATACAGGATTAGCGGATTTGGAGCATTAGAAAATGGAGTTGGCAGGCAGGAGACCTGTACAACATGAGTCAGGAGGTGAAGTGCACCTCTTCAAAAGGAAACTTCAGTAGCACCTTCAGACTGTGGGATTGCTACTGTGACAGAACCCTTATTTAAACGGTTTAAAGCACATGAGATGAGCAGTGTTTGGGAAGTTTAGAAGGAAAGATCCGTACAGAAATGAACGCTAAGTAATGTAAAAGTGACAAAGTTCATGTCACTTGGAGAGAACGAATGTGAGTGAAAGATAAAGACTGATCATTGACCTGGTCAAGGTAAAGGTCCGTACGTCTAACAAAACTAAGGTTGTGAATTAGAAGCTTTTTTCCAAAGATGTGATTCTTTCAAATGAGCGTGACAGCATTCAAAGGAACACTGCCATATACTCAACTGTGAGGTTATTGTGAAGGTTTCGTTTTTTTATCGGTAAGTCCTTCATCAGAGAAAAGACATTCACCAACATTCAGTCCGTCTCGCCTGCCCCATGGCCGACAAGCTAGACCATGTGAGAGTGGGTTGGAAAGGTTACCTTGAGAAATGTAGCAAGGAGCAAAAAACCCCAACAAAAACACACAAAAAAAGACAAAAAGAATCTGCCAGTAATTATTTTATTTATTAAAAGGAGCTTAATGCTATTAAAATGCCCCAGATCCATTCATACTATAGTGTCCAATTAGACTTGACAGTTGCTGCTTTACCCACAATAAATATAGCAAAGGGCCAACCCCCAGGCAATAAAAGACCCCTAACAGTGACCCTCGTGTTTAATGATGAAAACAAGCATGCACTCCCTCCATTTTTCTCCTTCTCCCTCTCTTTCTCTTTCCTTCTGCCTCTCCTTCTCCCTCTCTTTCTCCCTCTCTTTCTCCCTCTCCTTCTCCCTCTCACAAACACACGCCACCATTACCCCGCCATTTGGGCATCTTCCCTCCTGTATATTCTCGAACACACGGCTCAACCAAGGTGCAGTCAACAACATTTTATTTCAAAATTGCTTCAAAAGATCAAAGAAAATCTCTTTAGCAATCGGGTCACCATTTGAAACCTTTTGAAAATGTTAATAACAAAATTGTAAATTGCTAGTAGCTGTCTTGGACACAAACAATTCAGACATTAGGGCTGAATAGTCCCATGTTCCTGCTACAACTTACAGGTATTGTGTCTGCCTAATGCCTCAATTTATCACCCATATATTAATCAATCAATCAATCAATCAATCAATACACATCATCTTTCGAAATATATAATTCACACACCAACGTTACCCTTTAAACACTTAAGTGACAAAGCACTCCATTCACTCAACTCACCACAACATAAAAAAGGGAAACCGAAGTTAGAAACTGAATTGATTATGGATTTATTGATCTGGATGAGGATGAGGGAAAAGCATATGAACAGACTATTCAGTAACATACAGTATGACTGTCAGGGAGACTCAGTGAACTAGGGGTTCCACAGGTTTTACCACTGGAAAACAACATGGCACAAACGCAATAGTTTCCAGTGCAGCGCTGAACTTGAATGATCGTGTTCATAAAATGCAATAAGACAAGAGCAGAATGGTCAGCTAAATCATACTGACTAGTTTAAGTTACGTAGTACAGGAAACTGGCCCATTTTGTCCTGTGTGGACCACCAATAGGGGTTACCTCTGAGTGGATGAATCTACCTGGAAGAATGTTTCGGGTTCTGCTCTTTTGTAAAACAAGGGGCCTTTCCAGTCACGTTATACAATCAAATGTATAATTTGAGGTATTTCATAGGGAATCTCCATACCTACCCTACAACCTTACAAAAACTTGAACAAACAGCATTTTACTCCAAACGTTCAAAAACAGACAATAGTTTCTCTCTATCAACAGTTTAAACGTTGACTCGAGTCTGTGCAATAGGTCAACAGCCCTATTCCCCTATATACACGTCAACACACTCACAGATTACAAACACACCAAAAGGACAGCGAGCAAGCCGTTTGGAGACGACAAGAGTGTTTTCGTCTCAAACGCACGTGTACGCGGGCGCGAGGGGAATCTGAAAATCCTATAGTTTTCCGTTTGCAAAGGCACCCTCCTGGAACAGAGGGATGAAGCTCTTGAAGTATGCTCTGTGAACAGAGAGAAAGGAATGCAACGTTATTTAAACAGAACTCTGTGTGTTTATGTGTGTGACTGTGTACCTGCACATGTTTGTATTTGTGTGTGTTAGGATTGACTTAAGGACAGGCCGTCGGGGCTCAACGACCCTCTGTTCTAACCCAGGAGCTGATCAACTGGAATTCCAAGCATGTGGAGCAATAGCATTCAGAGCTCTTCCATGGACACATTTGAACACACACACACACATGAACACACACACACGAACACGCACACACGCACGCATGCACGCACGCAGGCACACACACACACGAACACACACACGAACACACACACGAACACGCACACACACAAAACTACTAAGTGAAAGAAAGATAAGACCATTACACTTTACGGAGACCAGTTTGGCAAACATTGCTTAACTCCCATGTCTCTCCCTCTCCTGCTCTGGTGCTCTCCAAGTTGAGGGCAACAAGTCCACGTCTAAATGAGACAACACTGTTGAGGCCCCAGTGCAGGGCTGTATTATTTACCAGAACAGGCGTGGAACCCAAGCTTTGTGTGGAATGAGGGTGGAGTGACACTGTGATGGAGTGGGTGGAGCACAAGCATAAATATACAGATTATCGCACCGGTCTAGACGATGTCATCAGGATCACATGCTGTTAGTCTCCAACAAAGCAAGCAGGGACAATGAACTATGCCTGCAGATTATTTAGAATGTAATCGTCATGTCTACAATGTGTTGCTTTTAAGTCTATATGCAACTAATGGAAGTCCACGAAGACTGGGGTTGATATGTGTAATGCAGAGAAATGGGGTGAAGATATGCAGGCTATTTTGTAGCCTAGCATATTAAGGTGTAGCTATGGTGTCGCCCAGTGTAGTATTATGCCACGTTTCTGCAATGGGTCAGAGTTGTAAAATATAGCCTCAACAAATGTTGGGGTAGCAGTGCTGTCTGGATCAAAAATAAATGCAATCCAGGATATTGCTAGTCTGTCTACTGCATGCGATGCATCGGGCCTTACTTAGCTCTCTTGGCCATCTCATTGCCGTCCCAGCGCGGGCTGTAGGGGTAGGATTTCTCCACCTGTGAGTAAAGCTGCCCACTGCTGGTGAAGTGGTAGACCGACTGAAAGGTCAACGTGGGCTGGTCGCGGGGGAAATAGAGGGGAAGGTCCACTGTAGTGAAAGGGAGAGGGAGAAGGGTCAGCACTGCTGCGTCTGTTCATCCAGGGTGAGATGAGCCGTGCACGCAGGACAGAGACAGAGAGAGAGAGAGATAGACAGACAGAGAGAGAGAGAACTTACCGTGGACGAGGAAACAGAAATCTTTCCACATCAGGAGAAGAGTGAGCTTCGTGAAGCCTTCTGCGTCGTACTCAACCACACCCCTGGAACACAGGCACACCAAACGTCATGTCACACATACGTTTGGGGGGTCGAACTGGGCGGCCCCCCCTAAGATAACTCTACCCTGCCCCACTCTCCCCCCTCACCAGAACACACACAGGAATCAGTAAATACACAAACCACTCTCCAATTATTACTAATACAGGAAAAGCATCCAAACTCACAAATAAACTCTCCTCTCTTTTAGTCTTTCACACAGCCTCAAACCATTGGCACAGAACACACGTGCTGTCACACACACACACACACACACACACACACACACACACACACACACACACACACACTCACATTCCAAAGTGGCTGAGAAAAGCAGCGATGTACTCTCTCCTCTTGTGGTAGCCTTGGATGACATACTGCACCTAGTTAGAGATACAAAGAGAAACATCCATTTGACACGTTTTGGAACACATGTGTTCTGAAGACTCCATTGCTTACAGCATGTTCAAAGCGCATGTGTCAAATAAGAACCTGGCCAAGGTCGGGGGGCCCTGTGTGATTTCCAGCAGAAGCTATATCTTCATGGGTTTTGAGGCCTTGGCTGCAAGGCTATTGTAAGGCCAGATATGTTGCCACTATGGACATTTCACGGAATCAGGGTTGTACTACTTTGGCTTTCTTTCATAGTACATTGTGGTGCCATTGCTATGCTTTCTTTCCAAACACACCCACCCACACACCGTCTCGATGCAGACTCCTGGGAATGTGTGTTGACCGTTGGCTCGCTCTGTGTGGCCTGGGGCCTTGCTCTCCTGCTGACCGGGTCAGGCAGGTGAGAGGGCCTGAGGGCCAGAAACCAGACCGGAAGGGGTGACCTAGTTCTGCCAAACCCCAAGTTAACCCTCCCTGTCTCTAAACCCAAAAACACACACCATAGTCTGCATCAACTTGTATTTATCTACCAACACAGAAATTATGCCAACACACCACCTGAAACACACTCAGTCACTGGTGCGTGCGTGCACACAAGCACACACACGCAGCCACGCAAAAACCAGCCCCTGTGGAAGTAGAAACACAGACACGCACTTCCTTGAGGCTGTCGTAAGGCTGCAACGATTCTAAAAGTGGTCATATTTGTGTTTGCAATGTGCAGAAATGATGGCGGCCCTCTCCAAAATGCTGCAGAGCTACATACTGAGGTGGCTGCCATTGTTTAGCCAGAGCAAAAGCTTACTTAGCCCATATGTGTGTGTGCGCATGTCCGTCAATGGGTGTGCACACCTGAGAAAGTGTTTTCCTGGGCACGGTCTACCTAACTGTCTGTGCCCACGCCCACCTGTGTGTGTGTGCGCGAGAGAGAGAGAGACTGTGAGAGTGTGTGTGTGAGAATAAGAAAGTGGGTGACAGCATGTTTGTGTATGTGTGAGTGAGATCAAGTGTGTGAGAGAGAGAAAGAGAGAAAGGGGGAGCGATGTATTGTGGAACTTCACCCTTCTTCTTAGCAGGGGATCTCCCACTCAGCACCTATTCCCACTGACACTGTCAGCGGGTTTGGACCACGACAGACAGGTTCACTCACTCAACAGGTATTCGTCCAGGCCACACCCAGTCCTCCGATTTAGTTAGGTGCGTGTGCGTGGGTGCGTGTGTGTGGGTGGGGAAAAGGGGGGTGGGGAGGAGAGTGATGTAATCTAAGGCCGGAAGTGTTTCCTGTGGTCACACCTACGCACACCAACGCACCCACACTCTAAACAGACATGTGATGTCAGTCAGGTTTTACTTCAGGAAGTGTAATGTTCTTGTCATTCTCATCTCCACAGAGTGCTGAATTTCATTTATGAAGCCACGCTGGAGTGAGCACCGGGACTTATCACTGATATATTAGCTTGCATGTGGGTGGCACCATTTTTTGTTGTTGCCCCAAATAACTTGATAAAATACACCATATATGGGCATATTTCCATAGGTTGGTTCCACAGTACGGAAGTTCTATATATTCATAATGAATGAATGTGAGCGACCTAGCTCTTCCTATAAGCTAAAACATATGACACCATAAAAAATTTAAAATGTATTTGCACTGCCAAAAAAAGGAAAAGAAATGAAAGCAACACGACTCATTCAGAATACAGTTTTCTGTCCCTTCATATATATCCACCTCTTCCCTTTTATCTCTCTTCCTCAGTGCCTCTCTCTCCTATCTCATCTCCCTGTCCAGACAGCATCCACCCCCAAGACCTCGCCTCTGGCCTCTCTGCCGCTTTCCCAGTTGACCCTCTGCTGGGCACCTGGCGCTGGATTCATACAGGGAGGGGGAGGGGGGGATGTCCTGGAGGTTGGGTGGTGACAAACGGATGTGACCTTCCCACTGGACAGGATCCAGGTGTGGGTGTAGAGGAGGGGAAGATGTTGCCCCTCCCCTTCCCGCCTCCTCGCCCTCAGACCCTGGGGCTACTGACACGGCAGCCTGTCTACCATCCATCCCTACCTGTCAGTTCACACACATGTCCTGGCGCTTGGACGGGTTATGGAGGGAGGCCAGGATGTCCACGCCCACATACACGTGAGGTAGCGCACGCAATCACACGCCATCGCAGGCACATTCACTGATGAAGAGCCCAAACTTAGAAGAAACACGCACGGCACTATTTGACAAAGAACAGCATGGAATGCAACTGTTTACCAAATGGAGTCATGTCCTAGTTACCTTGTTTGTGAGCAGCTGGCATACTTGAGGTACGTAGTCGATCAGGCAGCCTCCACTTGGGAATGCTGGGATATGAAGTGCAGAGGAGCCTCCAAGGGCACTGAGGAACAGAGAAAGATGGCAACTAACAAACTGCAAATCATGTCATTTCTTAACTGGAAGAGAGAGTGTGACTAATAGGGATAGTGGAACTCACACACACAGGCAGAAAGGCACCCAGCACACTCTTACATCATGTCCATCATGTCCACCATTACTTACAGTACCATACAGGTCATTGTCATATTTTTTTCTCCTCTCACAGAGAAATAATTGCTGTGAAACAAACATGCCATACACATCAACAAAACCCATAAACTTCTATATGGGCTGGGAACTCTAATTGCGCTGGTCTGTGTTCCAAACAAGTGTGCAGCAGTTCAGCTGTGAACTGTGGGCCCGACCTCACCCTGCTCTTCAAACACAAGAGCTCTCAGAGGTGGAGGCTTCAGGTACTGCCCACGCACATGGACGCAATCATAAGCGAGCACATGTAAGTACACACACGTACACACACACACACAGTATGCACACGCACGCAAGGGTTCCCATAGCTTTTAATCAACTCACTCATCCCTTCATTGGCATATCTCTTATGTATGCACACCAGCCAAAAGAACGAACACACACGCAGCTCAAGTTAGTAGCTGTGCTGTTAAAAAGGTGAAGGGAGGCACCGAGCCCATGAATAATCCTCGTGGGCATGTGAACACATTTGAAGTCAAATCGAAGGAACCCAAGACAACCACGCTATTGTTTTCCTCCCCACATCCTAACTAAACAGCCCATAACCCGAGTGTGGGCCAACACCACACCGGCAAGGACCACAGACAGCGAGAACGTGGCATCAAAGAGGACCACCACGCCCTTGTCCTCGATAAGCCCCTCCTCCCCCCCCCCCCCCAGGGGAGCCTCAACCCAAAGCCCTAGACGAAGCTATGCCACGTTTGCGTTGTACCCTGCGTCGTCATCCTACCCGGGTTCTTCCCCCGCAACCACCTCTTCGTCTCCTCTTCCCCCCGCTTGCGATTGGCTGCCTGTTCCTTAGACGTGCTTCGTTTCCGATTCCTGCAGGGTTGCACTGCTGACCTCTGATTAGCGCTTGTTTAATCAGAAAGAAACCGCCGCTCCGGCACAAGGATGACTAACAGGAGCAGGGACGTATTTCCCTCGCTTTTTCCCCCTGCTTCTTCTCTTTCTCGCTGCTCTTTCGCTCCAGGCCAATTGAAGTGGTGGGTGGGTGTGAGGGAAGGGGAGGGGAACGAGAAGGTGAAGTTTCACTTCACGGCAGCTTTAGTTTAGCCCAACCGCGCACTTCTCAAGCAAAACATCGAAGAGAGAAGAGATTACAATTGTACGTTACGTATCTCGTGGCCGATTCACGATGGCAGGATATTGGAGGATTGCTAGCCTCTGCTATGTAGCCATTTGGGTGACCCGCTTTATGGGTTAAAGATGTTAGCATGCACTACAAAAGGCGTGCGCTGCGCGACCGTAGCTTGAGTCGAACAAGTCAGAGGTCACACAGCCGACAGTCTGCCTAGATACAGCCTGAGGAGGGATGTTTGCGCTGTAGATATGGTCGGCGTTGAAAACGACTCGTTCTGTTATGTGTTGGATCGTGCCATCGCCATACGTATAAACACTGTTTCATGGACTTCAGGGTCCATTACTGTCATCGGGTGGAATTTCAAGTTCTAAACAAAAAGCTCGTCACTAAATAAACTCAATGCTCCTCAGCAGAAAGACATTTTGGCCGGAGATACGAGGATCTGTTTTATTTCACTGACCCGCCATCTATTCCTCCATAATATTGGCTTGGAATTCCAAACTAGATATTGCAAAATCCAATTCTTAAGAATTCAAATGCGTCTCGCAATGGAAAGTTTACATGGCCCTATGTCAGGGGTTCCAAGACAGTAGATCTAAGGTAGCGGCAGGGTAGGAATGCTTCGTCTGTATTGGCTTGAGTCATTCGATACATGTTTCTATTGAAAACAACAGAGGGAGACGGGAAGTAAAGAGCTGGTTAGACTGGGCTGGGTTCTCACAAGAGGAGGAGGTCCAGAAGTAAGCGTGGGAGTGAAGACCGTCATTCATCTTTTTGACGTTGTATGGGAGGATTCGTACAAGGAGGTTTCGCCTATGGACGAAGGTGATGCAATGTCACATCACTTTGCCCTCAAACTCTTCACACCCTTTGATACAGTTTCCTAACTGCTGTGCTCTGCTGTGAGATCCGGTAACATGGGATTCCAAAGGGATTTTTTAAATGTATTTTAACTTAGTTCCATCTCATAATCGTTGTATTTTTTGTTTGTTTTTTAAACAATGCAGCTCTGAAATCCTGTACATTCAAAACATTGATAGCCTTGCGGGCCATCATCTGAGCTTGAAGACTAGATATTACTGCATTATCCTATGGGTTTTTTGCTGTGCTACAATATCCATACGATGCTAAGGAGCTTAATGAGAAGGCCAAGCCTTTGCCAGTAAAATCCTAAATCTTCAATCCAGAGACAGATCTAAGAATAGCCGTGTCTTTCAGATGGAAATGCGCCCGGCAACAAACATAATGCAGTTGTTCCCTGTACATCAGCGTGCTCGTCATGCATACGCATGTTGACGGGCATGCGAACAAGCGCGTTTGCCACTGTCATTCAAATGGCGCTGAAATGGACATCTGAATGGGAATGAAGTGTA
Source organism: Plecoglossus altivelis (assembly GCA_036571765.1). Lineage (NCBI taxonomy): Eukaryota > Metazoa > Chordata > Actinopteri > Osmeriformes > Plecoglossidae > Plecoglossus > Plecoglossus altivelis. The sequence goes on from BROE01000009.1 coordinate 11,001,826, forward strand.
ATTAGTCGGCCGCCCTCTCAGTCAGACAAGAAGCGTGCGTATGACGGTGGTAGGTTTTCAGATTGAACAGGACCCTTGCTTCACAATGCTTCACAATGCTTCACAATATTCTTCTGCAGCAACAAAAAGCCCCTGAAAGGCACAATTCTGACATGTGAATAAGTATTACAGATTGTTTGCTCCTTTCTTGCGTCTTTGATTCCAAATTCAACCATGGTACGTTAATCAACAGGTCTGTTAAGCGGCACAGCCGACATTAGGTCCATCGACGGCAAGTCCGCCGGTCGAACGACACAGCATTTGACGACAGATAAAACAGAAAAGGAGACGTTAACGAGAGGATCGAAGTACCGTGGCGCCTGAAACAAAGGTAAACTGATACAGTTCAGCAGAGCGACGTTCGGTGTCACTGCTGAGGAGATCTGTCGGCCTCCGTTTGTGACACCTCTTGGGCTTCTCTATGTGACTAAGTGACCCTCGTAGAGTCGAAGACACCCTCTATAGTGTCAACGTTGGCAGCCGAGGACGGACAAAGACAACGCCATCTTTCTCTATAAAATACTTTGAGGAACAAATGCCTCGGTGAGAGGCATCGGCGACGACTCGACTACAATAAGGAACGGCGAACGGGATGCTCCGAAAAGGTTTAGAGTGGATGCCGAAATATCGTCACCGCTGGAACCAGGAAGTAGGCGATTGTAGGTTTTGTGATTCTTATTGAAGGAATGCGAGGGTTGCTGCCTGCCTGCCTTGGAGGCTTCCTCTGCTGTTAATCACGCCACCAACAATGTTGGAGTCATCGTGTGGACCGGGGGTATTACACAACACCCCCCCATCCTCCGGCTAGGTAGACTTCTGTTATGACTTCTTCCAGTTATGGGTCGGATCAGGCACAGTTTGTATGTAAACAAACACACACTCACACGGTGACAGGGCTGCATATGACTTCATCAACTGGAGAGATTATCTTCAGTGACTCAGGTGGATGGTGACGAAGCGTTTTGTTTGCTAGTGTGAACATGTGCATGCCAGGAAACGAGAGCGTGTGTAAATAGTACGTGGAAAGCAGCATGAGTGTGCGTAGTGGGGAGACGGTCATAGTGAACGAGGAGGAGAAAGATAATTTGGGGTGTTAGGGAAGAATTAACTTGTCTCATTAAAAGGAGATCAAAGATCAGGTCTCAATTATCTTGAATGACATTAGAGCTGCCCTTTTGTTTTGATGTCATTTAGGATAAAGAGCCACATCCTTGTGCAGGTTCTGAGTTCTGAGTCTTGCCAGCCCCGGATTATTTCTCCTTCCAGCTTGTTTAAAACTGAGTTTGAAACCTATATCTAAGTTGACAGATGTTGTCGTGATCAAAAAAGATTCCCAGAAAGAAATATGAGGCGCTTTGGGGAGGGAGGGGGCGTTAGTCTCTGGGCCTCCCTGAAAACCAAAGACTGCACGGCAAGCGTGGATGCAGTGGTCTTTAGGGACATTAAGCACCGGGAAAATAAGGATGACTTAGGTGAGGGTAAATTCAGGCAACATTCTGTTCCATTGAACTCCTCACACACCCCTACGCACACAGACACATTTTGCGTCTAAAAGAAGGACGTTTTTGATGAACATGAAGATGTTTCTCAGGCTCCCTCGTCTCTCAACCTACACGGGGTTCAGTGCAGAGACAAGAACTTCTTTCTTTTTGTACACACTCGGTTGCCAGAAGGTCATATATCCGCAGTGCCTGCATAAGACGCTCCCTCACTCAGACCGGGAACAACCACCCGCACCGGGAACCAAAAACATACATAGCAAATTCAGAAAGTTAGCTAAACAAACAAACAAAAAACACACACAATTGCAAAAGGTGCACATGTGAGGATGTTAGAGGTGGTGCACACACACACACACACAGGTTCCTGGAGGCGAACACAGACACAGCGACAAAAAAAGACAGATTCTGTTTCAGTCTGTGTTTGTAGATTTTTCCAGGCTCCTATATCGGTTTTGGTTTGGGGGCAGACACGGTGCCCACTCAATTCTTTTATATAACTGCAGGTTCCCTGGGAGACCAAGAGACAAGTGAAACTCCACTCAAGGACATTGAACCATCAGGTAGATACCGACGACTGTATTGATGAAAATAATGAAAGGATGGAGGATATCGTACATACTTAGTTACATAAAGACGTTTGAAATTTGATGTGACATGACTTGAATAGTTTCAATGGAATCGTTTTGGTGGTAAATGGTAGTGTGCCGTGCTACGCTAAAAAATCCCATTAAGACATATTGAATGTCATTGTAAATGAAGATGTCTTATTTGAATGTATTTATGGAACTGCAGAATTTTCATGCGCACGTATATAGGTTTGCATGTGCAAGTACCTCATTACTTGCGGGGAGAAATATCATTTCCTGAGGACGCATATGTAAAAGAGTTGGTGATCCTTTGTAGACAAAAACAAAGAGCACAAGCTTCTACAGGTGTATTCATCGCTTGTTCGTGTGCACGGAATGTGCGGAGGAACAAGGTCTAGCTCAACGTCCCCCTGAATCAATACATTTATCAAAGAAGAGTAAAGGATATGGAAGACATCTCTCGGACGACGCAACTGGAAGCGGTGAACAGTGTATACACACACACACACACACACACACCAGGAAATAGATGGTGGTACAGTAAGATTTCTAAAGGTAAATAGAGGAGACAGACAGAGGCAGAGAGAGATGTAGATGAAGCAAAAGGTTAGATTGAAAGATAAATATCGAGATAAAACAGAGAAAGGAGAAGAAAGACAATAAAGGAAAGACAGGAAAGGGGAGAGCGAGACAAGGGGTGGGTGGGGGGGGGGGTACGGGTGTAGTCAAGCACTGAGGGCTCAAGGGAAGCTGCAGGCTTTCACTCCCTAACCGTCAGATCCTGGAGCTAGAGCCGGCCTCTGAGGAGAGCCAGGAAAGAGATATCAAACAGCTCAGGAGTGATGGGAGAGGGAGAGGAGCAGAGAGGGTGGTGGGGGGGAGGGGGGAGAAGGAGGAGAAAAGTAGACCCCTGTGTGTGTTTCTCCCCCCCTCCTCCTCCCCTCCCCCTCCCCAGCTCTCGCTCCATTTCTCCTCTTCCCATTTTGGCGAAGCAGCGAGCGACCTTGCTGGGAACGAGCGCCGACGCTTCTCTCTCTTTCAAGTCCCACTCACTCCCTCTCTCCCTTTGAGGATCAGCCAGAGGGATCAGGAGAGGAGAGCGGAGATACGAGAGCGAGGAAGAGAGAGAGAGAGAGACAGAGAGAGAGCGAAAAGAGGAAAGACAGCAACACAGAAGGGAGACGCAAAAGAGATGAGGAAAAAGGATGAAGAACAGAATGGGGGGGGGAGGGGGAGGCGAGGGGGGAAGAGACAGAAAGCGAGGAAAGAGATGTAGAAAACGAAAAGAGACAGCGGAGGCAGTCGGACCTCTTCAGATGTTCCACCCAACGTTTCCATGTTCCTCTCGGTCGGAGTTTGTGTCAAGCAAGGGGACAGCTAGCTGGGGCCAAAGTGGAACAAGACATTGAGCAAGGCCAGGACCAAAAAACAACAACAGGGCCACAGGCGTAGACGGTCGCACACACGCACACAAATATACCCATGCAATTTACGCCCCGGGACAGAAATAAACACACTCCCACACAAACACACATGGAAAAAATGGACATAAAAAAGCCCTTTACTACAGTTCACTACTGCACACAAGTGCTTGCCCACATGCACTTCAGAGAGGCAGGATCTCACTGGAGGGAGTGCAGAGCACATGAGGCAAGGCCTTACCACAGTCACCCGGGTTAGTTACTACATGTCATCTTCTTTTCTCTCTCCCTGGCTTTCCTGACTATATCCAACTGTTTTTCTTTCACAATCAGAAAGGAAATTCAGCAGAAAATGCAAAAAAAAGACAGGTCAATTAGGTGTACAAAAATAAATGAATAAATAAAATATATACATGGGTAAAAAAGGTTACCAAGTCAATGAAATCCTAACAAATCTCTCTCTCGCTAAGGGTAGTAGGGTGCAAGCCCTCTATTCCAGCCAGGTTGTTGTCGTTTTCCTGTCCTAGATCCCTCTCCTCCATCTCTACTCCCCCTAGCGCTGCAGCCCCCTCCCCCTCCCCGCCCCTCCCTCGTTCATGCCTTTAGCCTCCTTCTGTCCGTTCCCCTCACTCAACCCTACGCGAGGGTAGCCCCCTTAACGTCGCTGCACTGACTACCGAGATGAGGGGCTGGGGGCGCTGGGGGCGTGCGCGAGATCACGCCTGCGCTTCTCTTGCATTAGTGCGGGTGCACCGAAACGTGCGTGCGCCTGCCGCACCTGTGCCCATGAATCGTCGTGTTGCAGGGACGCACCGCGCGCACGGGCGGATCCCTTGAATGCGCGCCAGAAGCCTCACACCCTGCTACATTGCAAGGCAGGGAGGGACAGGCGAGGGATATTAAAGTCAACACGCAGACTTTGGATTGACCCCTCCTTCTGCTCTTTAGCATGCAGAGTGGAAGTGTACCGGAGAACGCTGAGGACGAGATGTCCTCGTTAGCGCGTGCGCACCAGTAAAATCCCGTTCTTTGTGTGCGGGGGAAGAGCTTGGCCTGATAGTGAGGGTGGAGGGGCTTACCTGTCCAAGTGCATCTTGACACATCAGAGCTAAGTCCAAGAGAGAAGGGGCGGAGGGGGGATAGGGAACACAAAGAACGTACAGTGTGTAGGCAAGTATGGCGGAGGGCAAAGTTTTTTCAAAGTAGGACGGGTAGGAGAGACAGAAAGAGAGAGACAGAAAGCGAAAGATGGAGAAAGGGGAAAAGGCGGTGTGTGTGTGTGCGTGGGTGTGTTTGTGTGTGCGAGACAGAGAGAGAGCAGGGGCAGAGGCCCCTTAACCTGGTGCGACGGGGCGTGCGCTCGTAAATAAACATCAGCCGCAGATTATTCTCAGCACGAATGCCCAGACCAGACCAAATGGCCTTAAGGTGAAAGTGTGTGCGTGTGCGCGTTTATGTGTCGTGTTTAGTGGGGAGGAGGATAGGCTGAGGGTGTGACAATGTGCACCAAGGTACGCGAACACAAACACATCCAGTCACCTCCCACGATCTTGCACATTAATGCTCACATATCTTCGCATATCACAAGCTGAATACAAACGTACACTCACTTAAGACATGTTAGCTTTGTTAAAACACGCATACACACAGCCTCACCAGCGACACACCGACTCTAACCCTGCTCACACGAGCTACCCATCCTCACGGCTCGCCACCCTCAGGAAGCCCACAGACATGCAGTCATGCACCTCTCAGACTGTCACCTTTCATCCATCTCCTTTTGAACTCCTCATTTTATAAGGAGGGGGGGGGGGGGGGGGGGGGGCTGACAAACACCCAGATTGAGACACGCAGAACTGAAATGGACACTGTGACATCACGCGTGGTTGTTGTCCAATCACACGATTGTCTTGTTTTGATTCTTTTTAACCTCCACCTTCGATCACCTGCCGTCTCTCAGGCCGGTTGGTCGCGTAGATTTGGTTCACCCCACTGTACTTTTGTTTGTGTGTCGATGGATCTATCGGTCACTTCCTGACTACTTGATGTATCGGACGGCCACTTACTGCTCGATGCTTGGAGACAAGTAGAGTTTGGGGAACACCTGGGTGGCCTCAGCATCCTCGAAGCTGACAGAGAGAAGGGCCACGTCTTCCCCTGGGTCCAAGGCCGTGTCCTGATGGAGAGAGAGGAGTGTCTTCAGGCTTTTTGCACACAGCTCCGCACTTCCACTAAACAACAACAGCTATGTGTACATGGAATAGTGGGCTTGTCTAAGATGAAACAGGCTGGAAACACGACAACCCCCTCCCCTCCCATTTTCCACCCCTGGAAGACACACCTACTGACAGTTCCTGATGTAACAAGATAGATGAAAAGATGGAGCTAAGTTCAAAGACACACTGGGGAGAACATTTCACGCCGTTGGAGCCAGGATGGCTGAGGCACCGCACAACCGACGACACGGAGCTGTTGAAAGAGACCAACCGGAGTCTCTCTTAACCATTGCAACCACGTATTTTCACTTCTGTCTCCACTCCCTTTCCTCTCAATCCCTTCTCCCTCGAGCTTGGAACTCATCAGGGACCCTTCCTCGGAGCGTTCCCGCTCGCCACGGACGAGCACTCGCCCGGGCGCCACGTGGCGGTCTGGCTGAGGCGTTAATCAAATGTCTCACAGTTGGTTTGAACTCATCCATTTGTGATAATCGCTGCTCTCATCCCCACCATACGGAGCAGCAGGCTGAGGAGATCGCCTGCTACCAGTTTGAAGATAGGGCAGCTGGAAGCGGCCCACACCCCCTCCCCCCCGATCGACTTGAGCACAAGAGATGATGGAAGACATACCCTGACCCGGTTGCCCTGGTTTTCAACACAGACAGGGTTTTTTCCCTGAACGGAGACATGCACTGCCGCTCATGACTTCTCAGTGGGTAGCTACCCTTCAAGCTAGTGACGCTAATTGAGTCGCGTGCAACCTAATTGCTGAATCGCGGGTGGGTTTCGTTCCCAACTGCTTGATTGAGGCCTTGGGGACCTTTCTGATAGGCCTGGTCCAGCGACTTGCTATTTGATTATGGGATGGACCACAACAAGGGAAAGCCATTGGCCAAAAGAAAACAAAAGGAAAAATGTCAAACGTCTGTGGTTGGTTGCCAGTACAACATGTGCAGCCACCATCACCACTCTGATCATTGAGGTCAATCGATTCACTAAGTTTACATGAGTAGTTCAGCATGTAAGAATTCTGAAATAAGGTATGGAAAGGAAATAGGGAGAAAACAGTCAACAAGGTCAAGCATATACAGTCTTTATATATTGTGTATAATAACACAATGCAATTTAAACTCCGGTTGATGTAAATACATTTTTGCAGCATTTGAATGAGCTGATCAGTTGAATTGGCCTTGTGCACAAACAACTCTACCTCTGGCTTTGACATTGAACTCCATGTACTCACACAAAAGTTAAGTTCAAGTTCTGTTATTACGTTGGGTTATCAAGCTGCGTGCGTGTATGCATGCGCGTCAGCGTATGTGAACTTAAAGGGGAAGAGGTTGTGTGCTGCGTCCAAACGTGCCGCTTCCTTGAATCGGCGTGCGTCAATGTGGCACAGTGGGTCTGTAAATAGCACAGAAAGAGAGAGGCATTAAGACCAAGTTGGGTAAGGATGGATGGAGAGTGGGGGGAGGGGCACGATCCGGTTAGCGGTTGTCAAGGTGATGGGATGAGTTCCTCTTTTAGATGGCTCCAGCCTCGACTAAGTAATACGGCGGGGGTCGGGGTAACCCAGGAAAGGTGAGAGAGAGGAGAGAGGGAACATTCAGTTCTTCTGCATGGCCGCGCCATGAGGTCCTCGGAACAGTCAGAGGCGCAGATGTTCGAGAGATCGGGAGAGAGACAGAGTCCTGTTTTTTGACGTGATTCAGACAAAAGGACGACGCAGACCCGACACAGAGATGTCAGAAGTCATGCGGCGTTGACGGTGCAAACAAACAGCCGGGGAGCCGACGGGGGGGGCGAGTTTTTGCAGCAGTCTGATGTGATTTGGGGCGTGCTTATTTTGGTACTGATGGTACTTTTCTAAGTGATTATCTGAAGTTTTAGTGTCACTTTTTGAAAAGGGATGTACTTGGAGAGTACTCCTGTGGAGGGACAAAAAACACATCAATGCCCATAGGTTCCTACCCTGTTTGTGTGAGTGTGTGTGTTTTTGGATGCCGTTGTGTCCATGAACTTGGAACAGCCCTACTCCTTTGATTGAGAAGGTTGCTTTGCCTTTCAGAAGTGAGCTGAGTGAGAAGGCGGTATGAAGAGATGCTTCGTGGAGCGGTCTCTCAACAATTAAAAACATATGCTGCATTCACGATTGTGTAAATAAGACAAATTAAATGTGAGCTTTTATCAAACAGCCCGAGAACGTCAAACAGCATCGGACCCAAACATATTAAGTTCCCCAAGCGCAGCAAAAGTCAATGCTGTGCCCCTGCACATTTGTTTACGCACAGATTTAAGCCTTATTTTTCACTGTGATGCACTCAGGGCTAACTGAGCAGTGCCTGCTTAAATAAGAGGGAAAATCTAACATCATTAAAAAAACTCCCTGCCCAACACAGGCCAAAGGCAGGCACAAAGACCCTTAATGAAGAGCCTGACTTCTACTAGGGAGTAATGAGTGTTAAAACAACTGTGGTCCAAGTACCACGAGTTAGTCCTTCAGGGCCTGGCACAGGGGCAGTTACTTACTTCCCCCCTAGGAGAATGTGATTCACCCCCTCCCAGAGACCGGGGTCGAGAGAGAGGGTGAGGGCTGTTTGTGTGTGTGTGTGTGTCCATGTAGTGCAGATGGAGGATGCCCAGAGCCATGCTCCTCGCACGACCACCGCTCCACTCTCCTACTCCTCCTCCACTCTCCTACTCCTCCCCTCTCTTCCTCCTCCTTCTCCTCCTCTCTCCTCCTCCTCCTCCTTCACTCCACTCGCCTGGCCTCTGTCTTCCTCTCGTCCGATAGCTCTCTTCATTCCTTGCCCCCCGCCCACCCCCCACTCTTTCATCCTGTCCTTCCTCCTGTCCCTTGATGCCACAGCCCCCCCCGTGGCATGTCCTCAGTGTCACATGTGACAGGTTGGAGATGTGACAGCTGTCCCTACGCCAGACCGTGTCCGGCCAAAGTCAGAAGGCATGCGCCCGCACGCACGGCAACACTCAACAATGGAGGTTACGGAGGTAAGGGCACTTTTGTCCATCTTATATGCCCATCTCCAAATGTCATAGCCGACTTGATGGGGCAGTTTGACTGACACGGGGGTTATTGCATAAGGACAAGTCATGCTGCTGGGCTTTCTCTTAGTATCCTGGGTCCCTATGTTGCCCTTCCCTCCCTCTCTCTCTCTCTCTCTACACACACACACACACACACACACACACACACGGAATACTTTTGAGAGAAAGTAGAGGATATCTTGAAGTCTACATTGCCGGAATGTGTAGGTACAAGATTTTGAGGAATTGTGACGTTATGCTTGGTGCCTAGGGCCAAGATTCCCTTGAAGAGGTCTTCAGATGCATTTTGAAGCACAAGACATCAAACAGGTTGAATATCAAATGTCTGCTTTTATTTTATTTTTTCCTGTCCGAATGTTCAGACGGAAAGTAAAGAGGTCATTCAAAATGTTGTACCCTTCATCCTATTCACACAGATATGAATAATTATCCAAGTTAACTTTGGTTACCATTGTAAATGACAGAAAATTGTGTGCTTCTGAGAAAATGTCTTGGTTGACATGGCACTGAAATTATATCACTCAACAATAGCAGCACTGACCATGCAACCATTTTCATGAATTCACGATGTCTTGCTTGCTTTCATGTCAAAATTACCCTTTTTTAGAGAAACATTCATTCGATTCTCAAGGAAAGAAGGTCTTGCCAGGAAATGTTTATTTCCATGCACATGCAGTTAATGCATCTGCCAAGAGAGA
>BROE01000009.1:11624553-11664399 GCA_036571765.1 Plecoglossus altivelis
CCCCCCCCCGCTCTCTCTCTCTCTCTCTGGCTCCCTGTCTCTCACACCCATTCAGAACACTCCCACCACCACGCTCTCTAATCCCCCAGTAAGTCTTCATGGCGAGCGGCCTCCCCCTTTGATAGCTCCCCTGTCTCCAGACCTGCTACTTCACAGGTAGCTGCTCTCACCAGAGGGAGCAGGATGCGCTGGCTGGCTGGCCCAGACACGGCTCTCCCAGTGTGGAATAAATAATTCACTCCCTCCCCCCTCCCCGGGAGCAGCTTCAGGGAGGGAGAAGGGGGGGGGGTGAAGCTCCGGCCTCCAGTATACCACTCCTACGCGCACACACTCGCAACACACACTCGCAACACGCAACACAAACACTCTGCCTCCCCCACTGCCTACCCCACCAACGCTTCATAAATAAAACAAGGGACTGTGGATGAACAAATGTGCCCGCGCGCGTGCACACACCCTCACAAGGCATACACTACTAGTACAGGCCACACTTCACCGCAGAGAGGAAGAGTTAGGATAGTGTACAGTTCTGTAAACAGGAGGACGATGATGCAAGGGTGCACCTTTTCACTATTAAAGACGTGTAATACATACACACACTCACATGCTGGTTCAATACATAGCGGAAGCAAACCTCCAGCTAATAGTCGGGAGAGGCAGCCTGGACGTTATTGCCATCTCGGGTTACTGGTGGGACTTGAGTGAGTGAGTGTGTGTGTGTGTGTGTGTTTATATTTGATGGGGAGAGAGATGGACAGAGAAGAGACAAATGCCATCAGAAGAGTTTCCAAGGAAAGCGCAGCAGGACACGCCTCCTGGTGACAAGAGCCCACAGGGGGGTCGTCTTACACCAGTGGGAGCCTGCCGGCCGGCCAGTCACACACACAGTTTGCTGGTGGGGCGGAGGAACTGCGTGTATGTGTGTGTGTGTGTGTGTGTGTTAGGATTGGACAGAAAGTTTAGAGGAGGGCAGAGTAGAGGTTCCTCCTCATCCTTCCTTCCTCATCCATGCTCTCCTTATCCACTGGTGTCCACTGGCTGTCCTCTCATCATTCAATATACTGATTTAGATTTAGAATTCCAATGGAATTAAGGCATTAATGAAGACTCTTCTTGTTCCCTCGTCCTATATTTCTACACCTCTCTCTCTCTGTGTCTCTGTGTCTCTCTCTCTCTCTCTCTCTGTCTCTCTGTCTCTCTCTCTCTCTCTCTCTCTCATGCAGCCTTTCATGTCGCCACGGTATCCAGGTGGACCCCGCCCCTCACTCCGAATGCCAAATCAGGTACAGAATTCACTTCTGTACTTCACAATTGCGACGTAGTCGTCACGACTCATGCATGTCAACCTCTGCGCCTCCTATTTCACTCACGGTCTCTCTCCGTGTCTCTCTCTGTCTCACAGCCTCCAGGGGGCATCCCTGGCTCCCAGCCTCTCCTGCCAAACAGTCTGGATCCCACCAGACCACAAGGTGAGGCCACAGAGTGGGGGAAGGAGAGGGGAAAGGGGTGGTGGACAGGTATGAGGGGAGGGAGGAACACCTGGGGCAGGTAGGGGGACTGGAGCAGAGCCAAGGCCTCAGACAGAAGGGGAGCAGATAATAAGATCAGATTAAACTGCTGTCTGTCTCTCGCCCTAATTCCTGACTTTAGTTTGAGACGGGCCATATGCAGATTAGAAGGCCCTGCGGGTGTGTGTACTTCTGGTGTCTGTGGTAGCATCAATGTGTGTTCTAATCTCCCTGGGATCAGGACATCCCAACATGGGCGGCCCCATGAGGATGAACCCCCCCAGAGGCATGGCCATGGGACCACAGGTGGGTGACACAAATACACACACACACACACACACACACACACACACACATACACAGATAATACCATTGTCTGAATTATTTGGTGTTTGTCTTGACTCACTGTCATTCTCTCTGCAGAACTATGGAGGCATGCGTCCCCCTCCTAACTCGATGGGAGGTCCAATGCCGGGAATGAACATGTAAGTATGACGGCACATTCTGCCTGCTGGCTGTGCTGCTCTGTCTTTTGGCTGCGCTGCTCTGCCTGTCTGTCTGCCGGCTGTGCCGCTCTGCCTGTCTGTCTGCCGGCCGTGCTGCTCTGTCTTTTGGCTGTGCTGCTCTGCCTGTCTGTCTGCCGGTTGTGCTGCTCTGCCTGTCTGTCTGCCGGCCGTGCTGCTCTGTCTGCCGGCTGTGCTGCTCTGCCTGTCTGTCTGCCGGCCGTGCTGCTCTGCCTGTCTGTCTGCCGGCCGTGCTGCTCTCTCTGCCGGCTGTGCTGCTCTTCCTGCCTGTCTGCCTGCCGGCCGTGCTGCTCTGTCTGTCTGCCGTGCTGCTCTGTCTGTCTCTCCTGCTCTCCATCTCCCCCTGTCTCTCTCTCATGTTAACCCTCCATGTCTATGCTTCTCTCTCTCTCAGGGGACCTGGAGGTAGAGGGCCGTGGCCGGGGCCCAATGCTAACTCAGTAAGTCACCATGTCCTGGTCTGTTCCTCAGCGTAGATCTCCCAGGACTGATCCACTATTGCTAATCCCCTGTTTGTCTCTCTCTCTCCCCCCTCTAGATAGCATACTCTTCCTCCTCTCCTGGCAACTACGTGGTAAGGAATCATCTGAAACTTGTCGCTTGACCAAACTGCACATGCTGCTCGGAAACGTTAGTGTCCTACATTTTGCCTGACCTTTTGTGTGCCTCCATTTCCCAGGGTCCTCCTGGCGGAGGAGGTCCACCAGGAACTCCCATCATGCCCAGCCCAGGTGGTGCGTCACTTATCTATGTCCTCATACATTAACAAAGGCATTTCTAGTTTTCCCCCATCGACTATCAAAGCATGGCTCCTCTCTTTACTGTCTGTCAGAATGACTGCATGACTATTAGTTTCCATTAGTATTATTACCAGTCAGTCATGTAACAAAAGAGCTCTTTGCAACCACATTGTAGTTCTAGGATGTAGCCAGTGAACACCATCTCCCAGCCAGGTGCTCTGGGCTGCGTTTAGTTTCTAACTGAATCCCTCCCTCCCCTCCAGACTCGACTAACTCCAGTGAAAACATATATACTATGATGAACCCCATCGGACCTGGTGGCAACCGGCCCAACGTGAGTCTCCAACTCCAATACCACACGACATCATCAACCTGTGATCGCAGAGTTAGTTTTTAACCTAGGCTGCTGTGACCTGTGACCCCTCCTAGTTCCCTATGGGCCCTGGGCCGGACGGACCGATGGGAGCCATGGGAGCCATGGAGCCACACCACATGAATGGATCACTAGGTGGGCCCAGTACAGAGCTCAGACACACGTGGTTGGAGAAAGAACAGCTGTTAGTTTCAATCCCACTAAATGCACTTGATTCTCTTAACATGTCCCCCCCCCCCTTTTCCCGTTCTCTTGTTCTCTCGCTCTCTCTTGCTCTCCCACCCTCTCTCTCTCCCTCACCTCCTCTCTCTCACTCCCAGGTTCTGGGGATATGGACGGGTTGCCAAAGGTGAATACCAAATGTCACCCCCTGTTCGTGTTGATCAAACATGACACCCCCCCCCCCCAATCCCTGTTCAAACTGAAAAGGATTCCAACCGACTGGCTTTTGTGGAGCTGCTCATCGATCTGTTAGCCTCGAATAACTTAATGATCTCCCTCTTCCCCTCCCATCTATCTTCATCCCTCCAGAACTCTCCCAACAACATGGCGGGGATGAACAACCCGCCCGGCACGCCACGAGACGACGGCGAGATGGGCGGTAACTTCCTGAACCCATTCCAAAGTGAAAGTGTAAGTAGAGGTTGCGAACGATGGCTCCTCCTTCTCCCCCCCCTCCTCCCCTGACACCTGCCCCCTAACCTCTGACCTGTGTACAAACGCAGAGTGAAAGCAGATCTTTTGGCTCCGTTCCAAACACTAAACCCCCAACAGACTCCTAACATGGCCTACTGCTACCCCTACGGTATTGATTGAGATCTCAGTTGGTGTCCCGAACTGTCTGTGGTCGAAAGGCTAAATTCGAAAGTTGGAAGTGGGCCAGCGTGTCTTTGTTTTCCCTTCCTGCAGTGCGGTCACATCCCCAGTAGTCCTCCTAACATCTCCCCTCGTCTCCCTGCCCTCTGATGGGGGGTGGGGGAGGGGGGAGGGGACTACAAAACCGCTTCCTGTTCCTGTTCAGTTCCTTCCGCTCATCAGTGGTTACATGGGGAGAGAATCTCTTAGTATTTCGTATATTTTCCGAGTGCTGGTTTCCGTAAGAGGCGCGTAGATGACTAGAGCTGTGTGGGGTTAGTTAGAGGTTTGCTGAAATGGCAAAAAAAAAAATGTTCTTCAGGGAAGACAGGGGCTGGTGATGTAGTTTTCTGGACAATTTGTTCAGTATAACAGCAGTCTCTATCCCAAGCTGTAGAGAAGTGCAGAACTGACCTGGAACCTAGGGTTGAGCCAAGCGGAGGTTAGCTGGGCCAGGGATGCTAGAAGCACGCTGCTCTGGTCCTGAAGAGCTGCTCTGGTCCTGAAGAGCTGCCCCCTCCTGGAACCTGCTGGATCGAACCTGATAGAAACACAGCTAGAAACAGCTAGACAGTTACTGAGTGAAGACCTGTTGGACAGGAGCTGTCTAAGAACAGGTGTGGGAGGGCCTTTTTGGGGAGGGAGAGAGGGTGAGGGAGCCGTTTGGACTGGGAGCGAGGCAGCTGGGCATAGCCAGGGTTTAGACAGAGCCTGTTGTGTTTGATGTGACTGGCATATCCACTCATCTCTGCCCCCCCTTCCCCTCTTTCCCCTTTTTCTCTCTTTTCAGTATTCACCCAACATGACGATGAGTGTGTGATTTTTTTTTTTTTTTTTTTTTTTTTTTTTTTTTTTCCCTCTGCTTCACCTGGGATTGGACTCATTCTGCCCCCCCCCTCCCCTACTCCCCTGCTCTCACCTTTTGGACCCTCCTCACCACCACCACCTTTGGAACCGGCTCCTCTGCACAGCCTTCTGGGACACCCCTGGAGCATGCTGGGACTCTAGTAAAGGCAGGGCGTCCCGGGACGTGCAAGATGGCCACCGCCGTCAACAGGAAGCAGCTACAGAGCCACAGGAAGAGCCTCCTCTCCGACAACGGCTCCTGTCTCCCCGGCTTCCTGTCAGGATCCGGACAGTAAGATGACGGAGGACGAGGGAGTGAGATGGGAGGAGAGACTAGACAACCCCTCCCCCTCCTCACCTCCCCCCTCTCCCCTCCCCCCCCCCCCCCCCCCCCCCCAGCAAGCAGCCTGGAAGCAGCAGCCTGGAAGCAGCAGCCTGGAAGCAGCAGCCTGGAAGCAGCAGCCTGGAAGCAGCAGCCTGGAAGCAGCAGCCTGGAAGCAGCAGCCTGGAAGCCTCACGAACGTGATGGATTTCATTTTGCTTTTCGTTTGGTTTCGTTGTTTTACTTTTTAGTTTTTCTTTTAGTCCTCAAGGATCCGGTGACGGGACCGGGGGAACCACCTCCCTGCCCCCAGGTCCTCTCTCTCTCTGTGTACGATTAGAACACAGATCTCCTGATTGACTCATTGATTTATGGAACATTCTTCCTTTTCTCTCTGTATGTATTGTATCATTGCAATTTTTATTGTGCTATGAGTATTGGTATGATGATCAAGATCACTTTCAAAATTGGGTTTCAGTTTTTTTGTTTTTTTTTGTTAAAGGGCACATTACCATTTTGTTGCTAGGATAAGTGCACACACACAAACACACACATATGCCAACACTATATATATTCACATGCAGAATGCACAGCACTGTGTCTGTTGTGACCTCTGCCGTCACTATAGAGCACGGCCGAGTCGCGATTTGATTAGCCGCACATCGAAACATCGAAATATTGGACACATCGGATCACATCCAGTATGTATTTCATAGGACTGCGTATATCCTGCCTATGGACATAGTGACCCCTTTAGGCCCATCATGGTACTGTTGACTTCGATCCGGTCATTCTGGTGTCCTCGTACGTTTGACCTGATTTTTAAGAGTTTGTGTTGGTTTTGATCAAAGGCTTGTTTGATCATCTGAATGAGAGGTCTCCTGGTCTTTCTGCTCCCACACAGTCCACATGCTAACGTTCTATTTATTTGTTTTCATTTGATTCTTTTACATTTTTCATCAAGTTTAGTTGTCGTCATGTGTTCTCGTACTTTTACTGTCTGGCATCACTGTTCACCGACTCCAGGGTGTGTAGCAAAATACTCATGTGTACTTCTGCATACTCTGAAGTACCTCCTAAAGTCTGGTTCCCAGGCCGCAGGGCACGGGGCCGCAGGGCAGGGGCCGCAGGGCAGGGGCCGCAGGGCACGGGGCCGCAGAAGCCCAGCATACTGGGAAAAAGCCTCAAGACCTACGTGTCTGGTTCACCTTGGGAACGGCTGGCAGACCCAGGTGACCATACGCAGGCTGGCCCACTGGCGGCGTGTAGCGCCAACCAGACCCCCCCCCCAAGCAGCAGGCTCCTACACAGCTCTGGCACTGCCTGCTGTCATCACACGCTGGCTCCTCATCTCCTCCCCAACACACTGTCTCCTCCTGCGTCTCGTGGCTTTGACTCTCCTCCCCTCATTGGTGACTTGAGGGGAGGCATAGCAGGGAGTGTGAAGTGTTGTCTGCTCTGCCTGAAGACTGCACCTGGGTGCTGTTGGGTTGGGCGTGGACAACTTGAGGTGGACACCTCGCCTGCTGAGCAAAGCTGAGGGGGGGCTGTTTGGTTTAACTAAGGGGGCCACGTTCTCTCTGTCAGGCGCCAAGACTTGTTTACCCCTGAGAGGAGGGGACTTCTCTTGTGGGAGGGGGGGGGGTGTATTACCATGGTGACTGCAAAGACCTTCCTCCCTGATATTCTGGAAAAGACCACCTCCGTCCTTATCCTTCTCTCCCAATTAGCTCCAGTTCACACCACCACACACTCTCTCTCGATCTCTGATTTTATAACTTCTCCATATGTTTTTGGGTTGAATTTGATTTGTAATTTTTTTTTGTAAATACTGTAAAATGCATTTTGATATCATTGACATGTTTTGATATTTCAATCATAACTAACTAACTTGATCAGAGATGTAATGATTCAGGCAACTGTGTTACTGTTCCTAGAGACTGACAGTGCGTCTTCACTGCAATGCTGTTGAACTCGGTCATGACAACAGGGCTGGTGAGGAAGTCAGAGTCCACCTGTTGATCTTCGCTGCTCAGGTACTCTGGGCTTCTGGCACCAGAGTACAGGAGGCGACAACAGATTTCCACAGGTTTGATGAGGAATGCTATTTGAAATACCTTCAGCTAATGCCCTGTCCCACACTGAAAGTCACTGTAGACGAAGCGGGTTCCCTGTCCTTGTCCAAAGGCGAGCGCGCGATTTCCTCCGTCCTCGATCTCTCGTCGTCGGAGGTCCAGAGGGGGGGAACTACGACTCCTGTTCTGGAAGAGGAATACGGGATGGGGAGGGTGCGAGCGGGATCAAGGATCCGCCCCATTGGTGGTTAGTAGTCATGCCACGGCTGCCTTCCAACCGCTCCCCTTGTCCATCGGATCAACAGAACGGCGAGGTTAGACCGCCCGTGTACACACTCGGCCAACCAGAGACCGCCCCCCATGCAGTCTTTACTATGAAGGATTTTTATCTATTTAAAGCGGGGTATTAAAAAAAAATTGTTTAAAGGAAAAGACAAAAAAAAAAAAAAAAAAAGTGTAACATTGGCTGTTCTTATTGATAGAGAAGGATGGAGCTCTGGGGCTCCGTCCTGTACTTTGACATGCTGTTGTATAGAATACAGTCCTTCCGCTTTGGCTCTCTCTGTCTCTATCTCTCTCTCTCTCCCTCTCTCTCTTCCTGTTCTGTAAGTAAATCTGTCACACTGTTGATCATTTCTGTATTTCTATCGTGCTGATGTATAATACTGTAACATTCAGGGGATGGCTCGAGAGAGGGATGGATGGAGGGAGGGGGGAAGGGAGGGGTGAGGAAAGATTCTTTCTGTTATGTTCCTCGTTTTTCTCTGACGACAAAGCAGTATTGAATACGAGGCCGGCTGTCCTGGGGTGCTTTGTATCTCATGTTAGGGTAGTTTCAGATCCTAAATGTCTTGTGTAGTAAAATAAGAGGTTCCTCTTTGTATGTTTCTTTATATTGTAAAGTTTCTTTAGACAGAAAAATGTTGCTTATTGGGGAAAAAAGGTGGGGAAAAATGCATCGATAATAAATGTAATTTTCTTTCTTTTTTTTCCCTCCATATTTTTTATTTTCTTTTTTCCCATGAAGTCGTCAGTCGTTTTTGCCTGTGTCCCCCTTGTTGTAGATACATATTAAAAACAAATAAAAATGACTTCACTCCTTTTAGCCACGGCATGTTTCTTTTAGTGCCTGAATGCTGCTTCGCCCCATAAGTATAAGTGCATGTTATATTTTAAGGCTAACCTTTTGTCATTTGCTGTGCGTATTATAAAAGATACTCCGATGAACAGAATAAAGCTCTAATTTCTCACACACGAAACCTTTTATTCGAAGAACACAGACCTGCTCATAGGAAAGCCCCTTGTGCGTGTGCGAAGCTTTGTGTGGACAGATGGCCATGTTACATGGCAGAGGCCTTCTGCTCTGGTCCCATGAGGTCCTCCACCTCCCCTCCTTACTGCTCCAGCTGGACCGAGTGGCGACGGGGAGACCTCCTGCCTCTGTCACAAGAGAGAGGTGGAGGAGGCCCGACATTTGGAGTGGCGAGGGGAAGGGGGGGAAGAAAGGTGGGTCGAGGAGGAGGCCTCGTACAAGGAAAGGGCGGGTGAGCGGCATGCCTCAGCCCCCTGCGTGGGGCTACCGGGGAAGGAATCTGCAGGTGAGAGTCGGATCCCGAGGTCCCCGAGGCCTGGTAGACGAGCGGAGGCAGGTGGAGGGTGGGCGGGATGACCGTCAGCGAGGGGAGGGTGTTCCTTCGGCCGTGGCTGCGAGAGGTGGGGCACGGTGGCAGCTTGTCCGCGGAGCTCATCCAAGTCTGGGTTTTGTCTGAGGTCAAAGCTCCAGGGTTGAACTTCGTCTCAGGGATCGGTTTGCCCTCCGCTGCCTGGGTCAGGCACTCCTCTGTGGGGGAGGAGAGAGGACGGGAAGCCCCTGAACAAAGCTCCTTCAGGTGCTTATTTAGGTTCTGGCCTCCATCTCTCTCTCCCTCTTTTACGCACCCTTCCCTCCTTCCTTCTCGGTGGCGATGAACATATTTCCTCCACTCCTCCTCTATCCCCTTCTCCTCATCATCCCCTTCGCCTCCTTGGTCTACGTCTTCTTCCACCAGAACACTCCTCTCTCTCTGCCCCTCCTCATAAGCCTTGTTCAGACGGGCCAGGTTGTGAATAGCCAGCCAGGGTTCGGACAGCATTCTCTGTCTGGGTTGGAGGGTATCGGTTCGGTCCTCAGGACTAGCCTCTGCGTTGCTTCTCTCTCTCTTACCCGGTGAAACTGAAAGAGAGATCCAGATGTTGACCGAAACTGATCTGTCTTTGAGTTAGATATTGCAGTGGCTAATTCACCCAAAATATTTTAAAAGGCTGCTTCCCGCTCTTGTTAATACTGTCGACAGGCACAAAGACGGCAATAACATCACCCTGAGCCATTTCTGGTTTCTGACCTGTTCCTCTGAAGTTGAAGATGTTCTCAGCTTCGGGTGACTTAGGGGAGCCGGTCTTGAGGATGATATCCGAGGGAGACATGCAGCTGACAGGCGACGTGTTGGGCGACGGGGGGACGTTGAGGTATCGCCTAGTCACGGGCCCGCCACTCACACCCATCTCCGTGGCGATGATAATGA
Organism: Plecoglossus altivelis; assembly: GCA_036571765.1. NCBI lineage: Eukaryota > Metazoa > Chordata > Actinopteri > Osmeriformes > Plecoglossidae > Plecoglossus > Plecoglossus altivelis. Next base: position 11,634,358 of record BROE01000009.1, read on the forward strand.
TGTCACGACCGCTGGCGCGACAAGCATCCAGCAGCACCTTCGCGTTTGGGAGTGAACATCACACAAAACATCAGTCCCCTCCTGGGTACAGAGGCATCCTCCCATACACCGACGAACAGACCGACAGACCTGCAATGTCTCCTGCTGCTGGGCGTTGATGGCGTAGACCAGAGCTGAGGCCCCAGAGTAGTCCTCCATGCTGGGGTCCGCCCCGGCCGAGAGGAGGGTGGAGGCCACCTGTGCCCCTGCGCGCTCCATACAGGCGTACATCAGAGGGGTGCGCCCCATGCGGTCCTGCGCGTTCGGGTCCGCCTGGACAGGAGAGCGTGCGCCAGGCCATGGTTGGATGAAATGGGTTGAGGGATGGAGGAAGGGAGGGACAAACAGACAGGCCACTCATCTTTCCCCAGACCAGCCCCGACTGCTGACATACGAAGAAGGGAAACGAATGGTGCTCACCTGGTTCTGTAGAAGGTAGCGGAGGAGCTTCACTGTCCCTGGCCCAGTGGGCTCCCCTCTCAGCGCCTTACAGGCAGCCAGGAGAGGGGTCTCCCCTCTGGGGCTGCGCTCGTTGACCTGGGCCCCCCCCTCCAGAAGCAGGCGGACCAGACGCAGCTTCCCCAGCGTGGCTGCCCCGATCAGGGGGCTGCAGTCAGACAGAGGGTCCCCCATGTGCGGAATGCTCTCAGTGAGCCTGTACTCCAGAGCCAGGAGATCTATCCAGCCATTCAACACGTACTTTGACAAATGCCAGGTTGTTGGAGAGCTGCTGGCAGTTAAAAAAAGGAGGAAAGATGGGTCAAACTCAGGTATTGTCTGTATGGTGCATTTCTGAAATCTGTTGAAGCTCCTCTTTCAACTGCTGCCTACAGCACAGTACATCAAAAGTAAATACTGGATCCTCTCTCTCTCTCTCTCTCTCTCTCTCTCTCTGTCTCTCTCTCTCTCTCTCTCTTTATCTATCTGACTATCCAGCAAACCCCCTCTCACCTTTGCTAGCTATTTCCCACTGGCTGTCTGCTGAATCTCATGGCTGTTTAAGGGCAGGCGTGGGATGCGGTGAACGTTCAAAGTTGTGAATGGTTTTGAGCTGCAAATGTCGCTGGTCACTGAGGCCCATCTACAAAGGACTGGGCTCCGTTTGATAGTAGTCTGCTTTGAACAGGCTTTACCGAGCCAAGACCACCACCTGTGTTCAAATACCAATAGAGAGAAAGAGGGTGAGAATGAGTGAGTGTGTGTTTGAGAGAGGCCGAGATCTTCACTAACTTATTGTGAACAATTTCATTGTAATGATCTTGTCAAATACTGGTACAGTCGAGTTATACAGGCTTTTACTCACTTTATTATTGTGTGCGTGTGCGTGTGCGTGTGCGTGTGCGTGAGAGAGAGAGAGAGAGAGAGAGAGAGAGAGAGAGAGAGAGAGAGAGGGGGGATAACGTGTGAGTTATTTGAGTGAGGGGGGGGAGAATTAAATACACCTGTAATGAAGGCGTATGTAAATGCATTTATCCCTCACTCGACCAATAGAAATGGTTATACTGTAGATCAACCCACTGACGTAAGGACTTGTGAAACGTTACGGAACAGATTTCTTTCAATGATCTGACACCGCTTGTGCCTGCTCTGCTTTTACCATTTTTTGTTTTGCTCTCCCTACTTTTGCGACATATTGGTGATTTTTACTGGAAAATGGCGGACACATTGGAGGAAGACCAATGTTACGGCTTGTCATCTCGCAGACTGAACGATGGCGCTAATATTTCTATTTTTCATGTCAAACTCACTGACAGCGCAGCACGAGCTTTTGACAACTATGAAGACAAGGTAGGACCAGTTTTAAACTGTTTTATTAATTTCTGTCCCACTGTGTTATACGTGAGTGTCCTAGTTATGCAAGAAACAAGAAAGACCAACTGTAGGTTATAGTCAGGTTGTGTTTTCTATGACGCGTCTAAAAGTTAATATAAGATCATATTAAAGATCGTAAAACGATCAGATATGTACATTCATTTGATCTTTGTGTATCTTACATGAATCTGAAGATATGTGTAGATTGCAAGGTTTTTAGTCAGTGAAAGCATCAGTAGATCATCAAGTAGCTCAAATATCGCCAGTGGGATCAGTGTTTACAAACATGCCCATAAGGCTTATAGACAAGTTGGATACTGTACATTTACCTCGAGGAAAGCCAGGAGGTTATATTGAGAAGACGTCGTGTTATTGTATAATAATTCCGGCCTTAACTATCGCAGCTTTGGCGCAATGCCAAGGCCAGGTGGCGCCAGAGTAGGCGCTTGTTAACCCTCCCCCAGACCTGGCAGAGTTGCTAGTGATTTGTTTACTGCCATGAATCATATTTGTTCTTGTTCGCTGTACCCTATTTGTTCAGACGTCTCGGACAGCTTAAGGAAAGATGACCCACAGAAATTCATAAACTTAATAAACGCTTGAAAAGCCCCCGGTAGGCAGGAAAAGAGATAAGAACATTCAGGAGTAAAATACGCATATTATCAGATGTAAATTAACCAAAAAACAGAAGCAAGAGATCAACATGAACACATCGCATGGCAGGAAGTGCGTAATGAAAAGTCAGCACAAGAAACAACCACTTCCTCTACTTAATCATTCCTTGGAATCGTGACAGAAGGTTAGTACTCAGTTTCTGTCCAGGGGTGAAAAAACACCTCCAGTTCCCTCCTCGACAAGTAGGTCAGATCACCCTGTTCAATTTCAAATCGTTACAGGAAGGTAGGGAGCTATAAAGTGAAGTTATTACACCAAAATAAAGTGTGGGCTGCTTGAGCTGGTTGAAACTTACACACACTCACACACACACACACACACGTCTGACTCAACATAAGCTGACTAGCACGTACCTAGTGTCTATACTTGTCCTAGGGTCTCCTAATAACAGCTATAAATAGGCAAACACCACCTGACCCCCAGTGCCATCTCCACACTGCTGAAGAGCACAGGCCTTAGCTCCAGTAGGCATGGTGAAGGTCATACTTAGGGTCAGCTGTTTCCTCCTGGTTGTTCAGGTCAGGTCAGCATAGCTCACTGTAGGTGTCATTCTGCCTTCTGCGTATTAGCCTGTCTCTCTCTGTCCGCTTGTTGTTTTGTTTTCTTGTCCGACTGTCTGTTTGTCTGCCTATGTTTGTTGATCTGTCTCTGTCTGTTTCCACCTGATTTTCTCCCTACGCGAAGACTTCTCGTCACTGAATGGTTCTATTGTCCTAATTTCCCTTTATACTCCAGGGCCTGTGCGCGCGGCCTTCTATCTGTTTCACAGGAAACCAAGGGGTAAGCAGGTTTCACTGAACTTGGTTGATTGAACAATAGTCTGTTAATACCATGTCTTTGTAACCATCAATTACACTTTCTGACTTTTCCTTTTCTCTCTCTCTCTCTCTATTGCTCTCTCTCTCTCTCACTCAACATATCTCTCTTTCGTTCCCCTCTTGTTACATGTAGAGAATCACTATCCCTTCTACGGACCCAGAGCGCAGCGGTGAACTTAGGACGTTCACCTTCTATCTGACTAACATCGGACGGGACAATCCACAGTGCAGCTTTGAGCTCATCCACAAGCATTGCTCAAGGTAAGTGGTTGACGCACGCACGCACACACACCAACACACACACTCGAGACATTCACGGAATCTTCCTCTCTCAGCGATGACAAGGCGCAGTTGTCGTGCGTAGGAGTCATCCAGAGGAAGCTGACGGTGAACGCCACGGATGAGTCCTACTGCAAGGCTCTGCAGAGTCTGGCCCAGGCCGAGGAGGAGACGCGGAGCAAGGGAGCCATCGTCATCAAGCCTGGGGGACGCTACCTGGGTACCACACACACACACACACATATACACACAACTGCAGACATTGAACACGCAGAGCTGCCTTCGTTGAACACAAACTAGTGACTTAGCATTTTTTCTTGTACTTTCGTTGCACCCGACCGCCAAACCACTTCCTGCTCATCGGTCTGAACTCCCCTGGCAGCTGTCAGACAGCTGTTTACAAAGCAGGCTACCAGACAGGGTCTCCAGTTAAGACACAAAACCAAACCATCCAGTTCTTCTAGACTTTGCTGTCAACACCCTTTCATTTTTAATCAGCCTTGACTCATCTCTGGCCTGTGAGGTTTTAACAAACAGAGATGTACAAAGTTCCCCGACCACTTACTATTTCTGATGTATGCAAAACCAGGAAGTGACACTAAGTATCCTGACGTAAATGTGAGCTGTGGCTAGGTCCCAATTGAGTTTACTCATAAGACAGTCTAATGACCTTATATGGTCACCTTTTTTCCTGTTATTTCCTCTGCACGGAATGAGTGACTGATAAACATTCTGTATTATTCTGTATGTGTAGTTGTTAGATGATGTGCTTTATGACTCTCTCAGGTAAGAAGGGGAAGATTCGAGCTCCGCCCTCTGCGTTGACGGACATCGCCACGTCTCGCCTCTCGTCCCGGCCCGTCCTGGTCACCAGCTCCAGGAGAAAGAGTGCGAGTGTGTCCAAGCCTAAGAGTTTGTCCAAGGGCCCAGGGGCGGTGGTGTCTGTGCAGCGGCCCCTGAGGGAGCGGCTCACACACCTGCTGGGTCTCAGGCCGTACCGGAGGCCCGAGCTGCTGCTCAGGCTGCAGAAGGACGGGCTGACCGAGAGGGACAAGGACACGCTGGACACACTGCTGCTGCAGGTGGGTGGTCTGAGTGTGAGGTTGGTTGCTTAATTGATTCATTGGTTGGTTGGTTGGTTAATTGATTCATTGGTTGGTTGGTTAATTGATTGTTTGGTTGGTTGGCTGCACTTCTCTGATTTTAATTGGACCGTACTGGAAGATCAATGGAACGGAGTAAACATTTGTCTTGAATTCGTTAAACGTTTTGATGGACTAGTGCGTTACGTTACGGTACACCAAACGTATGTGTGTAGGTGGGCCAGCTGAACAGCAGAGACAACACGTACACGCTGAAGGAAGAGCTTTATCAGGAGCTACAGAAGGACTGGGGAGGCTACACCACAGGAGACCAGCAGCTCCTCAAGAGGATCCTGGTCAAGTAAAACACGCAAACACACTTGGGGGGGTTAACTGGTTTGGACCAAACCAAACCATTGGGAACTTTTGTAACTTCACTTGTATACCTTCATGTCTGTTGGTGTGTCCAGAAGGCTGTTTCAGCCCCAGAACCAGTTGTCGGCCCCTGAGACCCAGGTCAGCCCCCTCCGGGACACCCCCAACTCCTCACCTGCTCAGGTGAGACAGCCCGTCGGTCCCCCTTCCTGGCCCCTCCTCTCGTCTCCACAGTGGACAGCTGGATGTCCGGCAGCCACCGGCCTCAGTCTGACTGAGATGCATGGCTTGATTCTATGCATGTGCTTGGACTTATTCCTGTTTGGATGAATAAATATTTCTTTATTGTCATTGTATATTGTATAACGAAATTGGATGCCATCCTTTCAGGTGCATTGAATAGATAAAATAAGATAAAAAGGTAGCAAACTAAGATTTCAAACATTTGTTACCTTTTTATCTCATTTTAGTTATTCATTTACTTGTGTTATGACTGCCTTATTAGGTTGCGATGAGTTTATGGTTGACTAACTCACAATGTCTTCTGTACTCAATCAGAAATATTCTATCGCAGAAGAATATACAGATCCCCTGGCCAATAAGAAGCCAAGGATTTCTCATCTGTCCAGCAAGGCCACCAACGACAAGCAGAGTACCAGCCTGTCCAATCGGAGAGAAGCAGGTCACAGGGTCCAGGCTACTATAGCAACAAAGGTCGACAGCATCGTGACCTCGTCTGACTCAAAACTCCCCTTTGACCCATCATCAAGGGTCATGACCCACAAAGAACAGGCACCCTCCGGGGAGTTGGGTTCAGGAGGCTCCGCCCCCCGACAGCCTCCAGGTGGAGACGGCACCAGGCAGAGTCAGAAGAGCCGAGGCAGGGAAGGAGATAAGAGGCTGGGGGGCCGAGAGGAGGGCAGAAGAGGCTCCAAAACGCTCCGTCTGAAGCACAAAGGTGGGTACTGACAGGAAGTAAAGGCCAATTCACTTGCTTTTGGAAGGCATGTGTAGTGAAGGAGAACTGCGGATCACTGCAATGTATGTTCCAAAGATGGCCGGCGTCTGACCTGCGTTTCATTCGCCCCTTGACCCTGGCTCACCTGCACAGCTCACTGGACGCAAGGAGGGCACGTTTGCACAGTTTCGATTTGTTTAAAAGGATAACCAGACTAGAACTGTAGAAGGAAAAAGTAGATGATACAGTAGCATCACGAGACGCATGATTCTAAATCGTTCGCACTTGTTTGTACGTTTGGGAAGAATATGAGCTTTCACCCTGGTGTCGTCTACGAGGATGGTTCAACCTCAACCAGCATTTTTGACTGTACATGTTTGCCTTCCAACACACAGCCCTTTTCCTCAGCGTGGTAGTGGACGGTCTACGATCGAAACCCATGTACCAGGGTGACACTCCTACAGGCAATGCAGTTGGCCTGTGGTGACATACTGTAGGTGTGGAGTGTTTTCAGCCAGAGAGTGTTTTATTTTCATCTTTGTTGACAGTACTCACTTGTGATGGTTAATGTAATATTACTGTAAAGCTCCCTGCCCTGTGTTCATATATCTATTTGCTCCGCTCACGATCGGAAAGCACTGTTTGATTTCGAGCACAGGTTAAGCGGTTTAGGGGCGACTGTTTGATTTTGAGGGAAGAGGCAGACGTTTCGTGAAGGTAGTTCGAAACTTTTGGTTTTGTCTTTGCAGCTTGGAGAAAAGGGAGGGGGGGGGCGTTTCAAGACGTGTTTTAGGTAGTAAAAGTGTGTGGAATAGTGACCTCTAGGGCTCAAACGGTGTACTAGCGACTTCACTCTGTCACTCTGTGTTTTCAGAGCACAATGGAATGCTCTTCAACTCAAGTGTTCTTCCGCCTAATGACATGACAGACTACTTATTGTAAGAACGCCATCTCTATATTTAGATACGCACGCACTCGCACTCAGTCACACAATAACAGCCATGGGTGTACAGGCACACTGACGAGAACATTCATTGTGAGATCTGTCTGTCTGTCTGTCTGTCTCTCTCTAGGAAGTACACCGTGATATGCAACCAGAACCAGAGGCAGAGATACAAGCAGGACTTTAACAAAGAGTACAAAGATTACCTGGATTTACACTCACGCATCGACTGTGTGACGCAGCAGTTCACAGAGCTGGAAACGCAGCTCAAACAGCTACGCCACGGAACACACAAATACCAGGTGACGCATTCACCCAAACGCACGAGTGGTAGGAAACATCGGCAGAAAGTGCCGTCATGGTATGCAGCAAAGCTTGGCCTAAATGACTATCATGTTCATTCCCTTTATAGACCCTCCACAACCAGATCGTACAAGAATACCGCAAAATAAAAAAGGTGAGCATCGCCCGCTCGTTTCTTTCGTTTCGCCACGTACATTCGGGGAGTTCCAAACGATATCCGTGCCCTCCTGTGTGATCTCTTCCTCTCCTTATCCCTGCAGTCAAACCCTAACTACAAACAAGACAGGCGTCACTGTGAGTACCTGCACAACAAGCTGGCTCACATTAAGAGGCTCATCTCCGAACACGACCAGAGACAACTCCAGAACTGATCCTGGACCTGCGCAGACGCTGGTCGCCACAGTAAACGTCAGCCAGTCAGAACAGTTGAACTGAAAAGGCACTTAAACGTAGACGCGATGGGACATCGTCACACCGTGGCCTCCTCCAGAGACATCTGCAGTATCGGTTGACGGCAGTGTTGGTGTACGTCTGCGCTGTGATGCGAAAGATTATGAAGATTTAAAAAAGATTGTTGGTGCTGAAAACATCACCGTCCAGAACTTACTGCAGACTGAACTGCCTGTTGATCCCATATTTATACCAAGGTGTCAGCTGAATCCCTTTAACTTATATTTATCAATTTTTACTGTAAATGAGACTGTTATGTTTTTGAAGTGATGGTATTGAACCTCTGCATGATAGAACTAATCGACTGTACCTTTACAGTGTTTTGTCCTCTATATTGGCTTCAAGCCATTGGCATCTCTCTTGAAAATTCACGTCAACACAACAAAGCTAATAAAATGTTCTAAAATACCCCTAGTGATAATGTGTGTTCACTATATTGTCCTATTTTAGTAAACTGGAAATCGATTAAATTTAAGTCAATAACTTATATGGAGAGACTTGTACATCAGGGCGAGCTATGTGAGCGGCTAAATTTCAGTGACTTCCGCAAGAAGGCGGTTCGATTCGCGACGTCAGTACTGATTGGCTAAATAAAGCGACATCTGATTGGACAGCCGTCAGATTTTTGACCTCCCACAAGCCTTTGCAGTGGTCCATACGTAAACAATTGACCATAATAATCTGAAAGCGAAAAGACTACTAGTACCCTTGAACTTTGTAGAAGATTCCTCTCCTTGCGTCATTATGAAGAGAACAGAGACTCGGACATAACAACGTGGCTTGCTAGGTTGGTACTGAAGCTAACGGCTCTAACTTTCAGATTTGTTTGCATGCAAAAAGTGTTCGAAGCAGATACAAATATATACTGTCATACATCCAGTACCTTGATAGCTTGACAGGGTAAGCATGTCGTGCGAATTTTGCAGACTCGTTAGAGGAAGAGGCCAGGTCTAACAAACGAATCCCTTTAACTACGACCGAAGTGGGGTTGAGCAAACAGTTTTGAATTGATATCTGATGAACGAGTGCAGTTTAGCATTACAGTATTCTAATGTCTTAATCCTGATACTTGTGTAAACGTAAAGTTCTGTGATAGATTTCCCTGTGTGTTGTGTTGTCCTTCCTGTTGCATGAACAGATCAGAATCAGTTTGTCACTCTTACCCTCTTTTCTCTTCTAGTAATGGCAGGAATCATCCACAGTCAGGTGGCTCTCAGGACACTTTTGAGGCGTCTGAGTCCTCACAGCACTCTGTGTTGTGCAGTCACTGGCAGAACTTTAGTCCCAGGCTTCAACGGCCCAGCACTCGGACCAAAAGACTTGCGGTGCCTTGCCTGGACCCGGCAGCACCATGCAGGGGCAGACAGAGCCCAGTCCTCCCCCACTGTTGCCCCGGAGAGGCGACCTTTCTCCAGGGTGACTCCAGAGGACTTGGCCTTCTTCAGAGACACACTACAAGGCAGGATCATCACTGACCCAGACCTCCTGGTTGCCAGCAATATGGACTGGCTGAAGTCAGTGAAAGGTCAATAAACCCCTGGAAACCTTTCAGATTTCTCTTTAATTAGTTTCTACCAGTGGTACACCTTTACAATCCAGTCTAATCTCTCATTCCCTGCAGGTTACAGTGAGTTGCTGTTGAGACCTCAAACAACAGAAGAAGTGTCCCAAATCCTCAAGTAAAAGACAAATGTACACATCCACCTACCCACCCACTTCTACACGTGTGCAGATGAGTCAGCAGTAATGTGCAGGGGGTAACTCGCCCCCCCCCCCCCTCTTCACCCAACAGGCACTGCACTGACCGCAACCTGGCCGTGAACACCCAGGGGGGGAACACAGGCCTGGTGGGAGGCAGCGTTCCTGTCTACGACGAGATCATTCTCTCCACAGCGCTCATGAACAGCGTCCGCAACTTTGACACCGTCTCTGGTAGGTTACTCCCGGTCAGATCAACGCTAAGTACACTAAGTATGATGACTTCCTTGTCCATATATGGTTTTCGGGCCACTCCCACCTGGGTTGAGCCAGACCTGCTCTGTGTCTGTCAGGGATTCTGACGTGCCAGGCTGGCTGTGTCCTGGAGAGCCTGTCTCAGTACCTTGAGGAGAGGGACTACATCATGCCTCTGGATCTGGGGGCCAAGGGCAGCTGCCACATCGGGGGCAACGTGGCCACCAACGCCGGGGGGCTTCGCCTGCTCCGCTACGGCTCCCTGAGGGGGACTGTCCTGGGTCTGGAGGTGGTGAGTGAAGAACATGGGGAGGGACAGGGACAGGGACAGGGACAGGGAGAGATCAAACTGTGTGCACCCAGGTTCTGGCAGATGGACGAGTGCTGGACTGCTTGGCCACTCTGCGGAAGGACAACACGGGCTACGACCTGAAGCAGCTGTTCATTGGCTCAGAGGGCACGCTGGGCGTCATCACCGCTGTGTCCATCCTGTGTCCACGGAAACCCAAAGCTGTCAACGTGGCCTTGCTCGGCAAGTCTCACCTCTGACCTCACACCTCACAGCATCATTCAACCCCAAAGGTCAAAGTAATAGTCACCTTTTTTTTATGTGGAGGATGTGTGTATGTTGGCTGGTTGGAACCGTATGACGTGGTGTTACTGATTTGTAAAGTGCCTTTTTTTAATCAGGTTGCGAGAGCTTTGAACAGCTGCTGAAAACCTTCCAGCTGTGCAGAGGCATGCTGGGTGAAATACTGTCTGCCTATGAGTTCTTGGATAGAGAGTGCATGAGGCTGCTGAACACTCACCTGAAACTCCCCAACCCCATCACAGGTACACACACATACACACGTATACACACACACGTGTTGATGTTGAGTGTCAGATCAGGTATTTATGTCTTGTAGATTGCCCGTTCTACATCGTCATAGAAACAGCGGGGTCTAGCCCTGCCCATGACGAAGAGAAGCTACATAACTTCCTGGAAGAGGCGATGACATCATCGCTGGTCAGCGATGGAACGGTGGCAACCGAGGATGCTAAGATCAAGGTGAGTGACAACCTATTAGCAACACTACTATCCATCGGTTGAATAATACCGTGATAGGAATAATAGCCCCTCCCCCTCCAGGCTCTGTGGTCGATGCGTGAGAGGGTCACCGAAGCGCTGACTCACGACGGCTTCACCTATAAATACGACATCTCCCTCCCCGTGGAGCGCATCTACGAGCTGGTGGAGGACATGAGGCGGCACCTGGCGGGCAAGGCCAAGAGCGTGGTTGGCTACGGGCACGTGGGTGAGAGGGAGGAGCTAGCAGAACACACGCATGTCGTTCACTAAAGTCTGCTTCTGCTGACGCTCCTTGTCTTGTCAGGCGACGGGAACCTCCACCTGAACATCACCTCCCCTTCCAAAGACCCCGCCCTCCTCGCCGCCATCGAGCCCTTCGTCTACGAGTGGACTGCCCGTTGCCACGGCAGCATCAGCGCCGAGCACGGCCTGGGGCTGAAGAAGAGGAACTACATCTACTACAGTAAGACGAACCAGGCTGTGCAGCTCATGGGCGGCATCAAGACCATGCTGGACCCTAAGGGGATTCTCAATCCTTACAAGGTCCTGCCTGACCACCTCCGCTGACCTCCAGATGCTGCGACCTCTGACCTTGCGCATGAGGGCTGCACTCGTGTGCTGCCAACACCGTCAGATTCAGAACATGAATCGTTTTGTACATATAGCACAATCTCTTATCTGTGGTTTGTAACGTACATTCAATGAATAGAGACGGGAGAATCGACAACGCGGGATACTTTTGGTGACAGTGCAGTAAAGTGTTTTATTACATGTACAAAAAAAAGAAAAGGGGAAAAAAAGCAACAATATTTGAAAAAACGATCAGCCCACTTGGCAAACAAACAATTGGATCCCTTCAATTTGACTCTGAAATTCATGGATAACATAATAAAATACTTTCCTAATGCATACTAGGGGCTCTCCCTCTTCTTTTAAAGCCACCCGTTAACGTATTAGAAATCTTTAGTGTTCCTATTTTTACTGAAAGTATTTATGCATTAAGCACACAAAGTTGTGGAAGTAACTTTCCTTTTCGCTATGTCAACATACATGTCCTACTAGTCTTACAGGTAAAGAAAATGTACATATCCATACAATCACACCAGCCTATAGCATAGTACCCCAGCCACACGTGTCCTTAGTATCATAACCGTTTATATATTATAAATATTTGCTATAAGTTCATTTGATTCTATTGGCTCTTTTCCTGTTGGAGTGTGTGTGTGTGTGTTAGAATGGCAGGTTTGCCTTAACAAAACGCCACAGAAACACACCATGATTGTCTGTTAAGTCAAACACAGGAACTATCAACCTAACTTGCTTGGCTAGTGACGGAGACCAACAGACAACGTCTGCGGGTGTGTGAGGGACTGCGTGGGTTAAACCAGACCAGTCCATCTGAGGGCCTAGAAGCAGGGGTACGGTACAGTATGTCACTGATTTCCAAACAGTCTACAGTAACACAGTTACAGTCCAGCGCGGTGACCATGACGACATCAACAGGTTCCTGTCCAGTAGTAGCAGCAGCAGGAGCAGCAGTCAGATCCTGATGGTGGGGAAGTGGCAGGGAAGGGGGGGAGGAGATAGAGAAGGAGATGGTGTTCGCCCCTCCTTCTTCGGCTGTTCAAGACTCCTTGCCCTTCTCCAGGGAGCTGTGGATCTTGTCCAGGGTCTTCTTGATGCGCAGAGCCGTGAGGCGGGCAGATGGGTTCTGGTACCAGCACTCCTTCATCAGCTTCACCAGAGCTGACAGCGTCTAGGGAGGAGGGAGAGGAGAGGTAGAGGAGGAGTGGGGAGAGAGGAGGGAGATGAGTGGGGAGAGAGAGAGGAGGCAGGGGGGGAGGAAGCAGGAGAGAGAAGGAGGGAAAAACAGGGAGGAACAGAAGAGTGTTTAATGAAAAATCCATCCATTTCACCAACTGGGCACAACGACAGCAACATTTCCACAAGGACGGAGACACAGGCCTCTGATCCCAGGTGGAACAGCAACAGCAACATTTCCACAAGGACGGAGACACAGGCCTCTGATCCCAGGTGGAACAGCAACACCAAATTTTCCACAAGGACGGAGACACAGGCCTCTGATCTCAGGTGGAACAGCAACAGCAACATTTCCACAAGGATGGAGACACAGGCCTCTGATCTCAGGTGGAACAGCAACAGCAACATTTCCACAAGGATGGAGACACAGGCCCCTGATCCCAGGTGGAACAGCAACAGCTTGGTCCCCTCGCCCAGCCGAGGAGAATGTTCCGGTACGTACCGGGTCTGAGAACCAGCGGTTGGGTATGAAGGGTCTCTGCTGCTCCACACACACCACCTTCCGCATGTCCTCGAAGCTGGGGTCGTTTGGCACCTGGTCGTAGAACGGAGGCTTGTACTCCTCCACGATGCCTGGGTGAAGACACACGAGAGGTCAGAGGTCAACCCGTTTCCCCAACAACTGAAAGGGAACCGCGGCTCATCAATCCCATCCATCACTCCGATCGATGGAGCCCATTGTAATACTAAGTGCTAACCAAAGTGCTTCACAGTAAAAGCGTCTGAGATGGGTCACCGTAGATGGGAGCGGAGCTGAAAACAAGTGCTTCAAACGGCTCCAACCACAGACAAGTGGGATTTCCTCTGGGCCTTCTAAGTGGATTGAAGCGCCCCTCACCGTTGCTGTAGGTGCGCCTGGCAATCTCCCACAGCACCAGCCCAAATGCCCAGATGTCCACTCTCTTGTAGGCGTCGAAGCAGTCTGTCTGGATGGACTCGTCCAGCACCTCTGGAGCCATGTAGCGCTTGGTGCCCACCTTAGGGTTGTTGCCCACATCCAGCAGGTTGTCTGACTGGGAGTGGGTCACTTGCCAAGTGGCGAGAGGGGAGAGAGAGAGGAGGGGGGGGAGTGAAGAGAAGGAGTGAGACAAGTAAATTCGTACGTCGAGGAGAAATGCAGGAGTGCGGAGGGCAGTTGTGTAGGAGAGGGTGGGTGGATAATATAGGCTTGAGCACGAAGGATGGCATGACTAGGACAAACAGTGACAGACAGAGGAATCAACCAGTGCCGCTTATACGGGCCAGGGAGCCTTAGTGGTCTGCAGGCATGACAGGTCAGCGATGCAGCAGGTGCCGTTCTTCTTCATCAGGATGTTCTTGCTCTTCAGGTCGCGGTGGGCGATGGCAGGCTTGCCCTCCGTGCCGAAGATCTCCGTGTGCAGGTGCACCAGGCCGCACGCCACCGACGCCGCCATAGCCAGGCCCTCCGCCGTCTCCACGGCCACACGCTGCAGGTAGTCGTAGAGCGAACCGTTGTCGTGGTAATGGGTGATGAGCCAAAGCTGCGTACTGGAGTTGCGGGACGTCATGTCGGACGCCATGAAACCTGAGGAGAAGCGAGGGAGGAAGGCAACAGAGAAAGAAGACAGAACATAAATGCAAGAAGGGGAGGGAAACCTCCATTACTGGTGGACTGGCAGGCACAGTTCTCCAACAACTGCTTCGTCCAGTTACTACCGGTAAGTTCTAGACTAGGGTGGCGTCTCCCAGCTCAGTAGCCTTGCTCTGGATGGACAGAGAGAGAACAGAGAAGCTGCTTCTTACCCAGTATGTTTTCGTGTCGGAGGAGGACGGTGTTGTAGATCTCGGTCTCTCTGAACCACGACCTCTCATCTCTAGAGGAGAAGATCTTCACGGCCACGTTCTCTCCCTGCCACTGCCCTCGCCACACCTCTCCGTACCGCCCCTTACCTGGGGAGGGGCGCAGGAACAGCCATCATTACCCACAACACATCTGTGAAGGTTTACTTCCTGTTTGAATTGTTTATTCCCTGTTTGCAAGTACAGCTGCGGGGTGAAATTCATCATTCAGCAGATGCTAACAGGCTCTGATGAAAGCGCTGGCTTAGTGTAAGCTCCTCCCTCTCTGAGGGGTCTGCAGTCAGGTGTCACATGTTGTGTTGATACGTACCCACACACTCCACAAGACTGATCTGTCGAGCCACGGTTCTCTGGACCAGGAAGGGCAGGCCAGACCCACTGCCAGACGTACACGAGTGGTCAAACAGGTCCTGGATAGACACACACAGGTCATTCCTCCAGACTACTGCAGGCCCAGGGCCAGGCTCACAAGGCTGTGTGCTTTTAAATCAAATCGTATGACAAGCAAAGGTGGGAACCCCTCCACCATCTATCTATCTATATATCGACCCACCCATCCCATACACTCCCTCTCTCTCTCTCTCCCTTCCATTATCAATCCCATCTCTCTCAGTACCGCCAGGGTGCTGTCTCCCACGTTGGAGGTAATGAGGCCGTCGATGGCGCCCTGCTCGGGGTCAAACTCCTGCAGCCTCTGGAGGCGTCCGTGGTGCAGCCTCCTGCAGGCCAGCACAGCCAGCACGGCTAGCAGGGCCAGGATCACCACTGGCCCCAGCACAAACAGTGCCAGCATCTCCATCCTGTACCTCACTGGCTCACCTTCAGGGGCTGGGGGGGGGGGAGACACAACAAGGATGGAGGTAAGGTAGAAGGTCTCCCCCCTCAACCATCATCACCACCACCATCATCACCACTACCACCATCATCACCACTACCACCACCATCATCACCACCACCACCATCATCACCACCACCACCATCATCACCACTACCACCATCACCACTACCACCATCATCACCACTACCACCATCATCACCACTACCACCACCACCAAACAGCAGCCGTTCCTACCAGATAGCAGCAGGGGCAGCAGAGAGTCTGCGGTGGCGTTGCCGTTGCACATGTGCAGGGAGCAGCAGTGCATGGCGTGTCGGAGAGAGGGCGCCGTGGAGCAGATGAGGCGGCTCTGCTCCAGGCCCTGCAGGCAGCCGCGGCTGAACACCGCCCCATCGCTGCTCACCGTCACGGATGAGTAGCACTGGGAGCCCCGGCACTGGGGGGTCTGAAGGCAGCTCCTGCCCTCACACACACACTCCAGCTGCCCATCTAGGGGTGACAGAAGGAGGGGGGAAATGAGGAGGAGGAGGGTAGAAACTCACAACAGTCCAACCTGATATTCAGATAGTCAAGACACAAACACAGCAAGATCCAAAGACACAGAAACAAACACAGACAGACAGACAGACAGACAGACAGACAGACAGACAGACAGACAGACAGACAGACCAACAGAGAGAGACAGACCAACAGAGACAGACAGACGCAGAGTCAAACACAGTCAGTCAGTCAGTCAGACAGACAGACAGACAAACACAGGCAGCCAGAGATGAAAGCCAGACAGAGCCATACCCTCAGCAAATATCTGCAGGATCTGTAGCAGCAGGACAAGCAGGACTTGGACGGCGCAATGACCCATTTGGTTCACTGCACTGTGGAGAGGAGAGGTGGGGCGGGGGTTGTCAGCACTGCAGACAGAGGATGGCACGGTATAATCACATTTCCCCTCGTGCGCCAGGGACACCACTTCTATCATCTCGAATCAGTGCAGTAAGTCGGTGTTTTGGAGAGTACATTAAAACGACGCGATGATGAGCAAAAACAAGCCATTGTACCAGTAAAACATAGCCCGTGTCTTACTTGTAGTGATGAGGATGGGTTGGTGCTATGCTTTGCCAGTAGACTCAAACATCGCCCGTCCGACTTCGCTGAACACGCTGAAAGCACAACCGATGGAATACTAATGTAACAAACTAGCTAACGTTACCTCGGAAAAATACTAAATCATGCGATCGTGAAGAACTAAGTCACTGGTTGACAAGGAAACTATATAAACGAGATATAGTATGGTTGATCAGTGAAGCCACTGCAGCGTTCTCGCTTTAAATGCAAACTAGCATTGAAAAAAGAAGGTATTATCACACTAGACAGCAGTACCAGCAGTAACTAGTATTATAGCTATAGTGAGACATGCATAAACACAATGACTAAAAACTACTACCTATTCCAAATGTAAATAAAGGGTTGCAGTGCACAATTTGCTGTGTCTGTTGATAACTATCTGGGTAGCTAGCAAGCAGGCCAATAAGCAGTTTTATTGCCTATTTACTGCCGCCTCCCAGGCGCCAGGGTCGGACATGTCTGTTCCTCTGAGTCTTGGCAAACTAGCTAGTTCTAGCTAGCTGGCTACTGTAGCTAGATAAATAGCAGTCAGGAATCGTCCACAAACACTGAATGTCTGACAGCTTCTTACCTGGAAAACACGAGTATGAATAGCTAACACATGACACGATGCGAACGTGTTAGCTGGTATTTATTTGAGAATGAGCAGGTTTGGTCGCTTTGTAGATGAGCCAAAAGGACCACAATCCGCCCACAATCACTTCTTCGTGGTGCTACGGGGGAAGAGCAGCGGGCAGCAACAACATGACGTCACTGGAGCGGTGTCGATCCAAGAATGCATTGTGGGGCACTACAAGTCCTCCAACAACTTGACGCTCTATACAGGTTATTGCGAAGCGTCAAACTTGTTCTGCTTTTTTTTTAAATCAAACTATTTGGCGATCAAGACAGAGGTCAGCAGACAATCCATTGCTTAGATATATGACGAGGTGATCTGAGATTATGAGCTACACTGTGTCCTTTTCTCATATTCCTTTCCCCATATTGTGAATCACAGGGCTTCTCCCATGTCTGCTTGGTGACCTTAGCTGCGGGGTCAGAGGCAGAGGTATGTTGAAAAGCCTGATTATCCTCCTCACCAAGTGGGGCATGTCTGGCAGTGTCATCAACATCTCTGCTCAACAACTCTACTGTTATGTCACACGTAAAACATTAGTAAACATAGTTGGACCCAAATTGGTGGTTTATATTTAGTTAAAGCCTTCTGAACAGAACAGATGATGGATGGTACCATGAAAGAGGGAAGGTGTGTGTGTGTGTGCAACAGAAAGTTAAAAAGTGAGTCACTTGCATGCCTGCCTGTGTGTGTGTGTGTGTGTACGTGCACACATCTGTGCATGCATGTGCGTAGGAGAGAGAGCTAAAGCGGTTACATGATCTGATTTCCTTGACTAGGTACCATGCAGGTGAACTAAAGACAGGGCTGTTTGTCCTGCCTGCAGAGCTTTAATCTGAGCCAGGCCCGGACAGGAGTCTGTGGGTATCCATTCTCCATTCGAACACAACCCCGACACAGAGGCATATTGTTCAGAGCTTTTTAATTAAAGACCTCAGCTCCATGCCACTCCGTCTGCCAGGTGAACCCAGAGTGCTCTGAACCCATGTGTGTCTCTCTACTGCTATGCCTCTCTCTCTCTCTCTCTCTCTCTCTCTCTCTCTCTCTCTACTGTCTCTCTCTTCTGTCTTCTCTCTCTCTCTCTCTCCTCTTCTCTCTCTCTCTGTCTCTCTCTCTCTGTCTCTCTCTCTCTGTCTCTCTCTCTCTCCTTCTCTCTGTTTCTCTCTCCTCTCTCTCACTCTTTCACGCACACACTCTCTTACTCTCTATCCATTTCTCTTATTCCATCTGTCTATATATCCCCTGCCCCCCCCCCAACCCCTCCATGACCAACTGACTGTTCTCCCTCTCAGTCTCTGGGGATGATTATGAGAGAAACATCAGACAGCTATCAGGAGATGGAGGGGGGATAATCTACCTCTGGCTAATTTGAGCAGGGGTGGGGAAGGGGTGAATAATGAAATGTTTTCTTCCTTCAAGACCCCCACCTCTCCGTCTCTCCCTCTCTGCCTCTCTCCCCTCTCCCTCATCGCCCTCTCCACCTCTCTGCCTCCCTCCCTCAACCTCTCTCCCTCACCCTCTCACCCACTCACTCTCACCCTCTCTCCCCCTCTCCCTCTCTGCCTCTCTCCCTCTCTCCCTCTCCCCTTCGTTCCCTCACTCCCCCTCTCCCTCTCTCCCTTTCTCTCTCCCTCTGTTGTCTTGCCAGCCCCGGGGTATCTCAGGGTATCAGTCGGGGCTATAAGAGGGGGATTACGCGAGAGAGTGTTTTTTTTCTTGGCCGACCTTGGTTCCTTCAGCGCTTGGTATAGAGTGAGCATACCCAGATCCAGACAGATCCCCTCTCAGAGTCAGACATGGAGCGTCCAGACAGACGACTGGCTCTGACTCTTCTTCTCCTCACGCTTGCCCAGGTCTCCACGCAGAAAAACACGGGTACAAATCTCGGAGAGGTTTTCGGGTGCTTAGTTGGAGTGCTGACTGGGTTTTACTGCTTTGGAACTATTGTAGGCATGTACAGCACATGGATTCTGTTTGGATTAGGGAGCTACCTATTTTTGCACTTTCCAGGGCAGTTACTTTGACTTCACTTGGACTTTTATCGCATGACTTCTTATTGTTTCATATAAAGAAATGACTTGAATCATGAATTGTAGACTTCTAAGATGCAGCACTGTTGTGGATTTTAGAACACCTTTCCCTTCTCACAAACACAGTGAGAAATGCCACATTCCACCATTGTGTTTCCCAAACCCTGTTCTCTTCCCATCCCCAGTCTCCTGGTGTGTGGTCTCGGATGCTGAGGAGCAGAAGTGTCTGGATTTAGCCGGGAACGCCACAGCGCAGAACATCCGCGGAACGCTGCTGTGTCTCCGTGCCAACAGCCCCAATGACTGCATGCTAAGAATCAAGGTGAGAGATGGGAAACAAGGAGGCCTGGATGGGGAGTTCTGGTAGATTCACTTCCGTGGTAGCAAAAATTATAATATGACCAACTCTGGTCTCTGGTACTGGTGTTTTTTTAGTGACACTGCTGGTGATCAGTTGATTGATAAGAGTTCTACGTGGCACAGTAAGTTGTGCGCAAGCAGCATTTGGAGCGTTGACTAGCTCCGGTTCTAAATGCAGTAAATGTAAATACCCAGTTGTGTACTGTATGTACAAGCTACAGTTGTTATGCTATCTGGCAGGTTCAAAACCAAATCTTAGAAGAGCAACTTCTTTCCTGTGTTCTGCCAGAATGGTACGGCGGATGCTGCCTCCATGTTTGCCGACGACATCTACACCGCTGGCTTCTGCCACGGCCTGGAGCTGGCTGCAGGGGAGTCTGACGATGGCCAGGGTGAGTAGGACACGAGCAGGGTCTGCTTCGTCCCCCCCTCTCCCTCTCTTCTCATTCTCCTGGTCCTCCCACCCCCTCCATCCCCCCGATCCTGACCCCCCCCCCTGGCCTCCAGACGGGATCAGCTACTACGTGGTGGCGTTGGCACGCCGTTCCTCCAGCGACCTGTCCCTGCTGGAGATGCACGAGCGCAGCTCCTGTCACCCGGGGATACGCACAACGGTGGGCTGGACCGTGCCCATCGGCTTCCTGGTTAACACTTCCCAGATCAGCGTGGGGGAGCAGTGCAACTTCCCCAGAGGTGAGCAGGCTGGGGGGGAGACTCCATGGGTCCGGAGAGCGGGGGTGAGAGGAAGAATCAATAACATCCTTCGATCCACCCCGCCTCTCTACCTCCAATCCCTCCAGCGGTGGGAGATTTCTTTGGCTACAGCTGCGTGCCGGGGGTGAAGGATGCTGAGCATGACCCGAGGGGCAGCAACCCCAAGAACCTGTGCGAGGCCTGCATAGGAGACGAGAACGACCGGCACATCTGTGTCAACAACCATCGGGAGAGACACTACGGAGAGGCTGGAGCCCTCAGGTAGGCTCTCTCTCTTTCTCTCTCTCTCTCTCTCTCTCTCTCTTGCTCTCTCACTTCATCTGTTTTTTCTTTCTCTTTCCCCCACTCTCACTCACTCACGCTCTCTGAATGTCTCTCTGTGCCTCGCAATCTCAGTTTTTCCTTTCACACAAAAACTCTTCTTTCTCTGTATTCCCTCTCTCCCCGCCTTTGTCTACCCGTATCTCAAGTCTGTCTCATCCTTTCCCCCATCTTCCCTTTCTTTATCTTCATCTCCCTGTCCCTGAAATCATTAACTTTAGGTTTTGATGTTTTTTTTCTCAAAGGTGCGTGGCTGAGAATCTGGGCGACGTGGCCTTTGTGAAAGAGACAACAGTGTTCGACAACATGGACGGTACGTGCCTCCTCCTTCCCGAACATATCACAAGATGATGCCGTTCCATTCGTGTGGTTTATCTTGGTCTTAAAAGCCGTGCTGTTGAAATAATCCTGTGGAACGTGACGTTAATCCCGCTGTTCCTCTCGGAAACACTGGGGGTCAGTAGTGGGCTTTCTGCTGGAGGGTCTTAAAACGTAACGATCGGAAACCAAATCCTTTTGGGTGTTGGGTGAGTGTGTGTGTGCGTGTGTTGAGGAGGTTGTGGTCGTGCAAGTGTGAGAAGGAAAACACTTCCCAGACCGAGTGTCCTGAGCCGTTGTTCTGTGCATCTGTTATTTCGCTCGGGGCAAACATCCAAAATGAATGGTGATCATTATCATGGTCACGCTAGAGAAGCTGCTGTTCTGCAGCTGAGAGAGAGCAGCTTTCTGGAGGGAGGAGCTCCGAGTGAAACCAGCAGGCCTGGTTCTGGAGCTCAGAGTGAAACTAGCAGGCCTGGTTCTGGAGCTCTGAGTGAAACCAGTAGGCCTGATTCTGGAGCTCTGAGAGACCCCAGCAAGCCTGGTTCTGGAGCTCTGGAATAAACCAGCGGACCTGGTTCTGGAACTCTGGGATAAACCAGCAGACCTGGTTCTGGAGCTCTGGGATAAAACAGCAGCTCCGAGCTCCGAGAGACCCCATCAGACCTGGTTCTGGAGCTCTGAGAGACCCCAGCAGGCCTGTGGATAGAGCAGGACCAGACCCACGCATCTTAATGTAGCTAGATGTATCACAATAAGAGATAGACACATGAGTTGCATGTCATACAGATTAGATTTGAAGGTCATTATTGCCGTGCTTAAAGAAGCTAAACTCATATGCTAGTATATGTAGTGGCAACCCTGGTGTCCTCTTAGTTGACTTCGTCTCTATCTTCTTCTACTATTCTCAATGCAGGTAAAAACCTGGAATCATGGGCCATGGACCTGGAGCTGGAGGACTTGAAGCTGCTGTGCCCGGATGGCGGGGAGGCGGGGCTTCACGAGCACAAGAAATGTCACCTGGCCGCGGTGCCTGGCAATGGGGTTGTGGTTCGCATGGAGGACAAGTGCCGGGTCTGGAAGTTTCTGGAGCGCCTACAGGTAGCGCGCCATATGTGTGAGAGAATGACTGGCAGGGAGATGAGGCGTGAGGAGAGGAGAGTGCCAGAAAGAGAGTGCGCCTGTGTGTCGGTTGTGTGTGTGTATGTGTTCTCCTGTGAGCTTGACGTTCATCCCATCGATCAACGCCACGTGTCTGTGAAAAGGATTGCAGAACACACACATTTCAAGTGAAATACTCTAAAATGCCCAAACAGCTATCGATCTTGCTTACCGAGGCTGTGACTGACTGTGTGGGAGACGTCAGAGTGACTGATGTGTCCTGCTGGTTTCACCTGCACATGTAATGAACGCTCAACACCGATCCCTGGCCCCCAGCGGGACACACACACTCACACACACACACACACACACACACACACACACACACACTCACACATTCACACGACATCTCTCTATCTCCCGTCCTGACTGCTCACGTCTCCCTCTCTCTTTCCTTCTCTCTCTCCATCTTTTTCTCTTTTGTTCCGTCCCTTTACTCCCTCCCTCTCTGTCTCTGCCTCCTTCTCTTCCTCTCTGTTTTTCTCCCTCCTGTAGAATGCATTTGGGAACACCACTGAGGGGTTCAACCTGTTCACTTCAGTAGGCTACGGCCAATCAGATGTTCTCTTCAGTGACTCCACCCAGCACCTTCTGAGGGTCCTGGGCAGCTACACCTCATGGCTGGGCCCCACCTACACCACCGTGTTGCAAGCTTTTGAGTGCGAGGGTAAGTGTGTGCGTGTGCGTGACCGTGTATGTGTTGGGGGTGTTTGTATTTGATAACCTAATAACACTCTGTTCCATCCATCAGGTTTGTGCTGATCTCACTGGAGGAATACAGGGAACACCCATCTCTGCCTCTTTCTTCCCAGTCTACCTTTCCTCCTCCTCCCCCCCCTCCCCCCTCTTCCTTTCGCCCTCTTGATCCCTCTGTAGATCAGGCCGTCTCCCTCTCTTTCCATCACCTCTTGTTCCGTCCCTCCCTCTCTCCTTCTGTCTACGTAATGGTGGCTTGTTGAGTACACGTTTTTTTCCGCCAGGCTTGTTCCAATCGTCTGTGTTTTCTTACGTTCCTGTGTTTAAACTCATGCCTCTGCCCAATGTAGGCCAGACTAGCAGAGTTCGTTTTGTGTGTGTGTACGTGTGTGTGTGTTTGTGTGTGTGTTTGTGTGAGTGTGACAGAATTGTCTGTGTTCTCACGGTTGGTATAGGGCACATTGTGCCAGCCCAGATAGTGACTCCATACAGTAGAGGGAGGGAGTTGGGGGAGGAGAAGAGTCGTGGTTTTTCCAAACCGCTATGGTTCCATTCTGCCATTGTACCCCCCCCCCCCCCCCCCCCCCCCCCCCTCCCTCCCTCCCCCCCTCCTCTGAAGGCTAGGATTAAGGAGAGGTAAACAGGCCCCGAGCTCTGAGATTCGAAATGCACACGCTTCCAAAACGTGTATTTACTTACACCCACATTTTCACTCCTTGTAAATGTAAAACGGAAAGAGCGGGAGAGCTGCCTCTCGGTTAACTACGTTGAACACATCGATTAAGAAGGTGCTCGTTTGGATTACAGTAAATTTGCTTGACGTCTGACATCGTGTGCGTGCTGTAATGCTTACGATCTCGTTACATTTCTCTTTCTCTTTCGACAAACGTCCGACTCGTGTTGTTGTCTGTCCAGTAACGAGAATGTCTGTAAATGGTCAGTTTTTCCATGTGGTAGTGCGCTTGAACAGGGGAATGTTCTCTCCAGCCAGCTGTAAACTCAGACATCTCCTTAGACGTCTCTCCTTTCAGAGAGGAAGTTGCTGGGCATCAGACAAGCAAACAGATCCCAAACAAAGGAGAATAGATCATTAGTTTTCCATCCATCCATCAGGCGCAATTGTGTAAGAACAATCCATTCATAATGGACACGAACATGATCGATAGATGCTGTTTCCTCCTCAAATTAAAGCAATTACAACTGTTTTGTTCTGTAATTGTCCTCATTCAGTTGGAGAAACAGCGGCGTCTATCAAGTTTCTGTCCACCAAATATCGACTCACGTGTTTTACAGACATGTTGCATTCATCGAAAACACATTTAGTATAAAAGTTACAACAACAGCAGTAATTGTGAGTCACAGGCATGTTCGTGGTGGGAGGAAACAGTTGGATAATCAGGCTCTAAATCTGAATCTTAAACGAAATCGAATTCAAAATGTCAATGTTAATCTGTAAATCTGAATTCAACTTCACGAAGAGGAATGAACATTTGAATGTGACTGCTCTGCACATCTTGGGTGGTTAGTGGTGCCATTGATGCTATGGAGGTACTGACTGTTAACAAGGGTGAAATACTGTTCTAAAGCCTGTGTGTAAATATTCTTCAGCTGCTTGAGTTTGTAGTGCCACCTACACTCTTTCCAACCAATTAAACACATGATGATAAAATGCTCAAAGTCTGTTGTATGTCTCATAACAGCTGCTACGTCCCCAAACGAGAATTATTGAAGAATCATCTGGAAGGAAATGGGAACCCAACTTCCTTTTTCCTCCTTCCCTCCATCGCCCTCTATTTTGATCTCCCTATATCTCTCCCGTATATCTCCAACTCTCGCTGTCTTTTTCTCTCTTTGTGATTGCTGTCTGTTCATCTGACACAGTCAGTCTATATTACACACAGTCTGTCTGACACAGTCTGTCCATCTGATGCACAGTCCGTCCAGCTGACACACAGTCTGTCTATATGACAGACAGACTGTCTATCTGACACAGTCAGTCTATTTTACACGCAGTCTATCTGACAAAGTGTTCTATCTGACACAGTCTGTCCATATGACGCACAGTCTGTCTATCTGACACACAGTCTGTCTATCGAACAGTCTGTCTGTCTGACAGTCTGTCTATCTGACACACAGCACCTGTTTCTCCCTCTTCGTACATATCAGGTTCCATAGTCAGTCGTGATGGAATGGTGGAGAGTTGGATGGGAGGGGAAACGAGAGGGATTGAAGTGAGGACAAAGGAGGTATAGAGAAGCTGTGTTCATTCAGGTGTGGAAAGGAAGGAGGGGATCCCAGAACAGCAGCTTTGGTGGTCCCAGACCTGCGGAATGGAGAAAGAGTGGAAAGGCAACCAGACAGACAAGCATTGACACTGAAGAGGTCTGTCTTTCACACGAACTGATCATAACTTTGATACTGTTTGGAATGCTCTGAATATCAATAACAGTGTTTCCACCATACCTTGCTATATTAGCTCATGAGAGCGTGGAACATCAGCGGCATTTAACAAGGACAATGCTCAAGTTAAATGTATCAGACAACTGCCCCTTATAGATCTATATTAAATATTGATTTCGTCTGGAACCTGGTGATTCACTTTATTAACTTGGTGCTTCCTCAGCTGTTTGGTAGCATCTAATCCATCTTCGAGACGGACAGAAATACTGGAAGATATACATAGACTGATATAAATAGACAGGAAAAAGAAAAACAGACAGGCCGTCAGGAAGACAGAGACAGACTGACGGACAGACACTCTGAAACAGCAGGCCTCTGAACACGCTCCATTTCCATCCTGCAACCTTGAGGGGGTTTGTGTGTGAGACTGTATGTGCGTGGCTCCTCAGCTGAATGGCAGCGGTAATGGCTGAATGAGGAACAATTTGACCAAGAGTTGCAAAGCAATGGAAGAAAGGGAAAAAAGAGGAGGATGACAATGATGGAGGAAGGGAGGACAGGGGACTGACAGGTAATCCATCAGATGCTTAACTGTCATTATTCAATTACCACCCATCCTTAGCACTCCCTGTCACCCTGAAACACACACACACAAACACAAACACACACACACACACACACTGTGGTAAGCCGACATGCCTGCTTCTTGAACACAAGGTAGGTTTTCATGGTGCAAATGGGTAGCGAGTCTGGGGTTGGCTCTGGTGTCCCATACCCTTTTAGTGCAACGGACCTTTAAATCTCTCTCTTCATCCTTCCCCTCATGCTCTCCGTTCCTTTCTCCTCTTCTTTTCGCCCCAATGCCCCGCCTCTCTCTTGGTCTCTCTCTCCCTCTCTGTTTCTCTCTCTCCCGGTGTCTCTCACTGTCTCCCTCTCTATTTCTCTGTCTCCTGGTGTCTCTCCCTCTCTCCCTCTCTCTCTCCTCTGAAGCTTATTCAGTTCCCAGGCCCAGAACCTGATAAGAAGCTGATAAGGGACATGAGTATGATTAGACGCTAGTGACACGAGGCTTATCACACACACACTCCCCGAGATGCTCCCTTCATCTAACACACGCATGCACACGCACACACGCGAACGCACAAACACACACAAACACAAACACACACCAACACACTAATAAAAACACACAAACACGCTGGCTTTACATACTACATCTAGAATGATGTGTGAGGGAGTGGTAACTGGCCCAGATAAGAGTGACTTGGGATAAAGACTATGTGTAGCAGATTGAATGTGTGACATGTCGAGTGAAATAACTCCAGTATATAGCGTGTGTGCGTCCTGCTTCCTCAGGCAATTAGCGCTTCTCTTTGTGTGTGTTTCGGACCACTAGATGGCACTGTCATGCCAAAGCTTAAGCTATCCATGAGCTGTGGCATTGACTACAACTGCCTTATTGTATGTAACCATGTACTTGCAGTATGATGACAAAACCTGTCACTTACAGTAGCTATACAGTTATTTAGCCCTCCCTATCCTCTCCTCCCTCGCTCCCTCCCTCCCTCCCTCCCTCCCTCTCCTCTCCTCTACCCTCCTCTCCTCTGCACTCTCCACTCAGAAATTGCATATCTGTACACTAAATCCGACAAACATAATTACCCACCTGATGCCTCCTGTACTTCTCATCCATCCGGCTCCTCCATCACTCTCATCAGTGTAAAAACGGAAAGATTGTTGGTGAAGCTGCAATCAGCCACTCAGAAACCAAAGCCAAAATCTAAACACATAGAGAGGTCCAGAACCAGGACCTGGCCCCGGTCCCAGCCCAGGAACAGGAGGACTCAGGAGAATGAACAAACTGTCTGTTCATGAGTGTATGTCTGTGTGACTGTTTGTCTGTAGGTGTGTATGTTGTGGGGTCGGTTGTGTGTGCTAGGTTTTGTTCAGGTTTTGTATTCAACCCATTCTAGAGAACCTTGCTGGAGGGGATCCATTAGACTATTAAATTTGTCCACTCCGTAAAGGCTTGGCATCACGGACACTCACACACACAGAACAGCACATCCACACCTACCACCATACACAGGCAGCAGCACACACACAACACACACAACACACAGGCTTACATCGCGGCAGCACTACACACACACAAGCAGGACAGTTTTAAGGCCTATCTGTCTGCACTCTAGCCAAACACAAAGGGTTTACCGTTGGGGTGTGGCCTGGCCTATACTGCATGGCCAGGGTCACCCACTTCTATTCACAGGTACACTCAAAGAAATGTCTGACAGCTTGTCTGACAGGTTATTTTCAGCGTTTCCAACTGATGGTGTGCAGTGTGTTCTGTGTGATGTGTGTGTGTTGCTGTGCTTGTGGTCTGTGTGTGTGTTGTGGTGTGCTTGTGTGTGTGTGTGGCACAGAGGATAGGAGAGAGATTTCTGCTCTTTATCCAGTCTGCCTTCTATTGGTAGTTCCTCTGTGCACTGTAATGAGCAGACAGGTGTACAAGCCAGCAGGCTGCACACTGATTAATGCAGTGCTAATGTGCACAAGCTCACATACGCACACTTACGGACACTTTAGACGCGACACTATCACAAACACACTGGGCGTGTGTTTGATTCACGGTGATAGGAGAGGAGGTGTCATTGTGAGAAAATGCCGCTTGTGGTTTTATCGGGCTCTGCAGCAAACTTTGCTTCACGGAGAGAGACAGAGACAGGCAGACAGACAGGTGGACAGGTGTGTTGACACAGGTGGACAGCTGTGCAGACAGACAGGCAGGCATTAGAGACAGGCAGGCAGGCAGCAGGCAAGGCAAGGCAGGCAGGCAGGCGAGGCCGGCAGGCAGGCAGGCAAGGAGATGGGGAGTATAGGATGCGGTAGACGTTGGGATAGATCCAGTCTTTTCTTTCTTTCTTTCTTTCTTTCTTTCTCTCTCTCTCGCTTACACATACAAGCACACACATACAGACAAAACCACAAATCAGAGTGAATGAGTCATCGATTTTGTCATTTTAAACTCTCCCTCCTCAGTAGGTTTCACGCACTGAACTACTGCTACACACACTATACACAAGCACACACACATATAAGTGCTGGCGGATTCATTCTCCATCAATTAGCCAACCTGCCATGACACTGAGCACGGGCTCATTAAAAACTCCTCCGACTCCCTCCGAATCTCCAAGTGATGACACAAGCCGGGCTTACTGCCCCTGTACTGCAGGACAAAAAGGAGAGGGGGAGAAGAAGGGAAAAAGAGGGGGAGGAGAGGGGGAGAAGAGGGGCAGGAAAGGGAGACGAGGGGGGGAAGGCAGGGGGAGAACCGGGGGAGGAGAGAGGAGGGAGAAGAGGGGCAGGAGTGGGGGAGGAGGAGGAGGCCGAGATGAGAGAAAGTGAGTGCAGGGAATGATGGGAGGGGGAGAAAGGAGAAATGAAGCACAATTGCACGGCGTCCTTTCTACGTTTGCGCTTGACGACCATCCCAGCTAGCATTACTGTTACTGCCATCGCACATCCTCACTGTTTGCTTTTAATCATCTCCTTGCTGCCTTTTTATTATGAGGGAAATCATTCTAATTCACACTTCATCGCCAAGACTATTAGGATTTATGTGCTGCAATCAGCCCCCGTATTAACACAATCACTTAAGAGCTGCTGTATGAACTCCTGGTTGATTTAGCTTCCTTACTCACACAGGTGTATCTATCTCTGTGTACCATCAGGTAAAGAGGAGGAGGAGGAGAGGAGGAGGGGAGGAGGAGGGGAAGAGAAGAGGAGGAGTAGAGTAGGGGAGGAGGAGAGAAGGGCGAGGGGGGCGGAATGAGTAGCAGAAGAGATGATGGAGCACTAGGGATAAGGAGAGCTGGAGAGAGAAGGCGGGGAAACAGGAAGGGCGAAAGTGATCCAACTGTGACCTTTTCCTGAGCAAACACTGGGGGCAGATCCTAAGCTCCGTGGAACCTCTTTCTGGAGAGCTACTCTGCCATCCTTACGATCCAGCACATGCAGCCTAATCAAATGATCAGCTTTGTTGAAAAAGACAATGGACACACGTTCCAACTGAGTGTAACCCTACAGAAAGACAGCTCTACAGGCAGTAAGGCAGGGAAGCCCTGATGCAGAGTGTTTGTTCAATGTCAGTCTTGTACAGAAGGATACGATGTTACTCTGTTTATCTGCTACTGTAAATCAGGTCATATTGAAGTGATTAGTTCCACCCTGGATGCTTCTCTCCGTCGGTGCTGTGCTTAAAACACGAACATTCCCATGAATATGAATGGCACACGCTGTGAGAAGGATGTGATGGAGGAACGGGTTGGAATACTCAGATGACAGGACTGATCTTGGTCTGTTTCCATGAATATGAAATCCAGCCTGCATTGCTGTTCCTGCGCACACAGCCACCTCGCACAATGGGCTCCTTATGAATTTCAGACACGTCTGAGCAACTTAGCGTTAAAGCTTTGCTGTGTGCCTTGTGTCTGTGCGTGTGTGTGTGTGTGCATTTCCCTTCTCTGTGTGTCTTGTCATCTGTGGTGGGCTTTAAAAGGACCTGAAGGATATCCAAGTACAGGAGAACAGATGCGTCTGTGTGTGTGCGCGCGCGCGCGTGTGTGTGCGCGTGTGCATGTGTGTGTGCGTGTGCGTGTGTGTGTGCATGTGTGCGCGTGTGTGTGTGCATTTGTGTGCGTGCGTGTGTCGTGTGACAAAGAGAAGGCCGTCTGGAGAAACAGGCAAAGAGAAGAGAACGCCAATGTTGACCGTGTACATGTGACCATGTTGAAGGCAGCAGTGGATGCAGAACATGATGTCTGAATGTTGGAGGTGTGCAGAGAGAACATGATGTCTGCGTGTTGGACGTGTACAGAGAGAACATGATGTCTGCATGGTGGAGGTGTGCAGAGAGAACATGATGTCTGCGTGTTGGACGTGTACAGAGAGAACATGATGTCTGCATGATGGAGGTGTGCAGAGAGAACATGATGTCTGCATGATGGAGGTGTGCAGAGAGAACATGATGTCTGCGTGTTGGAGGTGTGCAGAGAGAACATGATGT
>BROE01000009.1:11665206-11676845 GCA_036571765.1 Plecoglossus altivelis
TTGCGTGTTGGAAGTGTGCAGAGAGAACATGATGTCTGCATGTTGGAGGTGTGCAGAGAGAACATGATGTCTGCATGATGGAGGTGTGCAGAGAGAACATGATGTCTGCATGTTGGAGATGTGCAGAGAGAACATGATGTCTGCATGTTGGAGGTGTGCAGAGAGAACATGATGTTTGCGTGTTGGAAGTGTGCAGAGAGAACATGATGTCTGCATGTTGGAGGTGTGCAGAGAGAACATGATGTCTGCGTGTTGGAGGTGTGCAGAGAGAACATGATGTTTGCGTGTTGGAGGTGTGCAGAGAGAACATGATGTCTACATGTTGGAGGTGTGCAGAGAGAACATGATGTCTGCGTGTTGGAGGTGTGGGCCGAGAGAAATGGATGTTTGCGTGTTGGAGGTGTGCACAGAGAACATGATGTCTGCGTGTTGGCAGACATCATGGCGTGTTGGCAGACAGTCCTCCCTATAAAATGTGTAGATGGAAACACATACACACACTGCTCCTTTGAAACTGAATGTCCCATAAACCATTGCTCACCATTTCCACTTTAGAATATATCCTGTAACAACGTTTGTGTGTGTGTGTGTGCGTGGTCTTACCCTGACCCTTCTCTCCTTGTGGGCCCAGAATGGAGGTATACAAACACTTATTACATTGCCACAATGGTTACAGCACTGCCTTGCATTTTAGCACCTTCACAATATAATAAAATGAACCACTTTTGTGGCAACATCAGAACTGGATCACACATATAATGTGGAGCAGCATGCCATTTGGCCTGCTCACAAATATAATATTTACAAATGAAAGTTGAACATCACAGGAGAGTATTTTATGGAGCACTCCCTTTAACAGTCACACATAAACCGCTAATTTCTTTCTCTCACCCTCTCACTCTCTTCCTCCCTCTCTCACACACTCTCTCACTCTCTTCCCCCTACTCTCTCTTTCTCTCTCCCTCTCACACTCTCTCACTCTATTTCCCTCTCTCTCTGTCTCTCTCTCTGTCTCTCTGTCTCTCTGTCTCTCTCTCTCTCTCTCTCTCTCTCTCATACACACACTTCACACTCTCTCTCACTCTGCCCCCGCCCTCTCTTTTGTGTCTCTATCTAGGTCTCTCTCTCTCTGTGCTGATGCCCACACAGGAAGGTTAACCAGTGCCTGAGAGTAGAAGTGACAACGCATTAGGCCTGCCCATCTGACTGAAGCTGCATCACAGCCCCTGGCAGCACTTAATGTGTCAGGTTACATCAATTCCCCGTCTTAATTGACAGAAATTAATCCTTAATTAGTCTTTGGAGACAAATAATGTGTGATGGCTGGGAGGCTGAACCATTTCTGTCAGGTCTGACAAAGCGACGTCTTCCGTCTTTAATCGAACGACGGACTTTCCGGAAGAGAGAAGCGTGCCATGCTAGCAGTTGACTGCACTGGTCTTTGTTCAGTAGCAGAAGAGCACAGGTCTTTGTTCAATTGCAGAAGAGCACAGGTCTTTGTTCAGTAGCAGAAGAGCACAGGTCTTTGTTCAGTTGCAGAAGAGCACAGGTCTTTGTTCAGTTGTAGAAGAGCACAGGTCTTGATGGACCAACGTAGCTGTGAGCTCTCCAGTAAAGCTGCCATCCAACCACTGTGTCCTCAGGTGTTGAGGCACATGCTCATGCATGCGCTCTCTCACACACACACACACACACACACACACACACACACACACACACACTGCACTCTCTCATAGACACACAAGGTCTCTTCCGTGGTCTTATCAAATGGATCTCAGATGTTCATTTCCCCCACAGTTGAACATGAGATAGCTTGAACAGCACTGATGGACGGACAGCCTAGAGTAACGCTAACACCTCACCAGGCATTGCTGTGTGTGTGAGAGTGAGTGACAGAGTGTGTGTGTGTATGTGTGTATGTGTGTGTGTGAGTGAGTGTGTGTGGGTGTGTGTGTGTGTGTGAGTGTCTGTGTGTGTTTGTGTGTGTGTACCAGAACGAGGGAGAGGACACTCTGCAGAGAGACAGGAAAATCCATAAAAATAGAATGAAAAATATCGCTATTAAACGCGTACAGTAGTCCATTCTCTGGACGCTCAAACCACCGCATGGAAAGGCACATTGGGGCACACGCGCTAAACAAACAAACACACACACACACAAACATGCAAGGTAGATTATTAATATCCTTCTCCTTGTGGTGTTTGAGCCTGACCTTCCTTGTCTGTCCCCAGGTGCCATGGAGGGCTAAACTAGCCAGGGGGCGCTCTCACTCTCACTCTGGCCTACAGAGACCCCATGATGGATGGAGCCTGCACACTTAGACATGAGTGTGTGAGCGTGTAGGAGAGGGAGGGAGAGACTGAGTGAGAGAAGTAGGGGGAGAGAGACCTCTAACCTTGACCTCTGCTAAGCGTTGGGCAAGGTCGGAGCTTGTAGAAGGTTTTGGCCATTAGGATGGGCTGCTTTACCTTTTTCCTGAAACAAGGTTGAGCTCAGGCCTCATCCTAATCCTCCACCGTCTTACCAAACACAAGTGCACGGACTTCATGTACGCTCTTCTCATGGTATTTCATCACTATAAACTGACAGAAGATCAGTGAAATAGCCTTTGCATTTTATAAATCCATTTCCTCTCTGTGCCTAAGGAGGGCAGTATTGAGTCACATCTAAACTGTAAGTGTTTCAACTCTGATCTTTTGCAGGAGAGGGGGTCACGAAGCAATCCTTTACTGACCCGGACCCACCGCTCCTCCATTCCCGAACGCTCCAAGGTTCTGAGATGACCACGTCCTTCAAAACACCAATAACAGAAAAACAACTCAACTGGAGCCTTATACTGTTTCGGGACCCGTGGCTAAACAGCACCACTTCCCCCTTGGCTGCCGTGAACCGTAAACAATACTGTACATGAGGCGCACAACTTTGTGTGTTAGGAAGAACATCATTTCTGTACTCCGATCACATGGTTTGGGGGCGGGGCCAGGGAGGATATTGGGATATTGATGCAATCTATATTCACGTCTCCATTAAACGGAATGACACAATGAAATGACAAATAGGAGGAGGAGAGAAGCCAGGATGATATTTCTGGAAGCTTCCGCCTGCAGGAGAGTAATGCGTGTGGTACGTGTCAAGTTGCGAGTCTGGCTGCATTTCTTGCCTGTACCCTGACCCCGACGAACCAGACTGTCTAATTATTCAAAATGATGAGAGAGAAGGAGAGAAAGAGAGAGAGAGAAAGAGAGAAGGAGAGAAAGAGAGGGTTAAAAGAATGGAGAGGGAAGAAGAAAAGAAAGGCAGAGGAAGATAGAAGAGAGGCAGTAAGCGATAGGGAGGGAGGTGAAGACAGAGCGAAAAATACGTTTCTTTATGAATTATTGAGATTTCCATTTCTGAGAGTTCTGTTGGGGGTAACTGCTCAGACTGTATTACCGTCAAAACAACTTGATCTGACAACACATCTTGCTTGTGACAGCGGACAGTGCATCCCTCCTCAAGGTCAAAGTTAAAACTGCTCTTTCTCCCTGTGAAAAAGCCTCTCTCAGATTGGTAGCTCCGGCTGGACCTAGCTCCATGGAATCCAACCAATCAGTGCACAGGCCTGACCCGCCGCTGTTATGTCGAGGTCCGGTCTACACCGAGGCAGAACTCTCTCCAGAGCATCTGTGAGGTATGGAGACATGGTACAAGGACATTTGAAATGTGTTTCTTAATCACTCACAAAACCAGCTAGGGTATTCCTATATTTAGAGCGTCTCACGCAAGGATGGATGGATGGTTCTGCAAAACATACATACACACACACCTCCATATCAGAGGCAGATTATTTTGTCCTCCCGGCTCCAGAATGTTCTCCCACCAAAAGAGATAACTGCATCGCGCTATCAGACGACAACGTATTTGAGTTGCCTAGGTAACCTCACGGCACTCCAAGAGTGTGTTAAAGCCCTGGAGAGTCACATCAAGAAGTTATCCTACAAAAACCCTACTTAACCTTTCCGACGCTTCCATCTCCCTCCGTGGCTTTTCTCCCCACCCGTCTCTCCCCCACCCGTCTCACCCCCACCCGTCTCCATGGGTCATCCCCTCTATTCCTCATCTCTCGCCTCTCTTTACCCCCTGGTTTTTCTTCATGCTCCATCTCTAACGACTTCATACAATCCCCTCATCCTTTCCCCCTCGCGATCCCCTTCCTCTCCGTCCTTCTGCGCTCCTTCCTTCAATCCTGCCATTCCATCTTTCCTTAATCCCTGCCTATCCTCTCCCAGTCTGTTCCGCCCCTTCTGTCAGGCCTTCGCTGGGCTGGTGGGCTCACTTTCCTTGTTCTTCATCATCTCTATCCACCTTCTCCTGTTCTCTGCATCTCGATCCTCTGGGGGAGGTTTATTTTTCCATCCTCGTATCCTGGAACGTGTCCTCCCTCCCTCTCTGTGGTTCCAGGTCAGGTTGGGGAGATATACGAGAGCAGCGCGACCTGGGTCGGGTCAGCAGGTGTGCTGAGGCTTCGGACCAGCCCCGCCCAGGGCGCAGGAGTGGAGGTTGGGGGTAGTGTGGTCCGAGGGAGGTGCCCTGATCACGGTCCTACGGAAACTTTCTGAACGCCAAGAAAGGAAAGATGAAAGCTTGTGTGTCTTGACACCAGCAACACCTTCAGAGATATCGACGAACACGTGATGTGGATGGGTGTTTTGTTGTTTCAAGGACGAATCGGTCCAGTTCTTGTGGCTCCAGTGGGTGAAGCGTAACACGGATGCGCACGTGTGCGCGCGTACTGTTTACACGTTAAGAGAGGGAAAGACAGGATGTGTACTTGGGTGGGGGTGGATGTGGGGGTGGGGGGCTGTAGAAATATGGACGCGCGTGTCTGTGAGTGTGTGTCCTCGTCTCTGCAGGGGGGCGGTGATATTGAGTGTGCTGCCTTGCTGAACACATTTATCGCTGTGTTCTCACAATCGTTATCTCTCTTGCTGAGAAACACCGTGGGAGGTTATTGGTTTGGACAATAGGTAACGCTTATAACCCAACCAGGGAGGACAGAGGACGAGGGCACATGAGAACGAAAGGAATGAAGGAACAATAAGCAGATGGACAAGTGAGAGAGAGAGAAAAAAAGGAAGAAAAACTGAGGGAAGGGGAGGAAAAGAGGGAAAGAGGTAGAGAAACAGACAGAATGGCTCACATTGTCAGAGAGAACGAAAGGGAGGGTGTGCGGCAGGGAGAGAGACACTGAGAGAGGGAGGAAGAGAGGGATGCATCGATTGGCTACAAGTTAAGGTGGAAGTGTATGAAGTATGAGAGACCAGTTTCTTTCATCCTTTCTTGTGTGTCTTCTCTGTGCTGAAAGTTTTGATGCTATTATGGCAGCCCTGGGTCAAACGGTCTCCTCTAATTGTGTGGATATCTTAGATGGGTTCTGATCCATGTTTGCAAAAGACCTGAGGCCGAGAAGGAGAGGCCTTGGTCTCACTCTCATCTGTTCCACTCTCTCCGTCTTCCATTGTTGTCCCTCCCCTTCTGACTCCTCATCTCTCTCCCCCTCTTTGTCCGTCTGTCTCTCTCTCTCTCGGTACGTCGCTCTCTCGTCCTCCTATTTCCTCCCTCGCTCCGTCTTCCATTCTTCCATCTCCTACTCCGCTCTTGCAGGATAAAGTGGAGTTTTCAATTGCTCAGGGACTATCTGTGCGTGGTGTGTTTATCTGTTTGTGTGTGTCTTTGAGTGTGTGTGTGTGTTCGTTTTCTCCACTGCACCACCATTATATTGATTTTCTTTGACAGTCCAAAAGGCTCTCATTTGAGCTCCCAAATTGCTGTAGATTCTCTCAAATTACTGTCATTACCCAGAGACAAAAGGTAGAGAGAACATCATTACCAAAACATAGTGTCTCCTAACTACACAAACATAAAATAATCTGTACTCTGATGAAAAACAGATTCAAACATTTACCAAAACCAGATTCAGACATTCATTTGAAAACCAATAAACTGCCTAGTTACATATCTGAATAGCTCTTCGCCAAAATGGCGAAGTGATCTGTGTGATTGCCATTATAGCTCTGTGTTTCTGCCTACTTCAGACAGCGGGCTGCTGCACTCGGTAGAACAGACTCCTGGTTTCTCAGTAGGGCCATCTTGCTGTTTCTCTCTCTTTCTCTCTCCCTCTCTCACCTCCTCCTATGGTGGTGTTTTGGTGTGGCGGACACACAGGTTCAGAATACCAATGGGACAGGAAACTCCCAAAGGTATGGGGTTATTAGTCCATGGTCTGCACTCACAAATCAACTCCGACAGGTCGAGGGGATATATAGGTGTACACACACGTTCCCGCTCACAAACACACAAACACACACACACACACAGTAATGCGCACACGCTGAAACGCACGCGCACTCCAACACACTCTCGCAGTCTCTCTTGCATAAACACAAATAAATGCACGCGCACATACACATAGTCCCCACACCCATTCTCTCATTGTCACTCTCGTGCGCCCCCCTCCTCCACACACACACACACACGCGCGCGCACACGCACGCGCACACACTAACTTACTGATGTGTGAGCTTTACCAACAGCTGTAAAGATTCGTAAGTGGAACCGGTCAACATGAGTGGCAGCTCGCAGAGACACATGCAATGCATGCTGGGACATGATGAAACCCCCGACATGGCAGCTTCATTAAAAACTCAACAGGTGGCAGGTGTCTGGAGGACTAGTCAGAGCATACACACACACACACACACACACACTCACTAAAACACACACACACAGAGCCTCGCTACATTACCTTTCCATCAATATTTCCCTGGCATAGCTCACCTAGGAGTGATAAGTCACCTTGGCATCACTTCCACCCCCTCTCTCACCTTCCCCGTTGTCTCTCTTCCATAGGCTCCTCCCTCCATCCTCTTTAGCGCCCCTCATTATCCTCTGCTCGCTCTTTTCCTCTCTTCCTGTTATGAGCTGCTCTGTCTTTCCGTCGCTCTACTTTTTTCATTTCTCCTCCTCCTCTACAGAATTTTCTCCTTCTCCCTCCTCCCAACCTCCTGTCTCCTCTTTCCTCTATCCTGTAATAACTCCCCACTCCTTTCCTGCTCCTTCCCTCCCTCCCTCCCTCTGTCCCTCTGTCCACCCTCCTCTCTACTTAGCCCCCACCTCCCTCACCTCCTCTCTTTTCATTCATTCCCCTCTCCTCCCCCCACCCTCTGTTTCAGTAAAGGTCAGGTTAGCTTCATGAATAAGCTGTAGATTTATGATCCTGCCACCTCCCAGGAATCACTTTGACCGGGCCAAACAAAAACAACATCGCCATGGACCGCAGGAGTCCTACACAGCAACACAGGGTTATTAATGAGGCCACGGGCTGCTGCACACAGACACACACACACGCATGCACACACACATATACATACATACATACATTCCCTTTGTTTCTCTCTATCTTTGTCGCTCAAAGACACGTGCGCAAACTACCTCTCTCTCTTTCTCTCACGCTCTCTCACCTAGAAAATCCCATGCACTCAAATGATCTCGCTCTTTAGTCTCTCTCACTCACTTTTTCCTTCCAACTCCCCTCTCTCTTTCTCACTCGCGCGCATATATCCGGTAAACAATGTAAATGAACGAGAGTGTGAAAGGTAATTAGTTCAGAGCAGAGCAGACATACGTCATCGCTGCAGTCAGGCGTCAGTCAATCAGTACTCATCAAAGTTTTTCATTAGCAGCTGTAGGAGCTGAACACCTCACCAAGGTCTCTCTGGTCACCACTGCACAGGAACGCAGTGTGTGTGTAACAGTAGGAGTGTGTGTTTCTGGGTGTGTGTAACAGTAGGAGTGTGTGTTTCTGGGTGTGTGTAACAGTAGGAGTGTGTGTTTCTGTGTGTGTGTTACATTAGGAGTGTGTGTTTCTGCGTGTGCGTGTAACAGTCATCCAGCCTACCAACTGCAGTTGTTGATGTGCGATTAACGGCACTCAAAACACTCTGGAAGCAACACCATTCTCCCACTCCCCTCCAAGCTTCTGGCTGTGCAACCCTCACCCTCTTTCCACCCCCCCCCCTCCCCCAAGTGGGGGTGTTTTTCACTTCCAGACATGTGGGGTCATAGTCGGGTCAACCTCGAGTCAAATTGTCTGGATTAAAATTTCACAAGAGCTCTAATGCATATTTCATGTGAAGCTGTCTTCTCGCTACATCCTTTTGCCTGTGCTGTCCTCCACTTCGTCTCCTCCGGGCCGCCCATGTCGTCTCCTTGACAAAAAACCCCCTTCCGAAGCCGGCTGATGTTCTGATAACTACAAACCACACCGTCTGTCTGAAGGGCAACGTTACTGAGGGTCCAAGAGCGGAGCCGATCGAAATGTTGTACCATGTTTTGACCCGGAAGAGGGATGACAGAATCAAAGCTGGAGGAGGACAGTATAGCTTCTCGTCAGAGTGGATTGACTGAACCTTCAAGTTCCCACATGCGTTCTCTCTCTCCCTCCCTCCCTCTCTCTCTCTCTCTCGTCTCTCTCTCTCTCTCTCCTCCTCTCTCTCTTCTCTCCTCTCTCTCTGTCTCTCATTCTCTTTCTTTCCCTTTTAAGTTTTTTTTTCTCCCTCTCTCTCTCCCTCTCTCTTGCTCTCTCTCTTTGTTTGCTTGTTATGTTACTTTGTTGCATTGTTTGTTTCTTTCGGAGATGGAAAAGTTTCTTTCTACTGCGCTTGCTCTTTGTCTCTTTTGCTCAGAGGAGGAGGAGGAGAGGAGGGAGACGAGAGAGAGAGAGAGAGAGAGAGAGAGAAAGAAAGAAAGAGAAGAAAGAAAGAAAGAAAGAGAGTGAGTGAGTGAGTGAGTGATGAGTGAGTGAGAGAGGTAAGCTTGTAACCCAGTGGTCTTGTTTGTCTGAACCACAGCATCTTTACCTAAGCTGTGTTTGTCTTCGGCTTTCCTGTTCAGCTCCTGAACTCTACCTGACCT
This sequence comes from Plecoglossus altivelis, assembly GCA_036571765.1. Taxonomy (NCBI): domain Eukaryota; kingdom Metazoa; phylum Chordata; class Actinopteri; order Osmeriformes; family Plecoglossidae; genus Plecoglossus; species Plecoglossus altivelis. The sequence continues at coordinate 11,674,160 of BROE01000009.1, forward strand.
GGCGGAAACTGGTTTGACCCAGCTCCGCCCACACATGTGCCTGACTCATCTGCAGCCTCAGAGAACACCCTTCACACACTCAAGCCCTTCCCCCCCCACACACACACACGCACACCACACACCACACTCACGCACACACACACACACATATAGGACACACGCACACACACCTTGAGCTTTCTGTGCTGAGTGCTCCCATCACAGTTGACTGGCGGAGTAAATTGCATCACAGCAGATAGAACGAGTTTTCATCCATTTTTTATCACAGATGTGAAAATGTGAAAAGACTGGAAATTACACACAGCCACACATGCACACACACGCTAACACACACGTCGCACACACATATAGGACACACACACATAGGACACACGCACACATAGAACACACGCACACATAGGACACACACACGTAGGACACACACGCGCACACACATATAGGACACACACACATAGGACACACGCACACATAGGACACACACACATATATATGACACACACACACACACATAGGACACACACACACACATATAGGACACACACACACTCACATAGGACACACACACATATGTAGGACACACACATACACACATAGGACACACACACACATATAGGACACACACACACACATAGGACACACACACACATAGGGCACACACACACATATAGGACACACACACATAGGACACACACACACAAACAGGACACACACACATAGGACACACACAGAACACTCACACACACATAGGACACACACACACCAGCCCAACAAGAGGTTTGGAGGTGGGGTGTCAGGACTCCAATCCATCCCTCTCATTCCTTATTGTCATCTGAAGTTGACTCACTGCGTTCTAGGATTGGGTATGACAACACCCCTGGACCTCACGCGCCCCTCCCCCCTCCACATCCTCCGGCAGGAAAGAAACACAGAACACAAAAACAAAGTGCAGTAAATATGTGAAATTTGTATTAGTACTAACAGGCCCGAGGGCCATAGTTACTAAAGAGACGCATGCCTGTGTGCATGTGCAAGTAGGCATGCAAGTGTTACCTGGGTGTGTGGGTATGAGGCTCTGCTGGAGGCTTGTGTTGTCTGTGCTACAAGACTAATTATCGCCTTCCGAAGTAAACTGGCCAATTACATACCACATGTCCAAACATGTCACAGCCACCAATCACCACACAGGTCAATCCAGGGCCAACCTCATTTCTCCTCCTCCTCCTTCTCGTTTCCCCCAGTTTCATCCAACTGACACTTTTCTTCTTAGATGGCTGTTCCGAAGGGAAATGCACAGCCTTGTCTATATCCGATTCGAGCAATAAAAAGATCCATGATTTTTAAAGCAACTCAAACCAGAGTATGTATGTTACAACTCAAAGACATTCGTTCATTCATAACATTAAAAAAAACTCTAGAAAATCACACTGTTAGATCGAAAAGTTCATCTTCAGGTTCCAAATGGATGTGTGTGACCAATCTCAAACCAGATCTCCTGCACTCCTGCACAGTAACATATCAGCATGCAGAACAATCATTTGGAGCGCGCCCTCCCTCTGCAGGTAATAATTAACATACATAACCATGTAAATGAGGTAGCCTGCCAACACGAACGACTACTCACATCTAACCTACCATACCGTAAGTGGCAACACCTGCTTGCTTCAAATATATAGAGTTATTGTTAAGGTAAACTAGCATCAGGGATGGTTAAAGAAGGCATTCTATTCTGTTTCTATGAAACCTTCGCGCAATAATGTGGCTCATTGTGTTCCTGGCTTGACGTCAGTAGGCTGCTAATTTCTTCATTTCTGATAAAACCAGTTGAACTTCTGCAGCAACAAAAAAAATGTCTATGAAAAAGTGTATTTTACATTTTGAATTTAGTAGGAGAACAGAAAAAGGAATGACAAGGAAAGCCAGATTTTGCTATTCAGACTGGAGTAGACAGATAGAAAAGACCGGAATGAGCTGACCTGTACGGTCTGTGTGAAAAGACTCAGCTTCAAGCAGAGTGGGGCGGGGAAGGAGCAGACCATGACATTCATTCTATTGAACATTTACTGGTGCTACGTGCCATAGCTTTTATATTGGAAAACATTTTCAAGAAAAACAAAAACTGAAATATATTGCTTTCCGTGTATCCGAATTGGATTGCCATTCATTTGAATTGGGTAGATCTGCCATTATCAGCAAAAGGTGTTGTGGTGTATACACCAGTTCCAGTGTCTACACCAGTTCTAGTGACTACACCAGTTCCAGTGACTACACCAGTTCCAGTGTATACACCAGTTCCAGTGTATACACCAGTTCCAGTGTCTACACCAGTTCCAGTGTATACACCAGTTCTAGTGACTACACCAGTTCCAGTGACTACACCAGTTCCAGTGTATACACCAGTTCCAGTGTCTACACCAGTTCCAGTGTCTACACCAGTTCTAGTGACTACACCAGTTCCAGTGTATACACCAGTTCCAGTGTCTACACTGGTTATTGCACACTATGTTTGCTATAGCTGGTCTGGTTGGTTGGACAATGCTTCTGGAGCCACACATTTTCATATAGCGTCAGAAATTCTCAATTGGATTGAAATCCAGGCTGCTGTGAAACATTCATCTTTCAGTTCTTGAGCCTCACAGACTTTTCTGTGATATTGACTGTGGGATTATTGTCTTTAATATTAAAATCC
>BROE01000009.1:11676903-11714403 GCA_036571765.1 Plecoglossus altivelis
CCACACCTCCAGAAGAGATTGAAATATATTGCTTTCGTGTATCCGAATTGGATCGCCATTCATTTGAATTGGGTAGATCTGCATTATCAGCAAAGGTGTTGTGGTGTATACACAGTTCCAGTGTCTACACCAGTTCCAGTGACTACACAGTTCCAGTGTATACACAGTTCCAGTGTCTACACTGGTTTATTGCACTATGTTTGCTATAGCTGTCTGGTTGGTTGGACAATGCTTCTGGAGCCACACAATTTCATATAGCGTCAGAAATTCTCAATTGGACTGAAATCCAGGCTGCTGTGAAACATTCATCTTTCAGTTCTTGAGCCTCACAGACTTTTCTGTGATATTGACTGTGGGATTATTGTCTTTAATATTAAAATCCGTCCAATATACAGCAAGATGTTAGTATGATAGTATACAGCAAGATGTTAGTATGATAGTATACAGCAAGATGTTAGTATGAGAGTATACAGCAAGATGTTAGTATGATAGTATACAGCAAGATGTTAGTATGATAGTATACAGCAAGATGTTAGTAAGATAGTATACAGCAAGATGTTAGTATGATAATATACAGCAAGATGTTAGTATGATAGTATACTCCAAGATGTTAGTATGATAGTATACTGCAAGATGTTAGTATGATAATATACAGCAAGATGTTAGTATGATAGTATACAGCAAGATGTTAGTATGATAGTATACTGCAAGATGTTAGTATGATGGTATACTGCAAGATGTTAGTATGATAATATACAGCAAGACAATATATTGTTGTTCCGCATCCCGCTCTTTAAGACACTTAGTTGTGGACGGTTGGATAGAGGACAGGAATATGTGCACATTAATGTTTCGCGGCAGAAACACTTTTTCACAGCTTGAAAAAGAAGCTTCTCATTACTGTACCTCGGAAGAAGATGATTGAGGGGAAGACAGATGACAGGGCAGGAACGGGAAACATTCACCAGCGCACAACAGACAAGCAAGAATTATATTCACACATGATGACAGTAGTGTGATAGTCCCCAACCACACACTGTACACAGAAAATGAGAGACACTTCCCTATGCATACTTTATATATGTATACTGTACACTGTTTATATACATATTTCTCTCTCTATGTATATATATTGTATAACAAGTTTCAGTTCTGCTTTATGTTTCCGTGAGTATCAGTTTTATCTTCTTCCGTTGCTTAACGAGGATGAAAAATGTGTGCGCTGCTGTTTGCGTGTTTCACTGTGCACATCACAAGAGTGCTTCTGTCTGTCTGTGCGCGTGTGTTCATGCGTGTGTCCTGTCGTTGGCGTGTCTGTATGGGAAGTACTGCATCCAGCATGCTTCGTGTATGTGCGTTCACGTCTGCGTACGTCTCTGTGTGTGCGGGAGGGAAGTCGCTCGTACAGTGGATTGTAGTAGAATGAGCGAAAGCATTACATGGCTGAATGCTCTGCCGATTCCCTGCAGAGCTCGGAGAGCGACCACAGTGCAATCTCCTCAGACACCGTCACAGTCCTCCACCCTGGGGGGGGGGGGGGGTCGCAAGGAGGGCAGCAGCATGTGCGTCTGTTCGTGTGTGGGAGAGTTTGTGCGTGATTAACAGCGTGCCCTTTACCGCCCTTGCATAGCGGAGGCCAAACATTCAAAGTTGAATCCCCTCCTCGCACACATGCACACTACAGCCAGGAAGTGACACTGGCAGGGTCACTGTGACATTTAAGTCTGCCTTGCACGCTTCAAGAGAACGCCCCTGTGCTCATCCTTGTCAAGTTAGTGTGACTCAAAGGGGCCGTGGTGAGATGCACTCCGCTAACAGACCGAGTGTGGTTTGTACCACTTTGTAGGAAAGGAAAACGCTCCAATCCTCTGCAATCAGTAGAGCATCCCTCAGTGTTGGGAAGACTTTCAGGAACTTTCTGGAAGGGATTCAAGTCCTCGTGAGGTCATTCCTTAATGCCAGCCTGTCTAGGTTCTTGATTGTAGCTGTGCATCATCGTTAATATTATATCATACCACATCATAATTAGGATCATCCATCCATCCATCCATTATCTACTGCTAATCCCTGGGAGGGATTGCAGTGCCGCTTCTTCCCATTGAGGGGTCACGGGTGACTGGAGCCTAACCCAGTAGCTTCGGGCCATAGGCAGGGTACACCCTGGACTGGGGCCAGCAAGGCGCAGGGCTAACACAGAGACACAGACAACCATTCACTCACACATCCACTCTCTAGGGGCAATTTCTCAATATACCAATTAACCTATCACATGCATGTCTTTGGACGGTGGGAGGAAGCCGGAGTGCCCGGAGAGAACCCACGGTAACATGGGGAGGACATGCAGACTCCACCCAGAGAGATCATGTGATGTTGGATTTGGCCCAAGAATCGAACCCATGATCTCCTTCCTGGGAGGCAAGGGCTCTAACCGCACCGCCACCATGCACCCCATAATTAGGATCAAACAATTGGAAACGATTGTTTCCACTTTCCATGTCGTCCCAAATAACCAATACTCTACACAGCACATTCATAGAGTAAATCTTTCTAAATGATCCCGCATCAACATGGATGTAGTCATATTGCAAGCAATCTCGTCTTAATATTATTAATCTATTTCTCCGATAAAACGTCGCATCATTTAATCATTTAGACAAAATAAAGAGAATTGAAACTTTCTTTGGAAACACCAGAATAATGATGACACACACAGAAAAGTGATTTCATTTGGAAACGCCCATAAAACGTATTGATCCTCAAAGGGCCTCAGAATCTACGGTTTCGAAAGAAACGGACTTTCGATCAAAATAATAGAAGGATACAGAAGGAATGAGAAGACCATCACATTTATTTAGCCTTTCTTTTCTAATGCTAACTGAAATCACCATTTGCTATTACTGTGATGTTTTATTCATAACATTTTGGCCTCTTTCTCTCTGCCCCATATAAGCCCCATATATATTCCAATGACTCCGTCTGACTCCGTCTGATGCCAGAAATATAAGAAATATGAGAAACACGAGATACATGACCGAGAGACACAAACTCTCCAAGGGGAGTTGATGGAGCAAACAGATAGAATAGATTTTAAAAGTCTAGGTTAGGGAGTATATTTGTGTATGAAACATAGAAGATACTTCTTAAAATATGAAAAGCTTTAGAATTTATATTAATCATACAGTCATGCAATCTCATGTATTGCTCTCTATTTATTTTACATTGTTTATTCAGCCAAGGCTAAATGAATATTCTGTTGACAATTTGGGCTGTCAACCACGCTATAAAAGATATATTTCTCAATCTAAAGGCAAGTAAAACAGCAGGCTTATATTTGATTTATAGCGAGGGCGCAGAACTCTAAATATCACACAACATTGTCTCTCGTGAGACTGACAGTCATTTCTCACGATAGCTAAGCATGAGTAGATAAAGTCGGCACCAGCATGAAACAAATACTCTTGTCCATGTTGCCATGGAGAAAAAAAACTTTAAACAGTAGACGTACTTAGAACTCCAAAAATCCCCAGACTTTGGACTGTACCCATTCTCAAGTTTACGTGTGGACCTGGGGGACATTGAAGTCACTGCCAAAAACGATAGAGAGAGATAGAGAGAGAGAAGGGGATGAGCACCTGAAAAACAGCGAGTGAGAGAGGGAGAAGGAGATAAGCAACGCGAGCGCGAGAGAGGAAAAGTTCGAGAAAGAGGGGGAAAAAAGAGCAGGAGCAATTCAGCCTGTGACGGTTATCTGTTTTCATTTGAACCCTTGACCCCTGAATGACTTCCTGTTGGCAGAAGCGTTGCGTCAGCTCTGCGTGTGTCTGCGCTGACATCAGCAGTAGAGACCCCTCATTTCACCGCCTCAGCACCCCTCAGCATTGCACCCCATCCCCTCTCCTCACCCCCACGCCTGCCGCCCCCGCCCTCGCCCACGCCCTCCCCAGCCCGGCAATGCCCCCAACCCCCCCGCATACCCCCTAATGTGTCAACAGGAAGGCTAATTCGCTCATCCTCCGAGACTGAAATATTGAACTCTCGCTCCATCCAGCCCATCTGTCTGGGCGCAATTATGGGCCGTGGTGCATACTTATGATGGAGAGACCTTCTCTATGTAAGACCATCTATCTCTCTCTCTCTCGCTTTCTTTTATCACCACTATCAGCAGGTCAGTGAGTTTACAGGCTTCCATATTCCAACGCAGGTCTATGGGTATTTATGAGCTAACTAACAGCATCGAAACTGCACAATGAGTGTCATCAATTACACTGTAGCAGCAGGCACTTCAGGGCCAGGAAGCATACATCTCTATTCTGGGGAATTAAGAATCTGTCTGCCTCGTGTTTGTTTGTGCAGGGCCGTGTGCATACATGTATCATTCGAGCTTACGTGTCTGTGGGGGAATACTTTCATTCGTATGCATGTGCAAGAGTGGGTGTGTGTGTGTCTGTGTAACAGTACGTGCGTGTGTGGGCGTGCGTGGGTACACCCGCAAGGCTGTCCTTAGCCTCCGGATCCCATGCATCCTGATTGGGGGCGATATAATTAACGAGCCTGCTTCGTACATGGTACTTTGTGACAAATAAGGCGCTTGTCTTCTGTGACCTAACCAAGGTCTGCTGTCGGTTCTAATGCGCCGGGGGGAGGAGAGGCTGAAAAATAGCTGTGTAGATGGGTCATCCTAATCTTGTGCGTGGAGGGAGAGAGTCATACTGACCTGTGAGTCAGGCAGGCGCTTCCTCCTCTAAGCCCTGTCTGGGGGAGGAAGTGTTGGAACAGGTCCAGGGCCAAGGGTCACGAGAGGGGAATAGTTGGCATGGGTCCAGACTCGCAGCGCCTTCCTGCAGAAACTAGGAACGCTTAAGGTTTAGTTCATTCTGCCGCAGTGCACGTGAGAGAGCGAGAGAATGGCCGGTGAGATTGGTCTGCCACCACTAGCTCATCTGCCGGAAAGGTGTTTGATTGAAAACCGGCCATCCAGCGAGTCATCGCAGGTATTTGTCTCCCTCTGGCCTCCGTTCTATAAATGTTCATTTGCGATAATGGTAATGGTGGTTACGGTGAAACGCAGCCAATTGATTTGAGGGAGCCGAAAGAAAGAGAGAAAGTGAGGGAAAGAGATAGAGCGAGCGAGAGAGAGATAGAGCGAGCGAGAGAGAACGAGAGAGAGAGAACGAGCATGAGAGAATGAGAGAGAGAGAGAGGATGAGGGAGAGAGAGAGAATGGGAGAGAGAGAGAATGAGAGAGGGATAACAAGAGAGAGAGAAAGAAAGAGAGAGAGTTCTGCGAAGGTGAAGGTGGACAGCTCTGCCCTCCTGCTGTGCGCTGCGTTGACACACATAATGAGACTTCTTGTTGCAAAGAACGAAAGGTTGTCATCTGCATGACTCAATCATTCCTGCCTTCCACTCTAAATGACAGCGGAAGGAGAGGAGGAGAGGAGGCGGGGGAGGAGAGGATGAGGGGCGAGGCGGAGAAGGAGGACGAGGAGGAGAGGCAGAGCCTAAAGAAGCAGAGAGAGAAGGAAGCGAGGCCACTGAAAGCGGTTCAATTTGCACTAAATATAGTCTGTCTCGCACCCGCTCACTGCACTGCTTGAATGGACGTGGCGATTTGGCCACCATCATTTATTTCAAAAGAATTGGTACAATTTGAAAGATGATAACTCATATCATTCACTTTTATTAAAAGAGAGTCTGTGTAGGGGGGATGACTGGGTGCAGTGAGTAATTACACCGGTGACAAATTTATACAACAGTGTAGATATAGCCCTGTCTTCGAGGAGCTTAAGAAGAAATTGAAACAATCACAAGTGATTGGCTGCTGTAAAGAGCCATAGGCAGCCTTGACGTGAAGTACGTGCCAGCTCAGTCACAGGCTCTGAGACGGACATGGCCAACGCTCTAACGCTCCTGACCGGAAGGACTGAAAGCAGGAGGGTGAGGTGGGGGGTCGGGCGGAGCGGGTGGGAGACAGGACATTTTGGTGTGATCGCTGTGTGTACCCTCCTCCCCCCCCCCCTCCCCGAACCCCCTCCCGACCCCGCGCATTCTTACCGCCGATCAACTCTTACCGTCATCGTCATCTCCTTATTCACGCTTCGAACTCGTCAACCAACGCGACCGTCCTGCGATCAAACAACGGCACTATATTTGTCTCCGGATAAACACTGTTGATGAACTTTGACAAAACATCTTCACGTGACAAGACTGGAGGCTGAGGAACGCTCTTCCGCACGGCTCCAGTCACTCCGCGTCTCGCCACGGAGAGAGATGGGAGGTGTTGCAACGCACAGCGCCTCGCCGTGATGTGGCCTACTTCCCTCTCCCAAGAAACCAGATCTGGTTCCCAGGCGTTGAGGCAGGGGTGTGAAGGGGAAGGAGGAGGGGGAGGAGGGGGCGAGGAAGGAAACGACAGGAAGGGAGAATCGTAAGATGTGGTTTATGGAACTTTATCTGCAGTCAATGACCAAGAGCTGAGCATTTAGAGGAAGCCCTAGCTGTCATCCGCAATGCAAAGATCGCTGTGTGTGTGTGTATACACTGCAACATGTGTGCCTTTTGTATAGAAGTCAAAGCTTTTGCCTTGTCTGAGTAGGATGTATCAAACTGACATCTATCTGCAGGTACTCCTGGAGTCTGAAAAAGGATGCATCTTCTGCATGTCATTGAGCTTGTGTGAGGGAGTGCACAGTTTACATGTTTGTGTTTGCGTGTGTGTGTATGAATGTCATCCACCTACCATGGTGCTGGCGATACACTGGGCTCAGCTGCAGGTGGCATCTTCAATGCGTCTTCAATGCATCTTGCGCTGCAATTCCACTGTTGCCATGACAAACATACTCTTATCATTCTGTTGGCAGTCCCTCTGTTCCTGTGGTAAACCACACAAAAACACGCAAACCCACTCTCTCAGGGCCGGGCACTATGCCACCGTTGAGCAGTTTAACCCAGCTGGCTATACGCAAATTCTAACTACCAGCATACACATACACACACACACACACTACACAGTTTTGGAACATTCCTATGAACGCTGCTGCTAATCAAAAGCCATCAAAGATTTGCACGTGCCAAGCCTGGAGGAGTTGGAGGCTTGGGATGGGCGGAGGGCATGACGCCTGGCCTTCTGGAAGAGTGGGATGAGGGATGAGGGCAACAGAGGAGAGGAGCAGACCAGAGTGATTGCGGCTACCTTATGGTTCTCGGTTGCTTGACGCTAAGGCACGGGGACAGGAAGAGGAAAGAACGGGGGGGGGGGGGGGGGGGGGGCGGAGGAGGGGGGGGGAGGGAGGGAGAGTAGGGAGAGTAGGGGGTAGGGAGAGAGAGACAGGTAGGGAAAGAGAGAGAGAGATAGAGAGAGAGACAGAGAGAGAGACAGAGGGAGAGAGAGGAGAGCAAGAAGAGAGAGAGAGACACACAGAGAGCGAAAGAGAAGGAGAGAGGAGAAAGAGAGAGAAACAAAAAGAAACGGAGACGGAGCAGAGGAGTAGAGCAAGGAGAATGGAGGGAAGATTAATGAGCGGAGGAGAAACCGTGAGAGAGGGGAGCGAGAGAGATCAGCAGATAGAGGGAGAGGTCGAGGAGAGAAAGGTAGGAGCCGGAGGAAGGTTGAAGAGAGGGACGTGGCTGAGAGCTGATGGGAGGGAAGCAGATTAAGGGATGGAGATAGAAGGAGAGGGGGATGACGGAGAGAGAGAGAGAGGGAGAGAGACACAGAGGGAGAGAGAAGGACGGAGAGCCAACGATGAAGGTCAAGTACAGTGCAATCATCACTTCCTATCATCATCTCTTTCGCCTTGTGCCTGGGTATGTAGTTCCGTGCAGGCCTCACCATCTCAGATACTGGCTTCCAATTTTCGAAGATTTGGTCAAAGTACACCGCCTTTCTCTTGCCCTCTCGATTTCTCTCTAACTCGCTCTCATTTTCTCCCCCATCATGTTCGCCACGAACCGAATAATCTGTCCTTCAGATTTTAAGCCTTTTAAAAGAAACACTTTCAAGAAGCACACAGGCAAAACATGCTTTCTCACGCAGCAAACACGCGCGCACACGCATTGACATTGGCGCTGTTGCCTCATTTAAACTAATAACTCAGGGTGCAGCGCATTAGTATAATTTCCACTGAATGGGCTTGTCATGTCCACAGGGCAAAACAATGTGTGCAATGCTGACTTCTCAGGCTGAGCCTGCTCTGTGTCTTTCTAGAGACATGCCAGCCCACACTGGGATGTCTGAACACTTGCTCTGTGACCAGCATGCAGTTCAACCGTGACAGACACTAACACAAACCCTGCAGGATGACTGAAGCTCAACGTTAATACACGAAACCCACATATTTCGTGGAAGACTGCACCTTGGAACACTCAGCTTTTTCAAGGCTGTGTGTGTGTGTGTGTGTGTGGGCAGGGGGGGCAGCTGGAGGGGCAGAATGAGTATAGGCATGTCCTCGTTTTTCGTTGATTGTTGTATTGATTGGGTGAAAGCACGTAATCAATATGTGTAACTTGTAGCTAGCTGGCTTTACGGTCTATGCAATGAGAGAACAAGAAGCTGGCGATAAATATAGTCTCTTGCCCAGCTCATGAATAACCTAATCATTACTACATGCATGCAAACACATGCACACACACTCAAAGACACACACACTCATGATCGCTTCTCCTCTGGAGGACATGAGTATTATTGAGTGGACTTAACTCCTCAACTTTGACAGTGAAGGCCTGTGTGTGTGTGTGTGTGTGTGTGTGTGAGAGAGAGAGAGAGACCGTGTGTGTTTGTGTGAGTGTGTGTATGTATGTGCCTGTATGTGGTTTGTGTGTATCTGTGTGGAAGTCTGTCAGCACGTGTGTGTGTACTTGTGTGTGTGTGTGTGTGTGTGTGCGTGCGTGCGCGTGCGTGTGTGCGTGTGTGTGTGTGTGTGAAATAAGATGTTGTCATTCTCGAGGTCAGAAATGTCTGCAGTAGTCATTAGCTTAACTGCTGATTAGAAATCCAGCAGGAATTCAGATTATGTGAATAAAAATGAAGAGAGGATCAAATGGACCTATATACAGAAAGCTAGAAAGCAAGGAAAAGGGACAAAATGAAAGAAAAAGAAAAGAACCTTCTGAGTTCCGGCACTGCTCACAGGGAGCACGACTTGGGCCACGGTATTAAAGTGAAAGATGCTATCTCCTTTTCCTTCCCCTATTTTTCATGTTTTCTGGGTTCAAATGCCTTTGATACACACACACACACACATGTGCATGCACACACACTGGGCTGTGGAGAACTTGGTACTGCAGAAAGGAGCTCTGGTGAGATGCAAAGGAACCTAGTTGTTGTTCATGATGGCTTGAAGCTAAATATGGGCTAGGGCTGGGGCTGGGAGTGGGAGTGGGAGTGGGGCTGGGACTGGGGCTGGGACCCGGGCTGGGGCTAGGGCTGGGACTGGGGATGGGACTGGGGCTGGGCCTGGAGTGGATACTAGTTGTATATTTCCAGGTTAAATCCACTCTCTGCCCTTCAGAAGTCCAGCTATGATACCTCAAAGTCACAAAACATCACATGGTCATAGAGCCTACTGGCTAAACAGGCATTTCATCACAGGAAATAATGAATCTGAATTTAGCTCATGAAAACCCCTAATCTCCGTGTTAAAAATACCAGCTAAAAACCCCAGCTAATAATCTCAACAAGAGCCAATACTAATTAATCCATTACGGTTAGTCTGTTTTATTCTCTCTTAAATCTCCATCCGCTCTCTTCCCTTGGCATGACAACTTTCCCACACTGAAAGGAGCCGCATGCCGTTGCTCCGGCCTCTATGAGCTGTTTCTCTCTTATCAGCTGCCTGCGTGTCTTTACCGTCTCTCTGCTCTGAAAGCCTTGTGCTGTTCTCTTCCAGAACAGAGAGCGAGAGAGAGAGAGAGAGAGGAAGAGAGGAAGAGATAGGAAGAGAGAGATAGGAAAATAGAGAAAGAGAGAGAGAAACAGAATGAAGGGTGTAGGCTGTGTTCCCAGGCCCTCTGTGCCCGGCCTCAGTTCAGTGACCCTGGGGAGGGGGGGGGGTTGTAGGGTTCAGCTCTGCCTCTTCACCCCTGGACCCTCCAAGACTCCAGCACCCAGACCTCTGAACAACTCTACCAAACAACCACCTCAAGAATGAGCCCCTCTGTGCGAAGGCTCTGGATCAGAAGGAGTCTGAATCAAACGAAATATCTTTTTAAGATGGAAAGAAATGGTGTTTCTCTTGTTGTGGTCCCTCAAATGGAGAGATCTTCTGAGAGATGAGATGAGAAGAATTGGTCTTCTGATGATGAGAGGGAAGAACGAAGCTGATTGGTCGATTGTGTGATCAGGCATCTATCTGAGACGTCTTTCATTTGCCCGTTCAGAAAAACAGCAGAATTTAATTATTAGGCAACTTTCCAGACCTCCCGAGACTTCTAAAACTCATTTAGAGGAACAGAGCACAACAAAACCAGCTGCCTCAAAGTCTTGTGGAAGTCTGTCGGCTGAATGACATCAGCACTGTAGCTCGAACACTGTAAGCTTGAGACCATCTATAGCAGACCGCTCCGAAAAACACGGGAGCGAAAAAAGAGCGATAACAAAAGGGAAGATGAGCTGGAGAGAAACATCATGTAAGGAGGAGGACGAAGCGAGAGAAAGGGAGAGAAGGAGATGGATGGATGAAAGAGACAGTCAGAGAAAGAGACATGGAGGGCTTGCCAGAGATCCCATCAGTAAGGTAACATTACAGGCCCATGTCACAGAGCTCAGGAGATAGTGTTTGAAATCTAGATCGGTGCTCCTGCACTTCCCGTACCCTGTTTACAGTTTGGTATCAGTTACCTTGGCGGTAACTTACTTCTTCAAATTACATCCGTAAACACACACACACGCGCGCACACACAAAGGCACACGGACACGAAAACACACTTGAGCGACAGTCGCGTGTAGACTCATTCTTGATCTTCGACAACATGCCTTCTGTGGTTTAACACGACCTCCGATACAACATGTAGTAAAAACCAGGACTTGTAATTTGGCATTCTGGCTGATATTTATTTGACTGATAATGGTAGGCAGGTCTGATACAATAATACCAGGGTGATTTTTTGGCCCCTGTCCAGCCCAGAAGTACAAAATGGAAACAATTACCTCTCAGTACGTTCTGTTCATTCAGTTCTGTATCGGTGTGAACAAAGAGAAACACATCAGGCTTCCTGTTGCTGTAAACATTTCCTGATGTCAGACAGCCAGGTTGGGTTTGGGGTTAAGGCCCAAGCAGGGGAGTGAAGAGCAGGAGCACCGTAAGGTCTAACCACCTTCACCTCATTTGCAGCTCCAATGTCAGTTGAAACACTCAATAAGCGTTTATCTCACACACAGACACACACACAGACAGACAGACACACACACACACACAGACACACACAGAGACACACACACACACACTCTCTTTTTCTCCTTCACCGCGAGCAGAAGGGCAAAGAGAAAAGCAGATAAACTAGACAGATGTTGATTAAGCTTCCGTTGAATGTGCACGTGCGCATTGGGCACGCGTGTGTGTTTGTGCGCGTTTATGCACATGCTGGTGTGTGTGTGGACGTGCATGCACGTGCGTACATCTTTGTGCTGTGTGCGTGAGCGCGCGTACAGGAACGTGGACGAGAGCGTGTTGGCGCGCATAATTTCTAGAGACTGAACTGGATTTTCCACAACCAAGTTATAATCGTGGGGATCCTAATAGTAGGAATTAGGTTCGGACCGACCGTCGATCCTTAATGGGCGGCTACACGCAGTGAACGAGCCCATCAGCGAATGCAAGGGAAGCAGAATCGCGGTCCACAAACTCCCATCCACACGCCCATGGGAAAACACGAGAGTGAGCCTTGGGTTACATGAGCTGAGCGTCCCCAGAATCAATGCAGAGGGCTTAATTACCAGAGGCGAGCGAAGACAATACTGATCAGTGTGCATGTGTCCGTGTGTGTGTGTCTATTCTGGTCCCAGAACTTCCTCGCCACGACGCAGAAAGAGGGAGATACAGAAAGAGAGAGAGAGAAAGGGAGACAGAGAAAGAGAGAGAAACAGTAAGACAAAAGGAGGGAGAAAGAGTGGGCGTGAGAGAGGGAGGGAAGAGAGTGAGGGGAGAGGAATGAGAAAGGGAGAGATAGTGTTTCATGGCTGAGAGCTTAAGTGAAACTGGAAGGTCAGTAGACTAAATTGCTTCGTCCCCATCCTGAGACACAGGAGGGAGTAGAAAATCAAAGTGCTCGTTTTCACACACTCTAACACATATGCAAAAAATGTTGGTGAAAGATGGTTTTCCAAACATCTCTATATTGCCTCCTTTGTTTTTCAACATGGATTAAATGGATATATATCTCTCTCTCCCCCTCTTTCTCTCTCCCCCTCTCTTTCTCGCTCTCCCCCCTCTCTCCCCTCCTCTCTCTCCCACCCCTATCTCTCTCTCTCCCATCTCTCTCTCTCGCTCTTATTCTTCCCTCTCGTTTTCGGTCTGTAGGTCACCAAGATTACCTCTGAGATGAATCACACCTAGGACCATATCAATGGTCAGATTCACTCTACAGACTCTCAGTCATGCACACCCCTGGTAACCTTCAGGTGATTGGATCCACTTTACCACTTGATCGCTCATTTCCTGGGGGTCTAATTAAAGCAGTACTGCTGGCGTGGATTCCCCATCGTTCCACTTTCTCCCATTCAAACAAGACCAAAGACGTTCATTAATAAAGAGCTCCACTCTCTCTCCTGTAGGTCGTTCATACAGTCTGTCTTGCAGCTTGATTTGAAATTGTTCAAGGCTGCACGGCACAGCGGTAATGGATGACGTTTAACAGTGAGACAAGCAGAGAAAAAAAATCTGTTCACTTTGTGCAAGAACACAGGTCTTTGGAGGCGTCACGCAAAAACTCATTTTGAATATAATCTTTTCTTAAGAAGGCCTCCCACCCTCTCCGCAACACAGTCGTGGTTGAAACAGAGCACCTCAATTGCTAAACCAATCACCCCTCTGCGTCACAAAGGGTTTTACTGAGTCTTTCCTCCCAGAAGCCATTAGACTGTATAACGACCCGTGGTAAACCATCACACAGGCATGGCTGGTCAGGGCACTGCTGGTCACCATAACAGGTCCACCTCAGCTGGTACCACACTCTACCACTCAGGGCCACTCCTCTCTCAAGCTGTTAGCACTGTTAGCACTGCTAGCACTGTTAGCACAGTTAGCACAGTTAGCACTGCTAGCACTGTTAGCACTTTTAGCACTGTTAGCACTGCTAGCACTGTTAGCACTGTTAACACTGTTAGCACTGTTAGCACTGCTCTGTACTTTGCTTTTCCTGAGTGTTTGGACTTGGTTGCATGGCCTGTTTATAAACTGGGTATGAATTGTTTCCAGAGTGTATGTAAATTGTGCTGAACCTACCTTTAGTATCTTTTTTAGTCTGTCTATCTGTCTATCTGTCTATCTGTCTGTCTGTCTGTCTGTCTGTCTGTCTGTCTCTCTTCCGATGTTGTTCAGCTGGTCAGTGAATCGTGCTAATCTGGTCAGTAAATGGTGCTAGTTGGCTTTTGATTAGCTTGCACACACACACACACACAAACATTTACACAGACACTCATGTCCACACACAACGCAGATATAAACACCTGAACACACATACTCACAAACATCTAAACACACATACTTAAACATATACATTTGCACACAGACGCTCACACGCACACTCGGACATTCACCATGGACAGTGACTGAGTTTGTCGTACAGCATAGCACTCCTCTTACAGGGTAATCCTGACACACTTCATTCTCAGGTACAACTCAATGCCAGCTCGAGTAACATGAGAGCGATGTGACCCAGCCTCACGACGGGTGTAAACAGAGAACGCATTCTGTCCGGCCCAAAAAACCGGCGCAAAAACCGGCGCACGTTCTTTGCTCTCCCACCTCCACAGGATAGTAAAGGGACTCAAACAGGAAGTGACTCAACAGGCACACTTAGCCTTGCTAATAATGATTAGAGCTGTCACTCTCCTTCCTGTCATCTTACCTCCCTCCTCCATCTTTTCTGCGTTTTTTCCCTCCTCCTTTTCTCTCCATCTGCGGTTGTTTTAATTGAACGAGGCGGTTGTCTCCTTTTAATTTCCGAGCTTGCTAATGTCATTAATAATGTATGGATATTCTAATTAAAATCTGCCCCGGCCGTTTTACAGTGTAAACACTATTGATCATCTGTTAATTAAGTTTTAAACATCATCGGAGAAATGCAGAATCAGGAACGAATATGAAAACGCTCATCAAGTCTTCCAGAAGCAATTCGATGCACAAAATGTTACACTAATTAGAATACAGCTCCTAACTCTCTGCTCACATCAGTCTCACAGCAGCCCTTTCCTGGCATGTGACATGAGACGCACACGCTCGCTAAGATGCATCAAGGAAGATACGTATACAACCTGTTCCTATGGCAACTGATCACGCTCACACTCACACATCGGGACACACACACTCGCCAACCCAAAAACACACACGCAAATATACACACACACACACATCTTCAGAACACTCGAGGCAACCAGGCTCTCATCCATAGCAGCCCGTTTCCCCACACACACAGATTAGACTGATGCCACCCGGAGTCAGTGGCACACCACAATCTAACATGCACACATACACACATACACACACACACACACACACAGAAGCGTGCATTTCACACTGTAAACAGCTAAGAGGGTAGCAGGCTTGGCTGGGATTGAGGGCTAAGCTCAATGAATACCAAACAGGCAGGTGCAGATGGCAACCTTAGGGCTAAAAACACCCTGAGGACCAGTGTGTGTGTGTGCATGTCCCCGTGTTTGTGTGTGTGCATGTGCCTATGTGTGTGTGCGCGTGTGTTGCATGTGCCTGTGTGTGTGTGTAGATGTGTGTGTGTGTGAGACCAGCTTGTTGAAGATTATGGAAAGGTCAAGAGCTTGTCCAACTGAATCCCCCTGTCCGTTCCCCTATCCGTTCCCATGTCTGTTCCCCTGCCTGTTCCCCTGCCCCTTGCCCCCCCTTGCCCCCCACTCCCCCCTGCCCTGCCCCTCCTGCCCCACCCTGTCCATCCTGCCCCACCCCGTCCGTCCGTTCCCTCCCCCCCTGCTCCATCTCCTCCCACCCTGCCCCACCTCCTCCTCACCCTGCCCCCCCCCCCCCCTCTTCCATGAAACCTCTCTTCATCTCGTGGTAAAATCAAGTTTTCATTCGTGGTCATTCAAACTCTGGGCAGATTATAAGGTGCACTGTATTATTACCCCTATTTGCATAGTCCTTACAGGGCATAATTAGCCTGGTAATTGGTGCTTAAATCAACAAATTGTTCCTTAATCATGATTCATTCATGAACACTGGCACTTTGCAGTACAATTAAGACCTGAGAGACCATTTCCCCTCCATACACAGTTTTTGGCTGAACATAGATTTCAGCAGAAAATGTATAAGAAAAAATTACATATAAACATAGTGCTTTGAGAAAATAAAATGGATAATTAGACATTTAGATATCACGTATTTAGTAGTATGTTGTCCTTTTCAGCTGCGTATGGTCAGTCAGCTTCCAGGTCTGTGTACATGCACTACCCCTCCTCACCAGCAGGAGATGCTGTTGCAGTTTCATTTTCTATGTGGTACATGGCCACTCTTCCTGGCAATAGGCTTTGACTTTTCATCTTCTTCACCAAACTAGTTGCTCCTCTCAGTTTTAGAGCACAAATCTCTTCTTGCCTCCCTTAACTGCAACATTTGACCCCCTAGCCCTAACGCTAACCCACTCTTTACTTCTTCCTGTCTGGGTGCCCCCCAACCATCTCCTCTCTCCTTAACCTTCCCTCTGTCATACTGAGGTTAATAAGATTACCCCCCCCTCCCCCCCGAACCTGTATCCCCCTCCTGTAACCTTCTCACACTCTCTCTCTCTCTCCTCTCCTCTCTCTCTTCTCCTCTCTCTCTCTCTCTCTCTCCCTCTCTCTCTCTCTCTTCTCTCTCGCTCTCTCTCTCTCTCTCTCTCTCTCTCCTCGCTCTCTCTATTTTCTCGCTCTCTTTTTTGCTGTCTCTCTTTCTCTTTCTCGCTGTACTTCTAACTGTCTTAACCAATCACAACAGCCCTGGGGCCTAGGCTGAATCGCCATGGAGTGTGTTGAAACGGAAAATCTGCTTTGCTTGCGTGTTCTAGTGTGTGTGTGTTAGCTGGTGTTATCCATTGTGTAAACAAGCCCATGAGCAGGACTGGGAGTGCGTAACAGGACAATGTGCTGAGTTCATGGGAATGGCGGTGGCGTGCGGTGTGTGTTTGCAGACAGGGGCAGCTTCGGGGGTGTAGACAGGCAAAGGGCGCGAGGGCTGCACAGAGAACATCACAGACAGAAAAACAACAAGATTGAGGTCTCCACCCCCCTCCTCCCTTGGCTAAACCCTGCCCCCCTCCAACTGCACCTACCTCTACCCTGCCTCTACCCAGCCTCTACCCAGCCTCTACCCTGCCTTCCTCCTGTTTCCCCCAGCCTCTACCCAGCCTCTACCCTGCCTCTACCCAGCCTCTACCCAGCCTCTACCCTGCCTCTACCCAGCCTCTACCCTGCCTCTACCCTGCCTCTACCCTGCCTCTACCCTGCCTCTACCATGCCTCCCTCCTGTTTCCCCCCAGCCTCTACCCAGCCTCTACCCAGCCTCTACCCTGCCTTCCTCCTGTTTCCCCAGCCTCTACCCAGCCTCTACCCTGCCTCTACCCAGCCTCTACCCAGCCTCTACCCTGTCTCTACCTAGCCTCTACCATGCCTCCCTCCTGTTTCCCCCCAGTCTCTACCCTTCCTCTACCATGCCTCTACCCAGCCTCTACCCTGCCTCCCTCCTGTTTCCCCCCAGCCTCTACCCTGCCTCTACCCTGCCTCCCCCTAGCCTCTGTCTTCTTCCTCCCCCCTGCCTGCCCTCTGCCTCTCCCCTGTCTCCACCCCCTGCAGTTAGCCTCAGTCTGGCCTGGTGTCAGCCTCACTCATACCCAGTTAGACATGCTTTATTATACATTCCACCCTCCAGCTGGGATGTAGCTGGGATTTATCCCCAAAATTAAGAGCAATTAGAAAAACCTACCTAGAGCAGCACAGTACACAGAGGATACCTATTGGTTGGTTTGACCCTGACACAGAAATCCAGTGCACACAAACAAACAAAGACGGACAATGACCTTAGAGACAGACAAATGGATCCAATTCCCCCCGTGACAGAGAGAAGAGAGGACGAAAGTGAGAAGAATGAGATATGAGAATCTTGAAAAGACTGAGAAGAGGATGAAGGAAAGGCTGGGGAGTGAGAAGGGTTGAACAGCAATGTGGTCAAGAAGGTAGGTGGGTCAGACCGCAGTCAGGTGGCCAGTCACAAGAGACCACATATGGAAAGACAGGTCGAAGAGACCACAAACAGGTAGACAGACAGAACAAACCGCAGCCAGGGAGGGTAGACAGGACACAGTTGTTGTGCCAACAAAACACCCATGAACAAAAACAACTTTTTTAATGTGGTACATCTGGTCTGAAAAATCAAATTTGAGAGTTCCCAGATTCACAGAGAGAATTCGAAATGAGCCATTGATACATTTTGGGGGAAAGCGGGAGATTATCGAGCTCCTTTTCTGGCAGACGATGGATGGGAAAGATGCTGCTTCTGTGCGCCTGTCTCCACGCATGTGCTCCTGGATCAGCCTCTTTTGACTTTTCACTCCATAAAGTGTCCGGTCATCATTTTCAGCGACCTTGTAAGGTCATTGAATCCTTCCTCCACAAAATGTGTGTGCGTGACAGTGCCTCTACCCGCTCTCGCCTGCTGTCTAACCAATTCAGGTGCGTGCATCTTTTAATTGTTCTCCTCCTGTCTCCCCTAATGATATGACACATTGATTCATTTCCCCCCACAGCAGAGTGTGGCTACAAAACGCGCCAAGCCCACAGTTTTTCACTCTCTGCTACCTCATGTTTTATTCAGAGAAACTTCTGATCCATTTGTTTTTACACCAGAGGAACCCGGGTGGAGAGAGGCTGCCTGAAACCAAGGCGAGCTGCTCTCGCCTTAGACGCTGCCAGAGACAGGACAGGGGGAAATCCACGGTCATTTGGAGCGTCAATAAAAATGCAAATGGCGGCCGGCTGGTTCCTTCCTCCACGGCGGCCACGTTTCCCCCCCCCCGGAGGCAGAGGGGGGGGATGGAGACGTCACAGCCTGGGGACGCTGAACGCAGGAAAGGCTCCTCTTTCATCTTCAAACCGTCGCCGAAAGAAGGAAGAAAAAAAACAGAAGGCTAGAGAGAATAATGGGGAATGTATCATTTGGGGGTGGGGGGGGGGGGGGGGGGGGGTGAGTTACCTTGGTGCATGTACAACTGTAGGTAGAGTATCATGAGCGGGTAGGGATCCCAGTCATCTCAGAAGGATGTATGTGCGTGTGGGGGGTGGGGGTGGGGGGGTGTGAGAGTTAGGTAACAGTCTGGACAGACCAGTCAAGGTCAGGACAAGGTCTGTCAATCCATAAATCAATCAACACGCACAATCAGCAGCACAGTCCATTAGGCTAAAGAGGCCTGCGCGTTCTGGGAAGCCTGGGATCAAGATGACGAATTGAGAACGAAAACACCCTTTGCTTTACAAGTACATCGAGTGTGAATGAAGTCATCTATGCAGAGTGATTATGCTGCTGCAGTCTCTATCAACTTCTGTCAGTTGGGCCCATTGAGTCTATTTGGGGCTTGAAGTGGAAGCGTTTGAGAAGCACGTGAGCGAGTGGGGGAGGTTTTTTTCTCCTGACTAGGCAGTTTTGGAGCCTCCCTGATTCTCTCATTCAGGGTAATGCACAGGTAAGCGGTGAGTTTATTGGCCTGGACGGAGATGGAGCAAGTCCCTGATTGGTCCTGACACGCAGCCAATGGGTTTCACACACTTGTACGTGTACCGGCGCGCACACACACAGGCGTGCACAGAGAAATGGTGCGCGAACTCACTCGCAGGTATACACTCGCTCCAACACCTACCACACACACACACACACACACAACACACACACACACACACACACACACATACCGGCAAAATTAAAGTTTCTGTGAATATAGGCATGTATTTAATGCAGTTTGAACCACTGGGCACCACAGGGCTCTAGCTACAGTAACTCTGTGAGTTCCTTTGGTGAAAAACGACCTCAATATAATGGCTCTTATTTTTCACCTGTGATGTAGATCCAGAGAGCTTGAATACGTTTTGGAACAGCATTATTTGATGCTTTCAGGAGCACCTTGAGAGAGCTATTGTCAGAAGGCTACCGTGGCTCCTGTAAATGAATACAGTATACATATGTTGGATCGCTGCCTCCTAATCGTTTGACATTCAGTTGAAGTTGATCGTAGGCATGCAAGGACACACTTGCAAAAAAAGCTTCCATCCGCTGATGGATTTTTGTGTT
Source organism: Plecoglossus altivelis (assembly GCA_036571765.1). Taxonomy (NCBI): domain Eukaryota; kingdom Metazoa; phylum Chordata; class Actinopteri; order Osmeriformes; family Plecoglossidae; genus Plecoglossus; species Plecoglossus altivelis. The sequence goes on from BROE01000009.1 coordinate 11,696,400, forward strand.
TCAACTGAAAAATAATCGATTCAGTGGAGGGTAGACCTAAGTACTGTCCGTGTTCCTGCCCTCCAAGTCCTTCCTATCTTCCTCTTCAATCATCTGGGCTCCTCTTCTCATCCTCCTGTCTCCCTATCTTATTCTTCCTAGATCGTCTGTGTGTGTGTGTATGCGTGTGTGTGCTCTGTATCTGCCAGTAATGTGACAATGTGCAGAGAGAGTGAATGATCATTCTGTTGATGGGGATTTGATTGCAACCCAGAACGCTTGCATTCTGAGTCTGTCAGCTGCCAGCGAGCTGGAGTCAACATTCACCCATAGAACAGTCGCGCTTTCCTTCTTCTCATTTGCTTTTCCTTCATCTCGCTTTCTCTTTATCTCTCTTCCACCTTTGTGTGTCTCATCACTCTCGCTCTCTCCCTTTCTCTCACCACCTCTTTCTCCCTCGTTCTCCCTCGTTCGCTCTCTCTCCCTCTTCCTCTCTCCCCCTCTTCCTCTCTCTCCCTCTCCCTCTTCCTCTCTCTCCCTCTTTCTCTCTCTCCCTCCTCCTCTCTCTCTCTTTCCCTTTTCCTCTCTCTCTCTCCCTCTCTCCTTTCGTCTCTCCTCTCTCTCTCCCTTCTTCTCTGTATCTCTCTTTCTCTCTTTCGCTCATCACCCTCCTGCTCTTAGTTTATTTGTTTGTTTGTCTTTCTCAGTCTCTGCTTTGATTTCCCTGGGAACTCTGAAAAGTCTTGCGGCGGCAGACGTCTGTCTTCTCACAGCAGAGCCTACGCACGTACACACACACACACGCTCACACACACACACACACACATATAAACCCTCATATAAACATGCACGTCTGCGAACACATGCACATACACACACACAACCTCTCATGCGCACACACATGCAGACACACACACAGATGCGCCCCCTTCGCTTCTGTGCGGATTACCTAGGGATGATGATGTCTGGATGTGATAATTTAAATATTTGTTTACTCCCTGCTCCAAGCCCTCTGTATCGCATAACAGGAGTTTATGAAACCAAATTAATTATCTGTGCTAGTTCCCACAGGAACTGAAACATTCCGCTCACCACAAATTTGTTGAGAAGATTGGAATGTTACTCCCTCAACCTTTACAAACATTTGAGTGTCTGCGTGTGTAACAGTGTGGGCATGTGTTGATGTGTGTGTCTTTGTGAAGCTCGCGGCTGTAGCCTTCACCTAGACTGTGCGCAGCCCGAAAAAAACCTGACTGATTAAACGTCTGCAAAGTTCAATGGCATTTCAGCGTTTCACCCTGCCACAGATAAGCTGCCAGGACACTGTCGGCTTTGGAAGGACAGGAACCATCCAGCCTTTGTTGACATCACCATCCTCATCGTCATCATCATCATCATCTGTGACGTTGCTTTTGGAAATTGTTACACCAATATCGGATGGATGGGACGGAACTGTCATCGCTCAGCTCTCTGTTCTTGGTCAGCTGCTGGGCAGACTCTCTGCAGTGAGCTTGTGAGTCAGAGGAGGAAGAGGAGGCAGTGTTCTGGTCCTCGGACTCATGGAACCCCTGGAAATGGTGCCATGGAACTGAGGAGCTCAAGGGTGATGTGATGTAGAAGAGATGGAGGAAGAAACCTCCTTCCTTCCTTCCTTCCTTCCTTCCTTCCTTCCTCCTTGCTCTCTTCCTTCCTTTCCACCTTGCCCACTTCTCTTCTGTCTGGCAGCAGCTTCAGCTCATGAAGTCACAACAGCTGGTGCCCCCAGGAGGCTGGGGGGGGGCAGTCAGGCTTGGAGTTGGAAATACAGGATAAACTACTGAGCGGAAGGAATACTGAACCCCCCCCCCTCCATTCTCACTCCCACCTCGCAGGTATAATGAGCCCTTGTACCTTGTTACATTATCTCCCTGTCCCAGTATTGTACTTAAGCACCCTCTCCAATCAGCGCCCATTCAGCTGTGGCGCACCACCGTCGCACGGCCTCTTCCGGTTTTTCCGAATCTCCGAGCTCTTTGTCTGTTCTCTGTAGGGTCGCTTCTCCCCCTCCACCCCTCCTACCTCCACCGCTCCTACCTCCACCAGGTACACGGACAGATAACGCGTGACAGAAGATGTGTACGAGGGGTCGACTGGCGAGCGTCCCCCTGCTCACAGAGGTGTGAGCTGAGCTGGGGAGAAAGGTAATTTCACGCTCCGAGGCCCCTGACTCCAACTCTAGCAATGCCCCCCCCCTCCACCCTCCCCCATTACCACCCCATCCCCTCCGCCCCACAAACACCTGATTAATTAGGCTTTTTAAAGCAACAAACCCAGCAGTCGGTTAAAGATGTTAGTTGTCAGCCCTTTATGGAGATAGCTTTAGCTTTGGATGGGGGGGGTAGCTGTCTCCCGCAGACACGCGCACGCAAACGAACACACGCACGGGCGAACAAATGCACGCGCAGACAAGCACGCACACGCAGACAAGCACGCACGCAGAGGCGCGCAGACGGATACTGAGTAATCCCAGATGACCAATCTCACTGAAGACTTTTGAGAACAAGCAGTCTGTACGGACACGGGCCGGTTTGGAATCACTTCGTGTCGTAGACTCATCGATCACCCTCAGACCGGTTTTCCATAATGCCTGTAAATGTGCAGCATCAGTATCACAGCTGTGTCTCAGTGGAGCCTGTCCGTCTGGTGTCTGAGTCTGTCTGGTGTCTCGTGTGAGAGCTGACACCAGACAGACGTCACATGCCGGCCGGCGGTGAGAGCATATTAGCCAAGTCTGGATTTAGATGCTGAGGAGATGTTTTCTGAGTGCTCTGAGAGATCTGAGTTGGAACTGGAGGGAGAGTGGCAGGACTGAACACACGCTGCGTGACTGGGTCATCGTCGCGTACCCGACCTCCTCAAGTCGTCCGTGCCCTTTGATGCCACCGAGCTTTGATGGCTTGACGTGATGGTTACGCGAGGGGACTCGGAGGGGGCGCGGAGAAAGAAGGAGAGTTTGACGACAAAAAGGAAAGGAAAGCCGTGGACGTCGACAGGCCCGTTTCACCCTGTCTCTCTCGTCTGTCATTGGCCCCAGTCGGGCTGTCCGTCATCCTCCCCCTCCCCCTGATCGCTCCTCATCTCCAACTCCATCTCTTGCTCTGCTGGAACTTTGTTATTTCATTTCACTTTCAGGAGCGCTGGCTCACTTTCTCATCTCCCTCTGCTCTCAACGCTCCCTCTTTCTCTCTCCCTCTTCCTCTGTTCGACTCCCCCTCTCCCTCGCCCTGTCTCTCTCTCTCCCATCCTCTCACTCAGGGTACAACACAGCTTCCTCCCTGTTACCACGGTAACTCCAGTCCTCATCTCTCCATCGTGAGACCGTCCCCCAGGGCGAGGGGGTTGGAGGGGAGCGGAGCGCTCTCGCCGACACAGCAAAGATATTACCAATTATGTGCTTGTTAGGAGTGGGCTGGAGATAAAAAAGATGTGTTTTGTGTCTGATTACTTTCTCTCTCTGTTCCTGGAGAAGAGCAGTCACCCCAGGGATGGCGTACAACCCCTCAGTTATCGCCAGTCTGGCCTCGCTGGAGAGAATTCACATTTGCTCACATTAGGTCGCATTTGATTATTTATGCATGGTGCATTGTGTAAATGGTAAATGGAGAGAGCAGGAGAGCTCTTACATGTGTTAATGGTAGGAGACAGAACACACCAAGGGTCTTCTTATCCTCTCCAAGCGCTCTCCTCCTCTGCTCCAGGTCGGGTTCCCAAGCCGACATGCACAGATGCCTTCTTCTAAAGCGGCCGGCTGTAAACACTTGATACGTTAGTTGTTTTTCCAGGCAAATCACTGGGGTTAATGTTTCTGAGCTGGGAAATAATAATGCAGAGAAGATTTTTTTTTTCTGCAGGGCATACTCAGACCCGCACACACACTGGCGGTGACATACATTGATGAGACTGGTGCACGAGGCCTGTATGTGCAATGCTAATGTAATTTCCGGCTCACCAGATGGCCTGGGCTTTTTCAGTAAACTGCTGTTCCTCTCTGTGTTTCTCCACCCTCCTCCTTCTCCTCACACCACCCCCTGCACTCTATTTTCTCTCTCATCTACCCCTCCGTGCTTCTCGTTCGCCTCCCTCCCTCTTTCCTTTGCCTCCACGTCCATCCGCTCCCTCCCCCCCCTCTCCCCCTCTCTCCCGCCCTCCCCGCTCTCTTTGCTTCTGCTCGTCATGTGATCTTAAACAGGCCTCATTAGCATCGATCAATGGCGGGAGTTCTGACACAGCAACTCTTCCCGCTCCGCTCTCTAACGGTCTCACTTTCTGTCTTGCTCTCTGTCCCTTTCTCTCTTCCTCCCTCTCCCTCTCCTCCCACTCCTGCCTCCTCCTCCTCCACCACCTCCACCTCCACCCTCTCATCTTTAAGCTCAGAGTGCAGAGGCAGACATTAGGCTGATGTGTTGCCTATCTGCTGGGGGGCCATCTCCCTGGGGGCTGTGTGTGATCAGAAAAAGCCTGTTTGATCGGATTAAACCTGGGAGCAGTGGTGGTGGGGGGGGGAGTGAAGGGGGGGGGTGCTGAGTGACGGCTGCACTGATTATGGAGCACCCTGGCACGCTGCACCCCCCCCCCCCCCCACACCAGCTGACTCCCAGGCTCAGTTCCAAACCGGAGAGCTCCTCTTCCTCTCCCTCTGCCCTTGGCGAATGTCAGCCGGCCCCACTAACGCCATCCAAGGCAGCCGCAGGGAAGCTGCCTTCTCTTTGATAACTTGTCCGTGTGCCGGTGCTTGTTTTCCGTACAGGTTGCTTTCAGATGGGCTCCATCAGAGACCCCTGTAGAATTCACCGGGTCGATTAGGATCGAAATTCGATGCAAGACCAGCCGCTCTCCATGTCTCTCTCGCTTTATCTACGACTCTCTCTTTATCTATCTCTCTCACCCGTCCCTCCCTCCCTCTCTCGTGGCAGTAATAGGATAATCGTGTCAGTGACCTCGACTGTAAAAAACCCCTCTGGTGATTATAAAGTTATGGAGATGAGACGGAGCAGTTTACATAACTCTGTCAGCCTGTGTGTGTATGTGCGGGCTTGTGTGTGCTTGCGAGTGTTTTGCAGTGCGTTTCGTACAGTATAATACTTGACTTGGTAGATAATGCCTGACCTTGTGTCAAGGAGTTACAAGCATTTTCCATGTCGTGCAAACGAACATGAATACTAAGCAAGTTTCCTGTAAATATGGAGGAAGGTGAGCGCTCACTGAGCGTACCGCTCGCACACACACCAACAAGCACACAGACATCAGAAAAGCAGTGAAACCACGGCAGGCAGTCATGGTATGTCATAAATATTGGCACGGCCCAGAGACCTTCTCTGTCCCCGCCCGGCCCTGCGGCCATGGCAACCCGTTACAGTACCTGTAAAAACACAGGCTTACAGGGTATGGCACGGGGCGGGGGGTTGCTCTACAGTTCATAGCCTGCCATCAGAAGAGTTGGCAGAATGTTAGACACAGTACAGCACACAGGATTAGGTGAGAGTTTAATGGTGTTGCTTTATAATGATAAATGATAACGATGCACGCTGGTGTTGGGACCACTTCAAGTCTTCATCTCTCTTCATCTCTTGTCACATGTCTCTGGGAAGTGAAATTGACAACTAATAAATGGACGTGAGCGCTCTCTCTCTTTCTTCCTTTCTCTCTCTTCGTCTTTCTCTTGCTTTCTCTCTGTTGCTTTCTCTCTCGCACACACTTACTCCACACTTCTCTCTCTCTCTCTCTCAATCTATCTCTTTCTCTCTCTCTCTTTCTCTCTCTCTCTCTCTCTCTCTCTCTCTCTCTCTCGTAAATGCACTTGCACGCTGTGTATGGGCTCAGGTCTGAAGGTATAATTCATCATGAACATGACAAATGACTCTCAGTTGTGTTTTGAAGTGAAGATTGGTTTGGAGTGTGGGCTAGCGGTGGGGGGGCTGGGGGGAGGAGGGGAGAGAGGCTACAGCACAGGGTTTACAAAATGATATGCAGCATCTTGAACCTGTAACGGTGGGACGTAATGACTTGTGTGTGTGTGTCTGTTTGCATGCATGTGTGTGTGTGCATGTATGTGTGCATGCGTGCATCCCTCTATGGGAGTTTAGAGAGCGAGGGTTTTCGTGCTATGTGATTGGATGTATAATCTGCCTACATTTACGTACTACCTGCTTGGTACCAGGACGTTATTCTATTGTCCCTCAAGGCTTCTCTGACCTGAATCACTGTCCAAATGGTGTGTTTATTCTCTCTCCCCGAGCACAGTTACTTACCTAGTTCTAACACTAGCACCAAAAGCTCTTATTAGCGTCTCCAAGCCAACGTGTTTCCCTCTGGAAGTGTTTGAAACGAACTCCTCAAATGACACATTAAAATACATGGCCTGAGAACAAACAGTCGCAAGTATAAAGAATCAGCAAATGTATATACCGGAACTTGGACACCGTTTTCTTTCCATGCAGGTGTGCAGGTCGTTGCAGTGCATTCGCTGCATGAGCATCGTGTAGCTCTACACAGACACAGGCGCACACTCGCAGATGCGCACACACCGATGCACATACTGGACACACACACACACACTTACACACACTCGCAGATGCGCACACACCGATGCACATACTGGACACACACACACACTTACAAACACTCGCAGATGCACACACTCCGATGCAAATACTGGACACACACACACTTACACACACTCGCAGATGCACACACTCCGATGCACATACTGGACACACTGACATGAGCACGTGTAGACACAAATACACACACACACACACACAGACACACACAGAGCCATCCACAAAACAAGTGTATGGAACAAGAACTCATCGGTAGACCCACTGACAGATAAGCGGGAAAAGCTCCAACAGCAGGAGAAGAGGAGAATCGATATTCCAATATTCCCCTGTGTGCCTGGCTGCCCCCCGACATGATCACACATCATCACTCCAGATGCGCACAAGACGAATGGCTCTCATGCTCAGAACATATAGAGGGTAGAGAGCGTGCGTCTGTGCGGATGGAAGCGTGTGCGTGTGTCGGAGTGAGTGTGTGTGGGTATGTATGTGTGTGTGTGTGTGTGTGTGAGTGAGTGTTGACGAATCAAGAGACGTTGATGTCTTCAGATTTTGAAGACCACCAAAAAAAAGCATGAATTGTTAAATGGCCCAAAAACCGTCCTGCTTTTCATGGTGGCACAGGGGCAAGGCAATAAGAAGAAATCGAATTTCTGGTCGATTTCTTCCTCCGAAGAAGTCCTCCATAGTATTTGGATCATTTGAATGGAGAAGATTGACTGAGGGGAACGAGAATATGAGAGAACATTGGTTTGTTTATTGTGTACATGGGTATGGGAGGAATTGTATTTTTGCCTCCACTCACAGCAACCACTGTAAGCTTTCAAAGATCCCTCCATTAGTGAGGCTTGAGATGTTTTAACTTGGACCAAAGACATTCTCAGGCCCTCTGCTGTAACTGAAAGTCATGGAGAATCCCTCTAGAGAAAACTGACCAATACGAATTCAACCGGAAATGTACAAAGAAACGACCAATTGGATATGGAGGAAGAAGTACCGTCTGTATAAAATATGCCTTTGTGATTGAATACTACTACATATGCACAATACACTGACGCAGAAATGCACACACGCACGCATTCACGTACACACGAGCACAAATTCACGTTCGCTCAATGTATTGCGGACACGAGAGCCCTTTCGTTCCCTGTGGCCGGTGACCATGTGTCTGTGTGATGTGTGACAGTCCCCAGAGTCAGACTAGTTAGGTTAAAATGAAAGAGCGAGAGATCCAGAACAGGAGGGAGGATGGAGGGAGGATGGAGGAAGAATAAAGAGAGGGTGGAGGGAGGGAGGCGGGAGGACGGAGGGAGGATGGAGGGAGGATGGAGAGAGGGAGGAGGGCGGATGGAGGAAAGATGGAGGATGGAGGATAGATGGAGGATGGAGGGAGGATGGAGGAAAGATGGAGGATGGAGGATGGAGGGAGGGAGGATGGAAGGAGGGAGGGAGGATGGAAGGAGGGAAGATGGAGAGAGGATGGATGGATGGAGGGAGGGATGGAGGGAGGATGGATACCATGCTCCCTTTGTTCCACAAAGGCCCGTCTGCTGGTTTTGATCAGTGTCACTTCAAACAGCTGAGTCTGCTTTATGAACTTCGCCATTCCTTTGTTTTCACCTTATCGCACATCTAATCCAGCGGCTTGGGCTAGCGCTCCAAAGGGAAGGTGAGCGACATGTTACACAGGACTCTGACAAATGACATCTGGTGGATGGATCAGGGGTGCATGGGTGTTGCAGAAAGAAAGAAAGAAAGAAAGAAAGAAAGAAAGAAAGAAAGAAAGAAAGAAAGAAAGAAAGAAAGAAAGAAAGGAAGAAAGTTTGCAAATTTATCAAACATCTTCATTTGCATCATTGGGTCTAGGAATAAAAGGCCTGTATGATTAGAACCAGCAATTAGGGATATTGTGTGTGTGTGTATGTGTGTGTGTGTGCGTGCATGTGTGTGTGTGTGTGTGTAATTAGACATTATTGGCATCTGCCAACTCTGTCCAACTATAACAGCCAAATCAATATTAATCAGAAACACAACTGAGGGAGCAGGTGAAAATATGCAGGAGGAGGAGAAAGTTGAGGAAGAAAGAGGAGAGGAGGGGAAGAGGGGGAGACGGGAGGAGGGGAGGAGGGGAGGAGAGGAAAGGAGTGGAGGGGAGGGGAGGAAGGGAGGAGAGGAGAAGAAAGGAGGAAGGGAGGAGAGGAGGGGAGGGAAGTGGAGAAAGAGTAATGTAGTACGTGCAGCAGATATTTTAGGACTACAAATGCACAGTTTGAACAGTGCTACCGAGGTAACTGCCACCAATTGTTGCTACAGAAGGATTGTTTCAATCCTGATATTTCACATTCTTAAGTCTCCTCTTCCCTCTACTTTTTCTCCCACCACATCTAGTGTACCTGCAAGCCATCTCTCTTCACCGAAGCACAGCTTGATATTATTTCACTTTGTCACCAAAATTACTTTTTTTACCTTTTATTTGACATGGAACTGCAATTGTTGGGCGGTCAAAAGTGTGTGTGTGTGTTCTTTTTGCTTGTGCATGTGAGAAAGAGAGAGTGTGTGTGTGATGGTGTGTGTGTGATGGTGTGTGTGTGATGGTGTGTGTGTGATGGTGTGTGTGTGCGCGCGCGTGTGTGTGTGTCAGGTCTGGCGTTATGGGCTTCTTTATGGGTGGAGACTGTGCTTCCTTGCCAAGGTCAAACTGACAAGCTGACAGAGAGCATTATGGGAATGTAATTCACGGGCTTACAATGGAGTGCTGCTAATATACAGGCCCTCACACAGCACAGCACTGACAGACCCTCCCTTAACTGCTGATGTTTCTAACATCATACACATTAAATGATACTAGCTTCACGGTTGACATATACTCGCTGTACATACCTCCTAAGTATGTGTGTGTGTGTGTGTGTGTTTGCGTGTGAGTGTATGACATTTCAGCAATGTCTGATTAATTATCTTGCAGTGCTTGGAGAGGTTGTGACAGGTGTTTAGTCATTTCCTGGATTAGGAAGGAGAGAGAGCGCAAGAGAGAGCAAGAAAGAGAGAGTGAGAGAGAGTGAGAGAAAGCAAGAGAGAGCAAATGAAAGAGCAAGAGAGAGAGAGAGAGAGAGCAGGAAAGAGAGCAAGAGAGAGAGAGAGAGCTAGTGAAAAAGGGGCAAAGATGTAAGACCAGACGGTGCAAATGAATGTGACAGTGTCAAAGTAACACAACTCATACATGAGTGTGTGTGTGTGTGTGTGTCCATCCGTGTGTGTGGGAGCAAGTGAGACAGCGAGTGAGACAGTACGGTGGGCAGCTGCACGTGTCCCAGGGAATTGTTTTAAACCAATTATCGTTCTATTTCAATCAGAGCTGATGTCTGAATACAATCAGTAAACAGCGAGAAGGATCTTGGCTCGTAAATGAGACTGCCACACACACACACACGCACACAGCGTCCATTAATAATGTCTGACAGCAGTTAGCAGTCAGTCCCCACCTCCTTCCTCCGCTGCTCCTCTCCTCCACCTTGAGAAGGAGAACTGCAGAACTGACACACGAGTCAACTTCAGGGGCGTAGATTTGATTTCAAACGTGGGTAAGGTGGATTATTGTCATGGAAGGCATAGCAACAGCAGGCCCTGGTGTTTGAGTGTCCCGCTCCTTGTTCTGTCCCTCTCCCATGGTTGCTAGGTCACCAACACACCTGTGTCTCGTTGTAATCACAGCGGAGGTGTTGTGTTTCCAGCATCGGGCTCTTTCTCAGTTTGTCCATTTCAGTTCTGTATACGTGTATGGTCGTTCTTGTTGTGGATTTTTTTATCAAATGCATGTTTTCCCTTCTGATCCTGTCTACCTGTGGTGCAGCCTGTGATGAGGATGCTGGTTATTGTAGTTGGTTTGGTGTAGTCCTCAATATTAGACTCCAGGCAATGGTGTTGTGGCTTGTTCAGTGGGGAAAAGCCCGGGAGGGAGGATGGGAAAAACACTCATGGATTTGTCTGATAAAAGTATTTTGTGTTTTGACCTTTCCTGGTTTTCTGTGTATGTGTTCTTCCGGGGGCTAAAACCCCTGCATGGTTATAGCTGGAACATACTCAATGTACGGTGTGTTTACTGACCTGTGATACAGACAAAACATTATTCCATCAATTAAGAAAATATGACAAGACATTGTTTCAGATACAGGCAAAATTTTAAAGGAGAGCTTCTCTTCGATGCGATGACTTCAGGAAGATAGCAGACACACAAAGACAACTCCGTAGAACGCCAATCTGTTTTGCACCATTGAAGCTGTTTTGTATCGTTGCGGACAAGGAAAATCACTGACATGGGTTGAAGCAGGTCAGCTACTTCTTCATGGTGACTAACTAACCCTGGTTAGATAAGGATCTGCTCGGTGACGCAATCTCCACTTTCATCTGCTTATCATGCAGTGTTACCACCACTCAATCTTCTCATCTTTCTTTCTCTCTCTCTCTCTCTCTCTCTCTCTCTCTCTCTCTCTCTCTCTCTCTCTCTCTCTCTGCGCTCAGCTAGTTGCTGATTCAGTTTTCCTACTGTATGTTTACTGATGCTTCCACAGACCAAGATCCCTGATTCTTCTAAATTCCACCCTCATTATCCCCAGCCTTTCTCCTGCTGACCTCTAACGCTCGTCTCACCGCGCGCGTGTGTGTGTGTGTGTATGTGTTGGTTTGGTGAGTGTGGTGAGTGCGATGTGTTAAGGTGTTGAATATTACACAGCCACAAGGCACAGAAACTCATTTAGGCTTGAGCTCGAGAAGAATGCCTGGGGCAGAGATTCCTCCAGGCTAGAGCAAGGGAGTTCTGACTTTCTCTCCCTGTTATCAAGCTTCTCTCTGGGATCAACCTGCCGGGAGGCCTGGGTGCACTGGCCCATTCCTCCAGGCAAAGGCAGATAGCAACCAATCATCATCTCCAAAGTGGCTACCCTTGGGCTCCTGCTGCAGACACACATTAGTTATTAGTGTGCCCAGGTGTGTGTGTGTGTGTGTGTGTGCACGCGTGTGGCTGAAGTTTGAGTCACCGGGTAGAGAGCTCTCTGAAATAGAAAGCACACACACACATCTGCACTAAAAGCTTATATTTATGAAGAGTAACCTTTTTAATTTGTCTGCTTGCACGATTCATGTGAATACTATCCCCCCCCCTCCCCCGTGCAGATGCAGGCATACATATCAAGACATAGACAACACAACCACACACATGCATACATAACTCTGGAAGACACACAACAGTAGACACACGTGCGAGCACACACACACACGCACACTTTCCCTCATCGTATTTATGACAGCCTGGTGCCGTTCCCAGGGAGATATCGGACTTTCTTCCGCCGTTATCAATGTTTCCATTTTTGATTGATGACCTTTATTGTAATTATTTATTGAAAGGCGGTAGCAGTGTGATTAGACCAGGTCCGGAGGGGAGGAACTGCTGATCTGGTGGGAATTCTGAGGGGAGAACTGAGAAGCGATGAAGGTGATGAAGTTCACGGATCTTTTCAGAATTCCGCGTCAGCGAACAGGAGAGATGGTCAGCGGGGATCAATAATCAGAGCTAATGGCATACTAATGATACAACTACTCATCCTTACTGGGGGTGGAGGGGGTGGAGGGGACGTGGAGGGGAGGAACGGGGGAGAGAGGGGGAGGAGGAGAGGGGATCACAGACTGAATAGGAGATGAAGGAACGGGAGAAGCAGTATGAGTGCTAATACTAAATTTATCACTGAGCTTGCATCAAGCACAGGTGTGCTGAATTACAGGAATTTACAGGTAATACTAGGGGCATCCACTATTGTAATTGATTGCATTGTAATTCCCAATTCATGTAGGAACATGACTTGAATGTTTACATTGCTTTTATGGTTATTGTTAGTAGTACTGTATGTCTCATCATGTCATGTCTTGGTGAACACCTGCAAGACAATAACTAAAGGCAGAAAGAAACCTTCCCTCTGTTTCCTCATCCTAACCTTTCCCTCCTCGTTCATCTAATTGTGTTCAAGAGAATCTGCTGCCTTCATCGTCTGACATTTAAACAAATTCAGCAGCATGCCTGTGGGATGCTGCAGCCCTCCTTGTGTGTGTGTGTGTGTGTGTGTGTCAAACAGACAAAGAATCAGTATTAGAGAGAGAAAGGTTGGTTTAAAATGCACAGTGCTAGTCTGTTCTTATGCTTGTGAGGTGGACATTCGTGACGTATCGATGCGGAAAACAGACAGGCACAAACACACACACACGTCAGGTTTGGAGTCAGGGTAGTAACGTTCACTACAACTATTAAGATCTGAGTGCTGCAGTCTGTATCTCGCACCTCATCAAAAGAGCGGAAGCTCCTCGTTATGATTGCTGTCCTCAGCGCATGACTTTTCTTCCCCCATGTTATGTAAACCAAGCTGATGAGCATCTGCTAAGTTAGTACTGTTGCGTGCTCTAGTGCGTGAGCTAGACTAGGTTTGCTCTCTCTATCCTCACTTTTTTTCCTTCTCCTCATCCCCCCCCCCCTCATTCCCCCCTCCGTCCACGCCTCGCTGTTTGCACAACACACATCCACTTACCTTGCTACCGTGTCTCCTTGGCGATTACTTGATCGCTCAAAACATTTTGCGCCGCTCGGCCGGGCACAGGAGACTGGGTCGTCTCTGGTGCAAGTTCAGGCTTACAGCCTGGAAGCGCGTAGCGATTTCTCTCAGTGAGAAACACTGTCCCCGCCTCGGTATGCAGAGAACGTAGCTCGCCCTGCTGCCACGAGCGTGAAGATACGCTGCCCTCCTGTCGCGCTCATACAGCGAGATGTACAGTACGGTTGTGTCACTTTTGGATTCACTTCCCCCAACCACTGCGGTACGTCCCCTCCCTCCCCCCCCATCCTTGTCATGGCTCTCCATCAGAGTGTCCCAATCTCAGTGAGGCTTGCTATGTAGTAAGACATCTTTTATTTAGACCTACTGATGCGAGTCCTGAGCATCCTCCCAGCTGCTCTCACTACCCTCCTCTCTCCTCCCCCACCTTAAACTCAACGCTGCCAAAGACAAAATTCGAAAGAGACAAGAGTCCACGGCCAGGGCTTATTGAGAGCTGGAGAGTCTACTCGCGTACGCCTCTCGTCTAACACGCTTAAAGTCGGTCAAAGGCAAGAGCCGGTTCCTGAGACGACGGAGATATTAGACCTCCTCCGGTAGGAAGAAAAGGAGAGCGACTCTCCAAAGGTGGCCACGGTCTGCTCTCGAAATGGACGCACAAGGAATGTGAAAAAACATGAGGAGAGAGGTTCGAGATGAAGAAGCGGAAGTTCTAGGTAGGATGTTCGAGACATTTAAAAAAATATAGATGTCTGTATTTTTAAAGAAGACTGCTATAATGGCCTTTGACTTCCCTGGAATCAATAAATAAACAGCTGACAATTTGCGTGAATGCCTCCGTTCTTTTTCACAACTGTCACTGAATAAATGCAGACCTTCCTTGGACCCCTATAGTATGCAAGTGTGAGGTGTTCTATGCTGTGTTCTGTTTGCTATCAAACCCACCTAGTTGGCCTGGCCCAATTACAGTAATTTCAAATCCAAATAAGATACTGGATGAACCGGCTAATGCTAAGATGATTACATATCTAATTCGCTTAAGGCAACTGAATACTTAATCTCTCATGGTTTAGGGTTGTGATGGCCAGTGAACCCCTGCATCTGTTTGCATCTACCAGAAGATGCGTTATTTTGTGTCTCCTCATCCATCCCAGAAAGAAAAACTTATTTAACAACATCTGACTCAAGATGCATCATTATACCATACTGCCAGTCATGCCTGTGTGTCTGTGGCTCAATAATAACTTGAACTAGACACTGGATGGACTTCAGATTTGGCAGGTGTATAAATCAGGACCCAAGGATGTGCAGCAAATGGGGGAAGGTTTTTTTGGAAGCCTCAGAAACAATAAATGTACATTTGAGTTTTGAATGGAAAGTCAATGAAGGAAAATTAAGAGGATTCATTTGAAGTGGCGCAGATAATGAAGGAAACCCTGTGTGTGGTAAGTGGAGCAGATGACACAGTACACGACAAACTTGCTACCTAGCAGGCTGGAAGAAAGTGAATATAAATGTGTTCATTTAGCTACTTTTGAATAACAATTCAACTTGTGCCAGGCCTGCTATAAGCTACCCAGAGCATCTTGTCTTGCCCATTCCAAGAGTGGGCCTTTCATATTGAGTTAATTATTGACCAGTTTATTCAGCAAATTAGGCTATTTGATTATAAATAGGGAACTGTGCAAGAGAATGTAGTCTAATGGCTAATGCATGAGGCTTAAAGCCCTGGTCATGCATTATTTTTTGCATAATGATATGTTTTTTATATGGTTTTTTTCACAATTTATTACAATACATAATTATATATTGGAAAAATACTAAATACTGCAATACTCCTAAAGACCTTAGTTTACTAACTGTTTTTTTCCACACACATTGGCTATTACCCACTGGCACCTGACATTCTAAAGAAAGCGAGAGCTGTCATCATCGTCATCATCGATGGTTATGAACTCGGCTACGTCTTTATCCATAACTGCATCACAGGCACTGCACAACTCTATTCAAGGCATTGAGTCACCTTGGCAATTAAGTATCTTTGTTTTGTAATGATTTTTGTTTTGCCCGACCAGTTCACGGTCTACTGTATAGATGTGCCTCCATAACAGATACAGACAGAGAACAAGAGAGAGAGAGTGTGATAGATGGGTAGTGAGCATGTGCCAGAGCGAGACAGTGGGAGAGTGAGATAGGATAGACAGGGTCAGCTGATGACTTTGACATCTCTGGCTGAGCCACATATATTTACACAAGTTTAAAACCAGAAAGGAAGGGAAAGATGTGAAGGAACTTGAAAAAGAGGGGGAGTCATTTCAGAGGTGTCAGATTTAATCCACCCACACGCTTCCAATTACTGAGGTTTAGGTCACACACAGCACACTGTGCATCCACCAACTGCATAGGTTTGAGTCCCCTTCTCTGTGTTTGACTTGGTGTGAAGTTACAGAGTTTGAGAATGCGAAACAAAGAGATATAGACAGGGTGTGTGTGTGAGAGAGAGTGAGAGAGGGAAAGAGAGAGAGAGAGAGAGAGAGAGAGAGAGAGAGAGCGAGTGAAAGCAGGGCATGGCGAAAGCGATGTATAGAAAGCTTAGCAAGAGGAAGCTACAGAGCAGGGAGGGGACGAGAAGGGAGAGGGAGAGGATAGAGGGAGTGAGTGGGGTGTGGTGTTACAGAGAGACAATAGGTGGAAACCAGAGTTCCATTAGGCTGTCCTAGTGTTCTGCAAAGCCAAGCACAGGCTGGATCACATTCCAGTCCATTCAGACAGAGCTCTGGCCATTCGAGCTACCTCATTGTACCCAGGTACCCAGTACATTTCCCAAGGCAAACATGGAAAAAGGCAATTTATATCAAATGCAATGTTTTTCTTTCTGCATTGTGACTCATTCCTCTCATAAGACTCTCAATCTCCCGACGGGTATATTTGTCTGACTCATGATGTAATGGTTAAATAGAAAGTAACTCACCCACAGGTATAGTACGGAAAGCCAGTGCTTATCAAGTCTCTGCCCCCCCCCCCCCCGAACTCAGGAAGCAGCGTTACACCTACAGTGTGGAAGATTTAACCAGGTCATGCTGACAAACACAAGAAACACCCAGAGAGGAATGGAGTGAGAGAGAGAGAGAGAGAGAGAGAGAGAGAGAGAGGATGGAAGGGACAGAGATGAAGCGACAGGGAGGAATAGAGAATTAAAGAGCCAGACATGGAGACAGAGTTAGATAGATGGGAAGATAAAGACGAGGGAGAAACAGAAATGGAGACAGGAAAACAGAGAGATAGAGGGAAAAAAGAGCAGATTGACAGACAGCGAGGAGACAGGTAAGTGCCTGCGGGTGCGTGCGCTGCTGTAGCTGAGCCAAGCTCTAAACCGTCTGCCTTGCCATGCTGCCTTGCAGATTACACACTTCACACCCTCAGCCTCACTATCTGCTCATGTCAACTGTGCTGTGTGTCCCCGAGCACTGTGTGTGTGTGTGTGTTTGTGTTTGTGTGTGTGCGTGTGTGTGTAACGCTCAAACAAGGCAGGGAAGAGAAAGCGCTGGAATCTTTTGATAAACACGTCACTCGTTTTGAATCACTTGCGACTGCAGAGTTTGAAGTCAACCCAACAACGCCAGGATGGGAGCAAAACCTTGAAAACGCTAACCTTCACCCTGCACCTAATGACATTTCAGGTCTGACAACTGGACAACCTGGAAAACAAGAAGGTGCGAAGGTTACAGTTTTTTCTTGAGGAGAGATCAAACGTACAGTTCTGTGTGGTAACTCATCTAGCCCAGGATGGCTGGACAGTGTGGGGGAGGGAATGGCTATAGGGGGGGCTCTGCAAGCTTCATGTTAAGCTTCAAAAAATCATGTTGACTTAGTTTGGGCACCAGAAAAGCTTGAGGTAGTTCTATGTGAATATAAGGCGGGACACACAGAAGTCTGGTATTGCAGAACGCACACAGACAGACACACACACAAGACTGGAGTTGAACACACACACATAGACACACACACACACACACACACACACAAACACAAACACTCAGGAATGTTGGAAATAAATGGCGCCCTGTTTTGTTTTCCTTCTACAGTGAGCACTTCCCCCTCCAGGCATGTCCAAAGAAAATATTTTGTCTGAAACGCTCTGAAGGGTCAGAGGATAATTCATCTCAGACAGTAATAACAAAAACAGTGTGTGATTGGTTGGGATACAATTTAGTCTTATACCAATTAGCAAATGTGCATATATAGTCAGCCATGGTGGGTTTATGAGCATTTCTATCCATTTCCTCAGGGTATTTTTTTCCAACTGCTTGTTTATGTCATTCAATACACTGATTCTTTTGTTTTGAGGAATTCTGCCCTGACTTCTGGCTAAATGAAATTTAAAGTGCAAACAGACGGTGATTCTGAGTATACTATGAGCAGGCTGTCCAGATCAGACCAGACCAGTCCAGACCAGACCAGACCAGACCAGACCAGACCAGATGACACCACACCAGACCAAACCAGATCAGACCAGACTTGGGCTATAACTGTGAGACTGCTCCAATCAAGACACTGTGTAAAGGACAAAACCAATGACTGATGTCCCCTTCAACTGCCACCTTTTGAGATGGTGGGACAGACGTTTCACTCACTGTGCACTTCACTGTTGGACAAGGCTCCTCTCTGGTTTGTTGCTGCTCTCTAAACAATGAATGCACTGGCTGTATGAGACGTCAAAGCAGAAGCTAATATTCTTCTAGCCTCTGGAAAAGGAGGGAAATATCCATCTGAACATGATCATTATGCAAAAGCCACTGCTAAGCTGGTCGTGGTGATAAAGAGACTGTCATATCTCTA
>BROE01000009.1:11716903-11753885 GCA_036571765.1 Plecoglossus altivelis
GCTAAAAAATCTAAGGTAACTGGACATTTTTCATGCGGCCAGGGGCTTCATCTTGCCCTGATGCCTGCTTTATTTTGTAAAGGTTGTAAAGGAGAAAAGCTCCCCTAATCAGACACACATAACACAAACAGCTTCATTTCAGTATACAGTTTGTGGTGCGCCTGGACTGTTGCTTGTTATTCAGGGAGGATTGAAGTTGATGCATATTTGTGAAGACTGGGGAGGGACTTGTGGCTAAATGGAACAATAGTTTTAGTCGAAAATGGCCTCTTAAGAAAGTCTGTCTCAAATTCAGGCTCACTCTTCGTAGGGGTGACTCCTATTCTCATTCTCATTAAAACAACACAGCACTTAACAGACAGCAGACAATTGCTGATTAACGGGGTCACAATCATTTTAGGTAAATGAAGGGTCGTTAGATGTAGCTGACCTCCCTACACAGAGTAGTGTTGTCAGACCCCCCCCCCCCCCCCGATCCTACCCCAGGGAAGGTGCTGATTGCTGGGCCCGAATTGAAACTGCCACAGTGGGGGGGGGGGGGGGGGGGGGGGGGGGGGGGGGGGGCAGAGGTCTAGCCCAGGCCGGGGGAAGAGAGACCCCGCAGGGGTTTGGCTCCGCTTTAATCCGGGTGATTATTACCGCTGAGATGCACATACACAGACACACACACATGGGTAAAGACACACACACACACTTCTTTTCTCGCGCATTCTCTCTCTCTGTCTGTCTCTCTCTCTCTCTCTCACGCATTCTCTCACACACACACACACACACACACACACACATTCTCTCAGATGTAGATATTCACACACATACGCATTCTGGTTAAAATGCAGAAAGAGCAGCAGTCCAGTCTGTTCATTGCTGGCGTTAGCCCCAGTCCCTGTGGTCAGTCTGGTCAGAGGGGTCTAACCTAATCGCACTGGGGAGACTGGAAGGATGGGGCTCGTGGCTGTTTACACACACATGCACACACACAGCGTGTGTGCTTATATTAGAGACCCACAGAAAAACTACAACTTATAGAGAAGAACTTAATTGATCCCCGAGGGGGGTGGGGGTGAAACGGTGTTGACAGCAGCGCACGGTGAAATGCAGAGAGCTACCAAGAACTACAATGGAGCTGAATCCCCCCCCCTCTCCCCCGTATCTCAGTCAAGTCGCCACACACTTGCAGTGTATTATCACTGAGGTCTGACGCAAGCGGGGAGAGCTTCATCACCCGGTACATCCTGCCTCGGGAGCAGCACCAACCACAGGCTTGACGCCTGGAGGTGTGAACGAGGAGGGGGCGGGGAGGCGGTCAGAGACATGGGGTATGGCAGCGGAGGGAAGCGCTGGTGTGTGTGTGTGTGTGGGAGAGAAGAAGAGAGATGTGGCGTGTTTACACGGCGGGCGAGGAGGGAGATCTCATCGCTGAGTGCAGGCGTGGTGGTGATGGTCTTGGAGGGCACATCTGTCATGGTTGAGGAGAGGAAGCGAGAGAGAGAGGGAGAGAGAGATGGGGAGATGGGAGAGAGACCTAGGAGGGAAGAGGAGATGGGATTTGGAGAAGCGTGACACCACAGAGTGATGCGGTGGCATGCGGCTTGATCCAGAGTTATGGATGGTTTCAAATGAGCAAGGAGATGTATCTAGAGGGAGGAGAAGAGAGAATGCTCTTAAGAGATCTCTCTCTTGCAGAGTGGCAGGGCTAGCAGGGAGACATTAGTCATTGCTTTGGTCGGGAAAAGTAATATATTTTAAAAGGGAGAGAGAGAAATGGAAGGAGAGAGAGAGGGTGGGAATATGTAAGAGAAGATGATGAAAGGTTCCGCTGGTTTAAAGACACGTCAAAACCCAGGGCCTTATGTTTAATGTGAGCAGGGAGAGAGAGAGATGGTGAGCACTGATGTGTCTACAGTAGCAGAGTATTGATGCTTCTTTTAGTACACACACACACACACACACACACGCACACACGCCCAGGGTCCTCATACACCGCTGTAATCTTCTGTGACTGCAATCCTCAGATCAGTCTAAACGCTTCTCACTGGTCCCAGTCTGAGAGTGAGACACACACACACACTCATGCCATGCCATTGATATGAGCTTCTAATTGGTTAAGAAGATGCATATCACTTTCTTCATATTAGCATTCAGAAGGGAAACCATCTGTTGTACGTGTTAATGGATTTAATCCCTGTGTGTCTATGTCATCCTGGTAAGAGCCGGGTGCAGTGGTGGGGCTAATTTTAACGCCTGGATCTCGGCCCTCTCTCTCTGTCTCTTCCTCCGGTCTCCCCCGCCTCTTCCCATCTCTAAACTCTCCCTCACCCCTCCCACCGCCCCTTTCTCTCTCTCTGCTTTCCTCCGTGATGGTGTCGTTCTCTAATCAAACAGCAGGCTTGCTTTCCACTTGGTGGCGTTATGGCCACAGGCGGAACCCCCCCCCCGCATCTCTCCCTTTCCCTCTCTCCATCTCTCTCCCTCCCTCCCTCCGAGCGTGACTACTGCATTAGAGGAAATGTCTTTTCATGGAAGATTTGCTGCAATTTCCAAAATGGCCTTGCTTTTGCCCTACAGTGGACACACTCGCGACTTCGTTCTTATGCAATGATATACATATATTGAACTGAGGGATGACCAGGGAGGAAGGGAGGAGGGAATGGAGGATGAAGGCAAAGACGAGGCCTGGAGATGAGGGTTCAGTGGGGGGGAGGAGAGGAGAGGCAGGCCAAGGATGACGGGGGGCGGGGGGGGGGGGGGGGGGGGGGGGAGAAGGGAGGATGAGTTAGTGGGGAAGGATAAGAGGGTGGAGGAGACGAGCGATGGATGAGGATGGGAGTGAAGGGGAGGAGTGTGGAGGAGGATGAAGGATGAATGGGGGAGCGTGAAGGGGTGGAGGGCGGGCGAGGATGGAAGAATGTGAGGAGAGGGGTCTGATTGAAGGGAGGGTGGGGTGAAACGTTTCGTTTCATAGCTTTGGGAAGAGGACTCTACAATTAGCACGGTTGTCAGGGTCATGGCATTACTCTTCTTTCAATAGGGCTGTTTCAGAGTCTCATCACAATTCACATCTACATTGTGTGGGTGTGTGTGTGTTGGCAAGCATGTGTACGTGTTGTGTGTGTGTTATCAGCAAGGGACACTATAGAGACCGCCACTTCTCCAGTCACTACTACAAACTCTAGTCACTGTGTGTGCATGCAAGGGTGCGTTAGACAGAATCTGCGTGTCTGTGTGCGCGCCGACATAGTGTGTAGCCGGCCAGGTCGTCGTGTGTTAATCCAATCAGATTAGCTGGAATTAAACGCTTGCGGCTTGGATCTCCAAAGCTGGTTATGTCCTCATCCTGCAACCTGTCCCCCCCCTCCCCCGCGCCACATTTCAGCGTTCCCAATCAGGACATTCCATATCCCTCTCCGCTACTTTCTTCCTCTTGTCAATCCCTTCCACAGATGGAACAGAACTGGAAAAGCATACCTCTGTCTGTCTGTCTGTCTCTCTTTCACATTCTGTCTCGCTTTCTCTGTATTTTACGCATACTCTCCTTCTGTTCATAGGTAGGAAGAGAGAATATTGTTAGTCCTAACACATACTTGAAGTTGAAGAGGTCAGGCATAAGGGTGTCTGACCCAGTCAGATGACAGCCTGGGAAGGGCTCTGTCAGCCCCCACACAGATCAGGAGCTAGCGTGGGGGTGGGGGGAGGGAGTCATCATCAACTCTAACCTTCTTTTACCCAGCTGAAACCTTGACAGAACTTTGCCTGACTGCCTCATACAGCCCATCATGTTGTCAGTGTAGAGTAAGCTGAGGGAAAGTGTTCAAGGGTAGATGGCCACCGCAGAGGTTTGAGATGCACCCTTGATAGAGGCCATTGCTGTTCCAGACGCGCTTAATGATAATTGATCGTGGATGAGCTGGGGCGGTTGATGGCAGGATAACCATTATATGACATTGACAGCTCAGGTGTAATTGGATGGAAACAATGCTCGGTTCAAAAGACGAGAGGAGGGGAACAGTAAGGTAGAAACGAAATGAGTAAATTGGATCAATTGTGGTTCTTCCTTGATGTGAAATGAGACCACAGGGGGGGGAAGTCCAAATCTTTGACTGGAAATAAAATACTTTTGTTTCTTTCTTTCCTGTCCTGTGCTAACCTTTTCTGTTAGCTGTCAAACAGCATCCTGTTCAAAATCATTTCTCAGCCTGGAGGACAGATTGCCGTGCAATAAATGATTAGCGTGCAGTGCAATGGATGGTAATGAGCTGCGTTACAGCCACGCTAGAGCGGCTCTGTGGACAAGATTACCGCCTATTGATTGACCCAATGCGTTAGCATTAGCTTAGCATCACCCCCGCAGTGACTGATTAGCGAGCATTTCTACGGTTGTTAATGAGCAGCGCTGCGGAATGCTACGCTATGCTAGCCATGAGAACAGGATTACAGGCCATTAATTAGTGTTAGCGTTAGCAATCGTGCTCCTTTTCCCCCACGGCCATTCTGACACTGGTTCTTTTCTCCAGCCTCTGTCTGTACATCTATGCGTCTGTCTGTCCCTCCATCCTTCCGATGGAGGGATGTAAGCTGTTGAGCACAGAGAGAGATCACTCCCTGGGGAATCTTATTTTCTCTTTCCATTAAGTGCATTGTGCTGTCTGTCATCTGCAGACAGTATGTGACCTCGTAGCTTCCTGTTGTCTGGCATCCCAAAATGGTCTCTTGGATTTGTTGTTATGAATAATCAATCATGTTCAATGAGAGTTATTGGGAGTGTGTGCGTGTGTTGGATGCTGATGCTGGGAAAGGCATGTGAACTCAGCAGAGTTTCTGACAGGCGTGCTAATTGAATTGTGGGAAAAATGCTAATCCCAGACTGCTCCTTTTGAGTCAAAGGGAGGACTTTCACTGATTGGGACTGTCTGCTTTGCACAAACACCGTTTTTTGTGTGTTTTTTCATACCGAATCCCAAAGAGGGAGCAACAAAGGAGTGTAGTTGTTCTGTCTCCCCCCATTCTCTGTTTCCCTTTACCCCCCCTCTCTCTCACTCCCTCTCTCTCTCTCTCTTCCTCTCTATGTTTCCCTTTACCACTCTCTCTCTCCCTCTCTCTCTGTCTCTGTCTCTGTCTCTGTCTCTCTCTCTGTCTCTCTCTCTCTCTCTCTCTCTCTCTGTCTCTCTCACCCTCCCTAGGATTCCTCACAGTGTCTCTGTATTTGTTTGTGCTCACTCAGGGATGTGTGTGTAAGTGAGAGAGGGTGTTTCAACCTGGTTTCAACTGTAGACATCCACAGTGGGAATTCCGGTCAAGAGAAAGCCAAAGAACAGGAAGGTTGTGAAGAGAGTTTTCCTCCCAAGGTCTGGTTGCTGGAGGCTGCAGGACAATGTGTTACTGTAAAGGTACTATAAAGTGTGTGTGTGTGNTGCTATCCCAAAAGGCTGCTGCTGTTCTCTGTTACCACTATTAAACACTCCAGAAGAATTTTGTCACTAGAGGTTCGGCCTATACACACACACACACACACCTCTGTTTGTCTGTTCTCTACATCTGCATCTGTACGTATCCAGTTGCAGTATTGATCTTTTTAAACTTTGATGAACAGAGGATGGACAGCAATTCCGGTCTTCTAGACCCCTCGCTTTATCTCCATATTTATCTCTCTTCCTCCCCTCTCCTCTCACTTCTCTTTCTCGTTCTCCTCTGGCTCTCTCTTCTCCTTATCTCTCTCTTCTCTCTCTCTCTCTCTCTCTCTCTCTTCTCTCTCTCACTCCCCTCAGGCTCTGCTTCTTCTAGATTCCTTCTATAGCTTTTTGCTTCGTCTGACTCCATTCAGCACCCCGCCCACCTGTCCCTCGTTTTCTGTCACTCTCGCTCTTTCGCTCTGTCCCACTCTCACTCTCTCTCTTTGTCCACTTTTTTTCCGCTATAATTGTGTTACCCTCTGTCAGTCTTAGAAGTTTCACATTTATTCTAGGCTTTTTGCTCTCCAGCTTCCTGTAAATGGGGGATGTGATGCCTCAGGAGGAAGTGCTTCTATCTGGCAGCGATCTGATCTGGGCTGGCGATAAACACACACACAGAGGAAGAGCACACACACACACAGAGGAAGAGCACACACACACACACACACAGAGGAAGAGCACACACACACACACACAGAGGAAGAGCACACACACACGCACACAGAGGAAGAGCACACATACACACACACAGAGGAAGAGCACACATACACACACACACAGAGGAAGAGCACACACACGCACACAGAGGAAGAGCACACACACGCACACAGAGGAAGAGCACACACTCGCATCGTCAATGGCCGCTTCCTTCTCTGTAGCATTAGGAATAGGGCCCTTTTGTCTACCTCATCCAGCGCATCAGCCATATGGCATCCAGCAATCCTTGCGCTGTTGCGACTCACCATGTACTCAGTCCTGTTGTTCTCCTGTCACGCCACTTCAGCTGAGGTGAGATGGACAGCATGACAGCGCAGCATGATGCTGTTGGGCCTGGCTGAGCTCTGGTGATGTCACCGAGCCGTGCCCTCCAGGACTTCCTCTGCCACGGCGTTGCTTCTGTCACGGATGTGCTCACGATGCAAATGTGGTCGGCCAAGCGCGGCAAGGTGTGTGTGTGTTTCTGTGTGGATGCTGTCAACTTGATATTTCATTGTATGGTCCCTGCCTGGCTGCTGTGTGAAATTACTTGCCCCTCTCTCTCTCCTCTCTCGTTTTCTATGTCTCTCTCCCGTTCCCTTTCTCAATTTCCATCTTTCTCTATCTCCATTTCTCTCACTGACTGTCTCTCTCTCCCTGACATTTCAACCCCCCCATCTTTTCTCTCTCACTTTTTTGTCCCAAGTCTCTTCATGCTCGACCAACCCTGCTCTGACTCTTGGCTTCAAAGAGCCACTTCATTCATCAGTCAGTCATCAGAGAGAGCCTATTCAGCCCTCCGCTAAAAGAGAGGGAGGAGAAAAGGAGGAGAGTGTGTAAAGAAAGAGGGGAAGAGTGCATGAAAAGAGGGAGGGCTGGGGAGAAAGAGGATCCGCTCTTGACCGCGGGGGACCTCTGAGAGTGACAAAGCAGGGCGGACACGCTCCTACTGTGCGTGTCCACACACACACACACACACACACACACACACACAGACATTCCTGTTTACCATGTTCAGTATGAGGAGTGGCGTGCAGTCCTCTCCTCTCTGTCCTCCCCTTCGTTCTTATTTCTCTCCTTCTGATTTCTTCTTTTCTCTTTCCTTCTTTGCCCCCCTTTTTCTCTGTAGTCTTTCTTCATCCCACTGCACAAAAGGGTGTTGAGGCCTTGTCTCTCAGACTAACCCTTCACTGCACCTGGCGTGTGTGTGCTTTCTGCATCTGTGCTTTTTATATGCCTGGATCTGTGTGTGTGTGTGTGTGTGTGTGTGTGTGTGTGTCTTCGTCCTCCACCTCCTCGGATTCCCAGTCCTTGATCGCTATCTTTTTGACATCTCCTTCACTCATGGTCATCACCCTCCCCTCCCCCCCTGCCCTCCCTTCCTCCCTTCCATTCCTGTGGTGGTTTGGAAGCTAGTTTTCCGGTCCAAAGGTATTGCCCCCCCCCGCCGCCCGGCCACACACACACAAACATCAGCAAGTATCCCATATCCCAGTCCTGTCATTGGATTTTGTTACCATGGCCCTCCTCGCCCCTCTGTCCTCCTGTCGATCCTCATGTGCCTCATCCTCCGTTAACCCTCCCTTCCCCGTCCTCCTCTTTCATTCAGCCTGAACATGCTCATGTGCTGTTCGGCTCAGGGTGTGATGCTGCCTTTTGTGATGTCCTTTGTTATCACGGCGGGAGAGTGTGTGCACATGCATTCCTGTGGACATGTTCACTTTCCCACCCTGCTGCCAGGAGAAGCTGAAAGTCTCCCGTCTGCAGCTGTCAATCACGACAAGAGGTTTGGGTTCATACCTGTAGAAGCTGGCAGTACACACACACACGCGCACACTCTCACACGCACACACTCACCTACCTCTTTTCACATTTCTTTTTACTTGTTAAGAACTTTCCGGGAGGGGGAACAGGTTCTCAAGCCCACCCCCACTCCCTGCACACACCCCCTATTCACGCATCCTTTTCACAGAGTTGAGGTGTTGAGATATTAATGGAACACCTTTTCATGAAATATTAAAACATGGTTGTGGGGGGTTGGGATCTGTGGGAAAGAAAGCTGCTCCTGTGTGGCTTGCTGCTGGCTGGCGGGATGCTCGTCCAGACCGCGTTCTGTCTAGGTGCCAGGTCCGTTCCTCAACGTTTCCTAGAAGCAGAGAAACTGAAACTGCAGCTGCCTGTCTGTGTGTGTGAGTAATTATGACTTTGTGAGATTGCTTGAAGACAGGACGAGGGAATGTGTGTTGTCTCCCTGATCCTTTTGTGTTGAGTCACTGATGCTAATGGCAGGGCAGTTTAGCTCCCTGCGTGTTTGAGCATGTCCAGACCCCTGTCTACCACAGGACCAGCGGAGGAAGGGGAGGGAGGTGACAGGGAGGAGAGGGGTGGGACGAAAAAACAGTGAAAGGAGGGTCAGGTCAGAAGAGCAGCATGAAAGGAGGGAGTGATAGACTAGAGTGTACAGAAGAGAGAGAGAGAGAGAGAGAGAGAGGAGTTGAGAGAGAGAGGAAAGCAAGGTGAGAGTATCCTTGAAGTAGTTATAGATGGGAATCAAAGGTACTAAATAAAGCGGCAGAGTATAGGAAAAAGAAATTATAACAGAAGCCTTAGAGCGAGATAAGAAAAAAGAAGATACAGTAAATGAGGATAGTAAATAATACAAGTCATAAGCTAGCGTATATAGATGGAAATATAAGTAATAATGGCAGACGGATAGAAAACTTGCGAATCGATAATCAAAGACGAAGAATAAAGACTCAAACATGCCGAAGTAATTGAAAACCCAGTTAAAACAAAAATAGAATATGTAAGAAGACACAGGAAGATCGGAACTAGGTAAGGGAATGATGTGACTAAGTAAATAATATTAAACTAATAATTTAATGTGAACTGATATAGAAGGTAGAAGAGTTTCCTTGGAGAGGAATGTCTTGTCATTTTGTCCCCTACCCCCACTGGAATGTTAATCGGCGTAAAGAGGTCAACCCTTTTGGATTTGTGTGTGTGTCTGTGTGTGTGTCTCTGTGTGTGTGTGTGTGTCAGGTTGAAAAGGTCACTGACACCCTTCCCTGGTGAGACATAGCAGTCTGAGTGAGTGACTGTGTTGAGTCCATTACAACTTTCCTACAATGATTTCTTACACCAGAGAAAGTGATGCAGAACCCGCCCCTCTCTCTCTCTCATCTGTCACTCCCTCTCTGTCCATCTCTCTTTATACTTTCAAACGCACGAGCACACGCACGCACACAGGTATACTCAAATCCCGCCGCTGTCTCATTATTGACAAGAATAAGGAAGATTGTATGCCGCTGGTCTCTCTACTCTGTCTGGGGGACTATGTTATGACATCAAAGGTGTGTGTGTTTTTGATTGAATCATCTGAATCCTCATTTGGTTACCAATCGGTATTGTTACGTCAGACACGCACACGCAAGATATGGTGCTGTCTGTGTGTCCTCTTGATTGAGTTACACACAGGCACCCGGGCACGCACGCACACACGTGCACCCTCACAGGCACACACATGTAGGCAAATACACGCAGACATACAAAGCCGGCTGTTAAGGAGAGCTGGAATGGGATGTTGTCCCAGTGGAATGAGATGGTATCGCTCCTCTCTCTCTTTCTCTCTCCTCTCTCCTCCATGAGATGGATATCTTTTAACACCGATAGCCCCGCTTTCTCTGCAGCAGCCTTTCTTGCTTTCTTTTCTATTCTCTCTCTCTCTCTCTCTCTCTCTCTCTCACTATCTCTCCCACACACACACTCTCTCTCTCTCTCACTATCTCTCTCTCTCTCTCTTTCACTATCTCTCTCTCTCTGTCTCACTATCTCTCTCACACTGCTCTCACACCCTCTTTGTCTCGGGTCTCATTCTTCCTCTCTCTCTCTCCCCGTCTTCACTCTCCATCTGTTGTGCGTGTACAAGTGAGCATATATGCCCATGAGTGTGTGTGCGAGCAAGTGAGCATGTGTGTGTGTGCGTGTCTACGAGCAGGCATCTTTGTGTGTGTGTGTGTGTGTGTGAGAGCAGGCATGTGTGTGTGAGCAGGCATGTGTGTGTGAGCAGGCATGTGTGTGTGAGCAGGCATGTGTGTGTGTGAGCAGGCATGTCTGTGTGTGCATTGGCGTGTGTTCTGAAGATTGGGCTCCACCAGGGGAGACGGATCTGGAAGAAGACAAAAGAAGCTGAGAATAACTCCCCTACTTCTGCCTCTCAGAGACCTAGCTGTGTGTGTGTGTGTGCGCGTGTGTGCGCGCGTGTGTCACATTTACACATGTCCTCCCCAGAATGCCCTCAGAGCTTTTAGGACTGGGCCGTCTCGTTAAGAGTTATGTCATGTTTGCTGTGAGACTATATTCTGCTCTGTTCTCATTACTGTCTCTTCTTTTTCCTCATGTCTTCGTGGAATCCTCCCTGCTTCACTGGAACAGGTAAGACCTTGAGAGTTGACCTGTCGCATGCATGCAAGCTGTGTGTGTGTGTGTGTGTGTGTGTGTGTGTGTGTGTGTGTGTGTGGAACAGGGCTTTTTAGCAGTGTTGATCCAACATTTGGTGTCCTTGAAGCCTGGTCACTGAGTGCTTAGAGCTGGCTGTCCTCTCTCCACAGTCTAACCTTTGCTTGGTCGTCCCAACCCCCACACCTTTTCCTCTCTCTCTCTCTGACACACACACTCAACTAAATAGACACATTATCTCTCTCACTCTCTCTCTCTCTATCACACACACACAATCTCAGCCCTTGTTTACCCACTTAGCAAGTTAAACGTTAACTCACCTTTGAAGGTCTCTTGGTATTTGTGTGTGCATGTGCGCGGGTGCGTGCATGTGTGTGTGTGTGCGCGCGCGCAAGCTGTATTGCGTTTGCCCTCTTGCTCATTGTTCTTGCTGTGAGTGTTTGTGCACATGGTGTTGCGTGTGTTTGCCTATTGTTTAGTGTGTTTGTGCGTCCATGGTGTAGCTTGTGTTTGGCAGTTGTTTATTTGTGTGTGTGTATGTGTGTGTGTGTGTGAGAGAGCTTAACACATCCTATGAGTAGTTTTCCCATTGGGATATTTGTGGTACCTCAGAAGGGATTTGGTGTTGGTCTTCCTTCCTGCCGTGTACACAGAAGTGTGTGTGTGTGTGTGTGTGTGTGTGTTGGTGTGTGTGGATGAAGGCTTGTCCGGTCACACGAGCTGTCTCCTGTGATCTCTCCTGCCTACAAAGCGCTTCTCTCCATCGCCTCCTTCCTTGTTCTTTTGTTTCCTCTCCGCCGTCCCTTATCTCTGGCTTGCAGTGTGGCAGGGCTGAGAAGCAGCACCTGTACAAGCCCCTCGTGCGTGTGTGCGCGCCCGTGTGTGTGCGCGCGCGCGCGTACGAGCGTGTCGACATGCCACCTCCCAGCCGTCTGTTTTCCCCACAATCATTTCTTTTTCGTCCTCTCTGCTTTTTCGTTCCCTCTGTCTCTCTGTCTCTCTCTGTCTCTCTCTCTGTCTCTCTCTCTGTCTCTCTGCTTCTCTCTCTGTCTCTCCTCCTCGTCTCTCACTCTCTGTCTCTCTCTCTCTGTCTCTTCTCTCCTCTGTTCTCTCTCTCTCTCTCTCTCTCTCTCTCTCTCTCTCTGTCTCTGTCTTCTCTCCGAGTGGTTTCTAGTTTTAACTATCTCCCTTGTCCAGCTCTGAGCACTACCCCTTCTCACGGTATGCCTCATCTTGTGTGTGGGTGTGTGGGTGCACAGGCCGAGGCCCAGACCCAAGGGAGGGCCGCGGAGCTGGCTGCAGTCGCCGTGGCGACTTGTTTCCTTGGAGACGCCAAAATGAAGGAGAATAAATCTAGCGAAAGATGGGAAGAAATGGGTAGGAAGGGAAGTCTTCACCTCAGATAACTGTCTGTCTCTGCCCTTTACTGAGTTTTAGGGAGTCTGCAGGAAGATGTGACCCAGATAGAGCGAGGATAGTAGGCAGACGAACAACCGAAAGAAGACGTTAAAGTTGTTTTTGTTTTTGTGAAGAGGATCCTTGGTGCACATTTCCTCGTTTCCCCCTCTTTTGTGTCTCTTTTTCCATGTCTTTGTTCTTGAAGACGCGTCGAGGGGTGGGGGCGGGCCAGGGTGGTGGCTGTGGGGGGGGGCGTCCGGGGTGGGGGGGTGGGGGGGGAGAGTCTTGGACATGAAACACAAAAGACGCCAAGTCCCTATAGTGGGACCTGCGTGCCCGCATGTTTCCGGGTGCCTTAGGAGTGGACCTCAAACAGCATTATTTACTCTACTGGGTTTTTGCATCTCTATCACCCTCCCCGGGCCTCACCGGGCCCTCGGGCGTATCAGCCACCCCTTCCCAAACCCCCCACACAACCACACACACACACACACTTGTACGCGCATTTACCAGCGCCTCTGACAGCTCCCCAGGCTCCTTTCCTGGAAAGGCGAGACGGCGAGCATTAGAGCATGCTGGGATACTGGATGACCGCGACGTTCATCTTTGAGCCCCGCAGCTCAGTTAATACTTAATGTCCTGTCACACACAAAACACACACCCTCCTCTTTATCACGCGGACGCGCGCACTCGCCAAACCCATGAAATATTCAGCGCTTCATGAAACAATGATGAACATTGATGGAATGAAACCTGCTAATTTAACGGCAACCCCATCTTCTTTTTGTTTGAGAGAAAAAGGACAATAGGAAGACACAGGGTTCCCACTCAGATACACACACACACACACACACACACACCGTTAGTAGCAGAACGCGACAAGTGTAGCCTCAGAGCTGGTGGGAGCCGTTTTCTGTGCAAGAGTGTGTTTTTGTTTTTCAGGACACCAGTCCTGCTGGAGCCTCTCTCAACTGTGAGAAGAGTTTTTGTTCGTGTGTGTGTGTGTGTGTGTCTCTGCGTTTGTCTGTGCAAACATCTTGGGTGTGTTTGTAGCTTTGTAATATGTTTACTATCTAGCGTTGACTATGTGGGACAGCTGTCCTATATCCAGCCGGTCCTGGATGCTGGAAAGGCGCCTCTGGTCGATGAGACTAGAAAGAGGAACACGCAGCTCTGAAGGAGCTGGCAGGGAAAGGGTGTGGCTGAGACCCGTTTTCCTTTGCTATGACGGACAGATGGAGGCTGGCAGTGAAGGAGGGAGAGAGAGGGAGAATATGAGGGCTTGTTGACAGCTGGACCTCATCAGCAGTAAGGGCACAGGGCAGGGCATTTGCTCTCTCTCTCTCTCTCTCTCTCTCTCTCTCTGGCACTCTCTCTGTCTATCTCTCTCTCTCTGCGTCTCTGTCTCTCATTGTCTCTTTCTCCCCCTTTCTCTCTCTGTCTCGCCCTCCCTCTCTCCCTCTCTCTCTTCCCCTCTCTCTGTCACTCCCTTTATCATTCCTTCACTTCCTTCTTGTCGCTGTCGTCCTTCATCATGAATT
This sequence comes from Plecoglossus altivelis, assembly GCA_036571765.1. NCBI lineage: Eukaryota > Metazoa > Chordata > Actinopteri > Osmeriformes > Plecoglossidae > Plecoglossus > Plecoglossus altivelis. The sequence continues at coordinate 11,730,444 of BROE01000009.1, forward strand.
GCGTCTCACGCCATGTTTTTCCCGCTTCCCCCCCCCCCCCCCCCCTCCCCATATCTCTCGCAGTATGTGCCGTCACCGCTATTGGGTGTCCGCGTGTGACAGCTGGTAGCCAAGGGCAACCCCCCCCCCCTTCCCCCTCATCCCAAGTGGCTATTTGAGTGGTTGGGCTTTCCATGACACAGGCTGTGATCTAGGAGGCAGGGCTGCAGGGCCGGGAGGTCCAGAAGGTTCCGCCTGGCGAGCGGTGCTGGGCGGGGGTGTGCGAGGCAGGGGAGAAGAGAGCGGCCGTCCACTTCTCTGGAACGCCACATCACAGTGACGTGATGAACTCTCTCCTTCCTCTAGATGGATGACTGTTGAGAGGAAGTTAAACCCTGGCATCTGTTGAGGAGTGTGTGTGTGTGGTGTGTAATCACATGTGTGTGTCCGCGACACTGATCAGCTCTCAGCCACTAAGACTCGAAGCAGAAGATTCCTGCTACTTGGCAGATTTCAGCTCCTACTCTCTGTATGTCAGGCTTCAAGCCTCCCCCCCGTGTCACGCTGTAATCCTTCCCCTGTGGAGCCATGCTGGTAGGGGTCAAGGTTCCAGCAGGGGTCTCCTTGACCCACTCACATACAGATGGACCGGATCAGACCAGACTCTCTCTCTCTTTCTCTCTCCATCTATCTGGTAGAGAGGACAGTCAGTCAGCAAGACTCTCTATCTTAGCTGACCAACACTGACCTTCACTGCTGCCCTTTCTAACCTCCCAGCTCCACCTTTGTCAGAGTGAGGGATTGAGGCCTGGGGCGCCCCCCCCCCCACCCCCCCTCCCCGTGTGACCTTTTGCAGGTCTTTTCAAGGAGGGGTTGGGCTTTTGCGAGCGACCTCAATGTGGTGTCCTTCCAACCCTGAGGTGATCTGACTGCTGTAGTCCTCTCGTCCCTCCCAGATGTTGTAGGAGTCAAGGACTGGCCTAGTCTGGAGCCACACACACACACACAAGGCTAGTGTTGCTCCACTCCAATTGTCTCATCCGGGACGGTGTGTTTGTCTCAGTGACTTATCACTGTCCCCTTATCACCCTCTCCCCCCCCCTCCCTTGGCTTTTAGTACGCTTTATAGCCTTTTATTGGTGGTGTCACAATAAGGTGTGTGTGCACACACACACGCCCTTGTGTGCCCTGTGTTGCGAAACACTAACCGGGCACCTATCCTGGCCCCCACAGTAGACGAATCGATAGTGCGTTCAAGTGCGTTCTCGTTCAGGAGACCAGCAGCTCCGTACATGGAATCATCATCATCTCAGTTGCTAGTCGGTGCTTTAGCCATCATGTCTATCTGCTCTGGTTTCCATCAAGCGTCTGCCCTGTGGGACGCCACGCTGAAGATCTCTATCCAGCTGCACACCTGGCCGGACGGACGTAGATCTACGCAGACTAGGTCAGCATCTGGGAACACAGAGCTCGACGTGGATGTACGCAGACGTACAGCTCGATTTGTCTCCAACTATAGATCCAGCTCTATGGATAACGACACAGATTTGATGCATGTCCAGTTGCACATCCATGTTAATAAATCCATCTTATAGGCTTAGGTTTGGGTCTAGATATGTGCTATATAGATCTCTCTGTGGACAGTATTTTCTTGCAGCTGTACATAGCTTGGGGGGGGGGGGTCATTGTGTGGTCAGGGACATAAAGGCTTATCACCATACCCTGCATCTGTGGTCTATAATGGCAGGGATCCATCGGTTGTGGTGGGAGATCGATCCCATTGTTGTTCTCCTAATCAAGCTCGGTTTGAACTGGGGATTCTGAACCAGGCCAGATCAGCTGGATAGATCCTTCTGCTCCAACACACTGGAGGAGATGGACCAGGGCATCTGGAGTAGTACGTAGACATGCAGAGTGGGGTCAGAGTACAAGCACGAACACACCTACCCTCAGCACACCTCACCATCTCTGACAGGAGCTAAATCTGGCTAAATCTGTCCTGCTGGCTGCTACCTTATCAAAGATTCATCAGTAACCCATGGTAACAGTGGAGAACCTTTTTAAATACACCTGTGACAAGCTGTGAAGGGTACAACTGGGTGAAGGACACTGACAGGTTACGAAGGACAAAGCTAGACAGGAAGTAGAGGACGCAGCCAGACAGGAAGTAGAGGACGCAGCCATAGAGGAAGAAGAGACACAGCCAGACAGGAAGTAGAGGACGCAGCCATAGAGGAAGAAGAGACACAGCCAGACAGGAAGTAGACAAAGATGGGTAGCAGAGGGTGCATACAAAATGAGTGATCACCACGTACAGCATTATTCATTACTCCATTGTACCCACAACGGCAGCTGTTACTGTACATGAGTACACACACACACACACACGTGTCAGCTGCAGCTGTTGGACAGGTCCCAGCTCCATGTCTCTATTAGTGAGCTGAAGCTCCCAGCGGAAGGATGAGGAGAGGAGGAACGAGGGATGAGTCGGAGAGTAGGAACGAGGGATGGGGAGGGGAGGGGAGGAGGTAGGGCAGATGAGGCCTGCAGAGAGGAGCAGAGGAGTTCCCTGAGAGTGGCTGGGGGAAGATGTGGGTTCACGGTCGACTTTCCTGAACTGCCGGAAGATTTCCAGAGTTTGCAGGGTGCATGTTTTGGGAAATTGATCATTGGAATGTTTAGGTAATTGTCGGTGTAATGGGGTTCTATTTGTGGAATTCTGGATGCAAATGAGATGACTGTTAAAAGGCAGCAGATGTGCCCTCCAGGGTACCATAGGCCCGTCGTACGTCAGAACCCACACATTCTGCTGCCGCTCACCTGCATGCACACACACATTCCCAACTGCTACTCGTAGTGTCTTCTCGGCCTAGATCCTGGCTCCCCCCCCTCCTCTCCCCCCCACTCCCAAACACACACACATGCACATTCAACTGCAAGCTGTGTTTTTCTGACACGGAGACACGCACATTCCATAGCCCCCCTCCGGAACATTCCAGGGTGTACGACTGTCAGGGGAAAGAGAGGAAGAGGGGAAATTCAAGGCTAACACGGGACCTTCAGGCCTCTTTTCAATGAGATGTCTCACTTTCCCCTGCCTGTCTCTCCTCTCTGTCTTCCTCCTCCTCCTCCTCCACCTCCTCCTCGTGGATGGCCTGGACCAGGAGACTGGTCTGCAGGACTCTCAGTAGCCAGCGGCTCCATCCTCACAGACCGTGTCTTAATGTGCTATTCAGAGGGCTGTTCTTTTTGCCTCTAATGTTTAGATGAACTAGCGTAGGAGGATTCCAGGCACAGTATGGTAATGGTCGTACACACACACACGCAAGCGCGGACGTAATTTTAACACGGTGACACACTGTGGGTGGTTTCCAGCGAGACTGTGATAAGGGCCAGACAGCTAAATGTTCTCTCTCTCCTGCTGAATAGCAATACAGGCCAAGGAATATTCTCTTCCGGGTCTTCGTCCTCTTGTATCCACATTCGGCTCTCTCTCTCTCTCTCCTCCATGGAAACTGGGTGTGATGACGTCTCTATTGTGTGTCCTCAGACCAAATAAGATAGTGTGTTTTACATGGTTGCAAGCAGGTTATACATGTGGAAATGGGACGGACTTGTTGAGATTATCCAATCGTAAATGCTACATCCTAGTAGTGTGTGTGTGTGTGTGTGTGTGTGTGTGTGTAAATGCATGCACCACTGAATCCCCACATCCCAGAGCTTCATTTGCATAAATATATTGTTCCCCTGGCAAACCCTGTGATGGGATTCTGCCATAAGACTCTCATTGAAGCGAACTATGCAGACAGAGACATCCACCTTTTTAGTGTTTTTTTTCGCCTTTTATTCCATCCAATTAGAGAATATCTCACCCCCTCTCTTCCTGCCCCCCTCCCTCTCCCTCCTCTGCCCCCCCCTCCCCCCTGCCCCCCGTCCCCCTCCTCTCTGCCCCCCCTCCTCTCCTCCTCTGCCCCCTTCCTCTCCTCCTCTGCCCCCCCCCTCCCCCTCCTCCTCTCTCCAGGATCTGATCCTGGGATTTGTTTGGGATTCTCTAGGATTCTGTCTGATTGTGTGTGTGTGTGTGTTCCCTTTCCTTTTTTTCTGTCTTTTTTTCTGTCTCTAAGCCGACTGGTCATCATAGGACTGTCTGTCCCGCATGTTTTTTTTTCTGTCAGCTGTATTGAACAGCTATACACTCGCGACACACACACACACACACACACACACACTCTGAACTGAAGACACAAATATCCCTGCAGACATCCATCCCCATGTGACCCTCTCCTCTGTTGGATGCACATCATGCTAACACACAAGCACACCCACATGGTACGCAATATGGCTGGATTAGCCAAGGCCACAAACTTGACCATCATCTGTTCTGTCCTCTGCCCAGCCTCTCCCTTTCCTTCCTTCCTCCTCCCTCCTTCTATCTCTCTGTCTCTCTCTGCTTTGGTTGTCATTCCAGTCTTCAACCTTTTTCATTTTTTATTGTTCTTTTTTGATTTCTTTTTTCTTCTGGGGGCCGGGTTGGTAGGGAGCGTTGCCAGGTCAACAGCTGCTCTGCCCCGGAATTCCGATGTATCTGATCCAGGATTGGACATACAGGGGAGTGTCTGCCCAGACACACACACACACACACACACACACGCTGTAGGGGCACAGGGGGAAGCAGACGCACGGGGGGGGGGGGGGGGGGGGGGGTGAATGGGATGAGGAGAGAGTGAGGGTGTTTTAAAGAGGAGGTGGAGTTGGTGAGGGAGGAGGAGAAGGGGGGAGAGATGTCACAGAGCTTAGTGAGAAGGGAGGGATGCCCTCTTTGGAGATGCCTCCCATGTGAGCAGAGAAAATCAAACTGTCATATCAATGAGCTGCTGGCCACAAAAGACAATCTCTTGGCTCTCTCCTTCTGTTCCCTCTCTTTTTGCTCTTTCTCTCCCTCCATTTTCCTCTGCTTTAAAAGCAGGCTTGGGGGAGAGGCTGGAGGGGGGGGGGCGAGGGGTGACAGTTACAGCCAGGAGTACACCGTCTCCTCAGGCTTTACTCCTTCAGCACAAATGGCCTTCAAAAGCAGAAGGTAAGTACGAAAGCACGACAGATGAACGGAGAACACGAGAAGAGGATAACACGATGAGCAGGGGGGGAGGAGGAGATGAGAACACGCATGGCAAAGGGAACAGAAACGAGCTGATTTGTCCACATGAATGGATAGAAGAGCCTCTTGTTTGGTTAGATGTCTGTGTTACATACAAACACTGCAGCCAGCTCATCCTTCTCGTTATTCTCTTCTTCTTTTTTTCCTTCTTCTCTTGTAGTTTTATTTTCCCCTTGGCGGAGCGGTCCTTTCGTTCCCACATCTCTCTCTGATCCAGTTGTGACAGGACATATTTATTACATTTGATCGTGTCTTTAGTTAACCGTTGCCGCTGCACGAGGCATGTTTTCACTAATGACCGGGTGCACGATAGGGCTCCCGGCGCAGCAGACTTTTCTACACCTACGCGAGTCTAATTCTTATTTTGCACCCGACGCACAGCGGACATTTCCTGCATTTTGCTTCTCTCGTCTACACAGATGCAGCAGTTTCCAATTTTTGCACACATAATTACAAGGGAAAATATGCCCAAACGAGGGAAATCATTGTGGTGTAGATGAAAAAAGGGAAGTTTAAATCTAGCGTACACATTTACCTTATTTGCAGTTTTTGCTTATTGCTTACGCACGTTTTGCAGAATTTGGCTCATTAAGTTAAAACGACACACAAGCTGATCAGACTTAGCACTTGGATTTTACTGTAGCAACTCACATATATGCCAGAATGAAACACTTCTATCAAAACTTTCCAATCCTTTCTAAAAACGAAATCCTTGCCACAAAACCAGACACACAAGCACCTTTTGAATGACAGAAATAAAGAAAAAATTAAATCACAAATCATTCAAGTACGAACGTAAAAAGTAAATATGGATATATTGCTATTGGGGGAAAAAAGATACACTTGTTTTGTGTGTGTGTGTGTGTGTGTGTACTGTGCAGAAACTAAGGTTATGGTAGACTCTGTCCAGCCTCTATCATGGACAGGCCATGATAAAATGGCCTACCAGAGTTGCCCTGATGTCATCTGATACACGTCTCCACACTGGTCCTTGTGCAAGTGTTTTAGGTGTGTAAGTGCCCTACAATTGCCAGATTAGTTTTGCATTTTGAACAGAGTGTTTTTCCAATGAGATCAGGTGATTTTGTTTTTGGACAAAGTGTCTAATGTAAGAAAAGTGTGTTTTGCAATAAGTGTATCACGGAACTGGAACAATTTGCAAACTTGACAACGTGTCTATGACAATGAGTCAAAACTATATTCAGCCTAACTGGGTTTCTACCATTCCCATACAATGTAACTTCTCTGTCCTTCACTGCCTGGACGAGAACGTCAGTGTCCGACTGTAAACCGCTCCTGGCGTACGTGCGCCTGGCAAATCCGCCGTTATGATAGCAATTCGCCATAAATAAGCGCTCCTGATTTTAAAGGGAATGAGAGCTGACGAGCTGATTGGTTGATTGCACGTTACGCCCAAACCACACCTGCGACTAATAAAGCTACGTTGGACCAGCCTTTTTTAGATTTGCGCCGGGCACAATAGTAATTTATCCTGCCGTAATAATAGCAACAGCAGAGTCCCGCCCACAAAGTTACTTGCGCTTGCCACTTGCGTTTCAGATCATGTAAATACGGCCTATGGTGTGGAGCATGGTCACTCACTCTCACACACACATACTCATGTGCATACACACACACACACAAACACACACACACTCACTAATGTAGCCCAAAGCGTGTTCGTCACAGTGTCCTTAATCTCTGGGTTAGCAGCTGCTGATGCAAAGAAAGTGTGTGTGTGGTGTGTGTGTGGTGTGTGTGCGTGTCTGTGTGTGTGTGTGCTGCGTGGTTAGGTGCGGGTGTGTGTGTGTGTGTGTGTGCGTGTTGTGTATAGATGTGTGTATAAATGTGAGTGTATAGATGTGTGTGTGATGTTTATACATGTGCGTGTGATGTGTGTGCGTATACGTGTTGTATGTGTGTGTGAGAGTGAAAGACCGAAAGAGAGACAGAGAGAAAAAAAGAAAGAGAGAGAGGGGGGGGAGGGCGGGGGGGGGAAGGAAGGATGCCATTGCAATGCGGTACTGTTGAGTCCCTGCTCCCTCTGAGCTCTAGTTACACTCCCAGACAAAGGGCCTTTTCCCCATGCTGCTCTCGTTGTGGGGAGCACACACACACACGCGCGACACACACACAGCCACACCACACGCTCTCCATGTGTTTGCGTGTGTGTACGACCATTTGTTAATTTCAGGGATCGGTACAGTTTTCCAGCTCCATTAAAGGAAGATTAGTTGATGTTTGAGAGGATGGAGAGAGTTTAGAGAGGGGGGGGGGGTGGAGCATGTGGTGTGGGGTAGGGGCATCAAAAGGTAAGGATTGCACATGCCATTTGCACTAATGCGGTACTTATTGTTTGCGCGCTTGCTCCGGCTTCTGAGGCTCTAAGGTTAGACTCCCATTTAGGCAAAGAGGGCCTCTTTTCACACCCACAGCTCTTCATGCGTGTAGTGGGCAAGCAAACACACGCGCGCACACACACACACAACTCACCACCGCAGTCATGAGAGACTTCAGGCGGTTTTGATTAGGCTTTATCTGAATTTTGCACAATATTTGGCTCCTCTCATTTTATTATATCCCCCCACTCCACCCTTTCTGTCCCATCCTTTCTCCCCTCCCTCCCTCCCTCCCTCCCTTTCTCCCCTCCCTCCCTCCCTTTCTCCATCGTCTCCTCCCTTTCTCCATCGTCTCCTCCCTTTTCCTTCTCTGTTTTGCATCCCATTCTCCGTCTGGCTGAATTGGAATCCGTGGGAGGTAGAAAGCGTCTTCGGCAAGTTGTGTGCGTCCCTGCAATCGTGTGTGTGTGTGTGTGCCTGCACATGCTACTGTCACTATTTCAATCCGACTAGAGACTTAAAGTAAACAAAAGTCAGGCATCTGAATTTCGTAATTTCTCAGGAATTATGCTAGCTACCCATCATCTTCCCTACACACAGACACACACACACACACACACACATAGACACACACAGACACACAGTTCCCCCCAGGCTGTGCTCATTAGCCCCTTGGTCCTCTTTAAGCAGGTGGGGCGTGTTTGGCACAGTCCCCGACACAGTCGGGCTTAATTGGGCTTGGAGGACTCCTTGCATGCACACACACACACCCATCACTCATCTGTCCCCCCGCCCCCCAGACGCCCCTCATCTTCCCCAGGGACAAGCTCTCATCCTGAGCCAAGGGATGTAATGTAGCTCCAGGCTCCTCACCCGGCCTTGTTGCAATCCTGCCTGTGCAATCCTTGCCTCTCCGTCTGTCTGCGCGCACGTCGAGGGTGCAGCAAGGAGGCGATCGTACGACTCCACCACTCCTCTGCCCTTCTGTCAGCTGTTACTGCATCATGTCAGATAGTGTGGGGGCGAAGACCTAGTGGGAGCGGTCTTGAACTAATACCCATGTGGGAGACCAAATGGCCTTGAAATGATCACGAAAATAGGAAAACCTGGATCAGGTGACAACATCCGATGCTTTTTTTCCCCCAAGGGGTTTTAGCAGGGGGTTTGGGTTGGGGTTAGGATGCCATTAAGGGTCAAGGTTGGGGTTAGGATGCCATTAAGGCTCAAGGTGGGGGTTAAGATGCCGGTAAGGCTCAAGGTTGGGGTTAGGATGCCATTAAGGGTCAAGGCTGGGGTTAGGATACCATTAAGGGTCAAGGTTGGGGTTAGGATGCCATTAAGGGTCAAGGTTCGGGTTAGGATGCCATTAAGGCTCAAGGTTCGGGTTAGGGGGGTTGGAGATTCCACCATTTTGACTGGGGAAAGAAATCCAACCTGTGTGTGTGTTTGGCTCCCCATAAACCCCAGATCTGTGTGTGTCGTGACAGACGACTGAAGAGGACTCGTGACACTTGGGGTCAGGTCCACATCCTATTAGGGGCATGTGTGATTAAGAGAGGGGATGCAAGGAGGGGAGGGTCATTATTGGATTGTTTTGGAGGATCATCCACTTACGACAGTCTCTTAAGGAACACACACACACCTGGCGTCCAAGCTTGTGTGTAAATGTAGGCCGTGTGTTAAGACACGGATTGCGGAACGGAAAGTCACCAGCGTGGGACGCACACACTCATACTTACAGACTCAAAGGATTGGAGCAAAGGTAGTCAGAGAGAGACCAAGTGGAAAGATGGGGGGCAAGGGTGGGTTGAGCAGGTGGAAACGATTCCAACGTTAAGCACCTCATCATTCCAATTTCACACCCCTGCCTCTGTGTCTGTGCATTTACACACACAACCACACACACACGCACACACTCACAAACACACACCTATTCCTACGCCTGTTCAAGGGACGTGTGACAAGTGATTAACAGGGAAGCAGGGGGTCACACACACACTAATCTCTGCCTGAACAGAGACGTGTGTGTGTGTGTATGTGTGTGTGCGTGTGTAACTGCTCTTCTAACAGGACCATCTGTCTCCTCGTTAGACTCGTTAACCGGCCCTTTAATCACCTCAAAGTCAGGAACATCCCTCTCTTTCTTCTCTTCCTTGCTCTCCTCTTCCCAACTTGGTTTTCTTTTACCATCTTCCAGGCCTCGCCCTTTTCCTCCTCCTCTCGCTGCGTTCCGCCATAATTGGGCAGGGAGTTCACCTACTGTACGAGCAGAGGAACACTAGGGACTTACTTGTAGGAGGACTGCAGGTGTGTGTGTGCGTGCATTCAGGTGTGAAAAAGGTAGACAGGCCATGAATTTCACATTCAGATCCTTTCTTTCTCTTTCAGCATTTCTTGCTCTCCCGGCATATGTCTCTCTCTCTGTCCCCATTCTCTCCTCTTGCTCTTCCTCTCTCTCTCTGTCCCCCTTTCTCTCACCTCTCTCTCTCTCTCTCTCTGTCCCCCTTTCTCTCCCCCCTCTCTTCCTCTCTGTCTGTCCCCCCTTATCTCCCCTCTCTCTGCCCTCCTTTATCTCCCCCCTCTCTCTCTCTCTGCCCCCCTTTCTCTCCCCCTCTCTCTTCCTCTCTGTCTCTCTCTCTGTCCTCCTTTCTCTCCCCCACTCTCTTCCTCTTTCTCTCTCTGTCCCTCTTTTTCTCCCCCTCTCTCTTCCTCACTCTCTCCCCTCTCTCTTCCTCTCTCTCTCTTTTCCCCTTTCTCTCCCCCTCTCTCTTCCTCTCCCCCTCTCTCTTTCTTTCTGTCTCCTCATCTATTTCTCTCGTCCCTTTCAATATCTCTAGACAACTGAGATGTAGCCAATCTTGTAACATGAGGGAACAGGCCTGAGAACATTCCTGAGGAACACAGCTTGGTGCTCAAGCGTGTGTGTGTTGATACAACAGTATTCCGGCACATTAAAATGTATTCAAACACGAGAAGATGTTTTGTTTTTCTGTCACTGCACTGGCAGCGTACCTGCTTCTCTCCTCATAGCAACACATAGAAACACATAGCAACTCTAAACTGTTGCTTATTATATTACTCCAGATATTCCCCCCAAATATTGAAATGCCTACTGCCTTAGAATTGCATACAATAGCCATAGATTGTGAGAGGGGAAGGAGAGGACAGTGTTTGATTTGTTTTTCTCCAAACTTCCAGACTTTTCTGTACGTCTTAAATGGCAGGTGTATGTCTGTATCCAGGTGATGGGGGATTTGGGGCCCTGGTCTAATCCCTTCTCCCTCTCTCTCGCTTCCTCTCTCCTGCCCCCTCTCTCTCCCTCTCTCTTTCTCCCCCTCTCACCTCCTCTCTCTCTCTCCCACTCTCTCTCCCCCCCTCTCTCCTCCTCTCGTCCCCTCCTACTCTCTCCTCCCCCCCTCTCAACCTCTCCCCACTCTCTCCCCCTCTCTCTCGCCCCCTTCTTCTCCCTCTCTCTCTTCTCCTCTCCCCCTCTTCTCATTCTCTCTCCCCCTCTCTCTCTCACCACCCCCAGGTCCGTCATCACTCTGCTCCATCCTCCTCTTCTTTATTTAAACTCCTGACTGCTAACCCAGTCTGTCTGAGTCCGCAGGCTGTTATTGATCGACTGGCAGGGCGATGGAATAGAGGAGGTGAGGGAGGAGGTGTGAGGGATGGAGGGAGCGGTGGAGGAGGAGGAGGGGGGGGGCTTGTGTAGTGAGAGAGCTTGTCTGAACCAGCCAGATCTATTCTGGTCTGTCTGAGTGTCTTGTTATCGGGTTTGAAAGAGAGAGAGGCTGAGAAAAGTGAAACAAATGGAGAGAAATGAATACAATGAAAGCAGAGGGATGTGCGGGGACATAGATTACATATAAATCCATTCTTATGGTCAATATTAAATAACGATTCTGATTGTTTATCCATGTAGAATAAGGCTGGAATGAATGGAGGTTGTGTCTGACCTGTTGCTTCCACTTATGACAAGAATCAGAATCAACACAATCACTTTCAGCTCTGCTCTAGAAGCTTCAGCAAAGTGTGGGACTGTTTGTTTAAGTAGGAGGGGGAGGTACGGACAGCATCTGTGGACAGACAAACTGCAGGTGTAGACACACTCTTCTACGCACGTGGTGCCACACGCACACACGCACACACACAGACCAGAGAGAGTCCGTTGACATGATCTCAATTCACAGCCGGTGAATTCCATTGGTTGTCCCTCCCATACAGCACAGAGAGAGGGGTGTGGTGGGCGAACAAGCTGAAGGGATTTCCCTGGATGTTGTTTGGCAGATGCATGCATACTTCCAGGTGGAAGATGGTGCCGGAATGGAATGTAAGAACATGTTGTTTCCCAGAAGGAAAAAAGGAGAAGTTCTTCCCCTCCTTTCGCGCTCTGCGTTTCCTCCCCTCTCCCTTTCGGGCTGTCTTCTTCTGCTTCTTCCCCCCTCGTTAGAATACTAGTTTGGATTTACTTATCAGGGCTGCCAAATGGGTAAGCAGCTTAATACAGCACCAGCCTGTGTGTGTGTGTGTGTGTGTGAGTGAGTGTATATCTGTGTGTGTGGTGTCTGTCTGTCTGTGTGTGTGTGTGTGTGTGTGTGTGTCTGGTCTGTGTGGTATATATGTGTGTGTGTCTACATATCGTACTGGAGCTGTTTGTGTGCGTGCATGAGTGTGAGTGTGTGTCTGTCTCTGTGTGTGTGTGTGTGTGTGTGTGGTGCTGTGTCGGTTGTCTGTCTGTGTGTGTGTGTGTGTGTGGTGTCTGTCTGTGTGTGTGTGTGTGTGTGTGGCGTGTCTGTGTGTGTGGTGCGTGTGTGCGTGTGCGCGGGGGGTGGGGTGTGGGTTGTGTGAGAGCTGGGTGATAGTTGGAGAGAAACACCTCTCAGTTGGAGTCACATCCTGTTTCTCTTGAAATGACGCCGTTACTTTGGGACATGATCACGTTCATTTCTGTTTAAAACAAAGCATGTGATTATTGTGAAACATGTGAAACATGCGTGTCAGGGTTCATGCACCTTCACTCGTCACGAGGCATGTGTGGAGAGAGAGCGAGCGAGAGAGAGAGAGCGAGCGAGCGAGCAAGAACGTAAGAAAGAGACACAGAGAGAGAGGGAACAGAGACCCTGAAGCTGGATACGTTAAAGCATATCTGCCTCACAAGAAGCAGAAAAAAGGTCTTTTCCTGCAGTTTGGCTGTACGAGAGACTGGAGCAGTGTGTGTTTCCTCATGATAACGCTGACAGCACACACTCGCTCTCGCTCTCTCTCTCGCTCTCATACCACACACCTGCAAGACTTTCATTATCTTTCATAAAAAACCCCATCTTGGCTCCACAGTGTTTGTTTGGGTGTGTGTGCATGGGTTATGAAGGAGGAAGCTCCTCCCTTGTCGCCTGCTAGCATCTCTCCATAAAGACTGAAGAAGGAGGAAGACTGAGAGTTGGAATAGGCCGTATAAAACAGAGCAGAGGTGTGTGGAGGGAACTGAGACTGAGAGAAACAGAGAGACACTGAGAGCGACGGAGAGAGACTGAGACACTGATAGAGACCAAGAGAGACGGAGAGAGACTGAGAGACATGGAGAGAAACTAAGAGACACTGAGAGACACAGAGAGAGACTAAGAGACACTGGGAGAGACTGAGATAGACTAAAAGACACTGAGAGAGATGGAGAGAGACTGAGTCATTGCCTCTCCCCCTCCCCCCTCCACCTCCCATCCTGTCTAAGGGCTGTTTGTGAGGGAGATGGTTGATGGAGAGGAGGAGAGAAAGAGAGGTGTCCTTGCTGCGTGTAAGTACAGCACACGTCGAGACAGTGTTGGGTCTGGGCAGAGTGTCAGGGAAAAGCTTTAGAAACATCTGGGCAGACTTCCAATGGTTGTCTTTTGAATCACTGGTTTGTGTGTGTGTGTGTGTGTGTGTGTCGAATCAGAATCCGTTTTTTGACAAGTTTAGCCATACAAGTATACATACAAGTAGTTTAACAATACATGTAGTAGTAGAAATATATAAAGTCCAAATAGTATATGTAAATAACATGAATTGAAAAAAGATTTTTCAACTGGTATGAGGGTGAAGAATGTGGACCCAATACGCAAAACAGTCATGGAAAAATCATGTGTTGAAGTAAGAAGTGAAGTGACGTATTGTCAAGTATGGTTACCCATACTCGAAATTTACCTCTGCATTTAACCCATCCAAGTGCACACACAGTAGTGAGTAGTGGGCAACCGCACGCACACACAGTGAACATACACCCAGAGCAGTGGGCAGCTATTGCTCCAGCGCCCGGGAAGCAATTGGGGGTTCGATGCCTTGCTCAAGGGCACCTCAGTCATGGTATCGAAGGCAGAGAGAGTGCTGTTTATTCACAATCCCCACCTTCAATTCCTGCCGGTGCGAGAATCGAACCAGCAACTTGAAGGTTACAAGCCCGACTCCCTAACCATTAGGCCACGACTTTCCCAAAACGTATGTGGAGATGCCGGGGATTGAACCCGGGGCCTCATACACGCAAAGCATGTATGAGAAATTAGACAGGTCTGTCGATTTCCCGTTAAGGTGTCAGTGGGAGGACCCGCTCCCTGTAGATGAGGCCAGATGGGAGGATGCTGTTGTGAGGTGAGGTGTTGAGGTGAGGTGTTGGTCAGGATGGACCACAGTCTCCTGCTGTGGGGAGAGTATCTGAAACAGTGTCTGAAACAGTGTGTGACCAGGTTAAGAGGGCCTCCTCTCTGTCTCTTTGTCTGTCTGGTAGTCTGTCTGTCTGGTAGTCTGTCTGTCTGTCTGTCTGTCTGTCTGTGCTGTTCTAGTGTTGCATTCCTTTCAAATGGATATTCGTTCACATATATTTCTCATACAGTTTGACATCTCCATTTCCCATCCCTAGGTTCACCTTTGACAATAAACTGGAAAACTGAGATTGAGAAGTTGGCGTAAATGCTGACCCTGAGATCGTTATGGGATGCTTTGGTTCTGCCCTCATCTATTACAAGCAGCAGCTTGGTACACTTTTGGATCCCTGGAAGTGCTCCTTCATGTCTTTATTGTAATGATGGAAATGCCAGAGTCTTCATCATTGCAGACGCTGAAACCTTGATGAATCACTTTGGCTTGTGGCTTCACTGCTTTCGTGGTATTAGAAAACAAATTGAAATGTTGGTCTGGTCCTCTCCGTGCCCCTCCCCCTCTTTCTTCATCTCTCTCCCTCCTCCTCTCTCTTTCTCTCTCTCTCCCTCCCCCTCTTTCTCTCCCTTTATCTTCCTCTCTCTCCCCTTCTCTCTTCCTCTCTCTCCCTCCCCTTCTCTCTTTCTCTCTCCCTCCCCCTCTCTCTTCCTCTCTCTCCCCCTTTATCTTCCTCTCCCCTCTCTTCCTTCCTTCCCCTCTCTTTCCCTCTCTCTCCCTCTTCCTTTATCTCTCTATCTCTCTTCCTCTCTCTCCCTCTCTCTTTCTGTCTCTTCCTTTTCCTCTCTCTCCCTCTCTCTCCCTTTTCCCCTCCCTCTCTTCCTCTCTCCCTCCCATGTTTTTCTGTTACACAAATCAAATCACGTTTGATGTGTGTAGCCCTTTGTACGAGACATGTCACAGAGGGCTTGCCATATATTCACAGAACAAAGAGATGTCTGTCAGTCTATGATCTCTGACGAGGGATCTGGGTGATGAGGAGTGATGTCTCTGTGTGCGTGCGTGCGGGTGTGTGTGTGTGTGTGAGAGATGGTCAGTAGTTCTTGAGGTAGGTGGGTTCCCAGTCCATAAGGACAGTAGGAAGTAGTTTCAGTCACACATCTCACTCCCCCCCCTCTCTTCCACACACACACACACACACACACACACACACACACACGTGGTAATGAGGATATGCTGATTGATTAGGCTGCAGTAATTAGCTAGAGTGCAAAGGCCTGTAAAGGTCTCTCCTTCTTGCAGGAGTGCCTCCTTCGGGGTAGGACAGGACTGAGCTCTGCGCCATTACACACGCGCACGCACACACACGCACACACAGAGAGTGTATTAGCACTGCAGCTGATATATGAGTCACACTGCAACTGTGATGTGCTTCGGTTTGCGTGTGTGTGTTTTTCAGTGGGGGTTAGGATGTTTGGGCTGGGATGTGCTTATGCCTGCAGTTTCCTTTCCTGCACAGTGGCCCCAAACACTGACCTGAACGAGTGCTTCCAGGCTCCACCGTGCCTCGCCTTTTTCAGTCTCTCTTTCTCTTTAGATTTCCACAGATTTTTTTGCATCAGAAGGTTATCTATAGAACAAGATCAGATACAGCAACCAAACTCCCGCTGTCATCTATGGCTCTCAGGCCGATGCCGTAGCGGGCCATGCAAACACTGCCACTTCATGGCCATTGGTGGAACTTCACTGTACATCCGCGAATCTGTCATTAAACACTTTACTTAATCTCTCCCCGTCCCTCTGTCTTACAGGAAATTCTATTACATCACGTTGCTAAGAGACCCTGTGTCGCGATATCTAAGCGAGTGGCGACACGTGCAGAGGGGCGCCACATGGAAGACCTCACTGCACATGTGCGACGGGCGGACGCCCACTCCAGAGGAACTTCCCGCCTGCTACGAGGGCTCTGATTGGTCAGGATGTACTTTGCAGCAGTTTATGGACTGCCCGTACAATCTGGCTAACAACAGACAGGTACGCACTTCGACACACACACACAAACACTCACTAAAACACGCACACAACAGATCCCAAAATGCACACACACACAAGTAACTACAACAGTCAGGGGAGATAATGTTTTGACAGGCACAGAAATCACAGCCCTCCTGTCTCCGACTGTCCCCCCTCCCCCTCCAGGTGCGTATGCTGGCAGACCTGAGCCTGGTGGGCTGCTACAACATGTCCACCGTACCAGAGAAGAAGAGGGCCCAGCTTCTCCTGGACTCGGCCAAGAAGAACCTGAGGGACATGGCCTTCTTCGGCCTGACCGAGTACCAGAGGAAGACCCAGTTCCTGTTCGAGCGGACCTTCCGCCTGCGCTTCATCCGGCCCTTCATGCAGTACAACAGCACGCGGGCGGCCGGCGTGGACCTGGACAACACCACGGTAGGTCGCTGGGAAGTGAGTCGGAAGACTGGCGACCCATGGAGGGTCTTAAACATGGGGGAGGGCTGGGAGGGGGAGGTGGGGGGGAGGGGCTACCTTGTAGTTGTAGATGGAAAACACTGCATCGTCAATTTTTGTATATTAATCTATACGATCCCCCCCCTCCCCCCCCCCACACACCTTCAGGTCCAGCGCATCGAGGAGCTGAATGAGCTGGACATGGAGCTGTATGACTACGCCCGGGATCTGTTCCAGCAGCGCTACCAGTTCACCCGGCAGCAGGAGCGCCGCCTGCAGCGCCTCCGCAACCACAACCAGAACCACCGGCAGGGCCTGGCCGTGGGCCTGTGGCCCTCCTCCCGCGGCCGCCAGACCTCCGCCGGGCCCGGCCTGGGGGACGGCGAGTTGGACAGGGACGAGCTGGAGGACGGGGGAAGGACGGAGGAGATGGGGCCCCGCCTCCCCACGGAGGACTACATGAACCAGATCATTAACCGCTGGTAGCAGATCCACACACACAGATCCCTTGACTCCCACTGCTGGCCTGATATACAGAAGACTCTGACGGATGGACAGTTTTGAGGGAGAGAGAGGAGGAGGAGGGGGGGGGGTCAGAGGTCATGGGTGAGGTCGCCGTGGGGAGGGGGCGGAACGCTTCTGGATTCCCCCCGTGTTCTGCTCTCGTTTCAAGGTGGACCTGTGTTGCCATCCCCCCACACCCCTACCTCACCAGACAGGAAGAAGAGGGAACTTGGGAGAAGTGCTGACTACTGTCATCCCTCTGTCCTTTAGTCCACATCCCTGTCTCCCTAGTCTCTTCCTGTCAGCGGCCTGATATAGAGCCCAAGTTAAGGTTGTGATCTCCCTATCGCTGGCAAGGGCAGTTTTCCTCGATCTAACACACCAACCGCAGAGAAACTTCGGACTCTGAGACAGTAAGAAGGTCCTGTCTGGGCCAAGCTGACTCACTGACAGTGAGTTTTCAAATAAGATGCTATAGAACACAGACTTTACCTTTTAAGGGAGTGTTGAATGACATTCTGTAAAAAAAGAAGCTTTTTTTGCTTATAAAGGTCAACCTACATTTCGACTATGAAACTGCTTCTATCGCCAAGGGTGATTAGCATCCACAATGTTTTTATTTTGTTTTATGCTTTTTTTAAAGCAGAATTGTTTTAACACTGAGACCAATATTGCTGCCTAAAAGAAAAGAATGATTCTTTTTCTGTTTTTTTCCCATTGTGTTTTATCTGTTTATGAATCAACTATAATCGACAAATGGACGTACAGTGGACCATAGCCATTACTGAAGCCTTCTAAAATGGAAACGCACCTGTTCCCCAGTTCTGCCTGTTTTCACAGCGAACCCTCCAACTGGGACACAGGCAGAGGGGGGGGTTGTCTCTGACGTAGCCCAATCTGGCAACATGGCTGCATCACAACAAAGAAGAGACCAGGCTGTTTCACGGCCCGGCCCACTGATCAGACGAATGTTAGAGCTGTGAATTCTAGAGCTTGGCGGTTGCTGTGGCGCCGGTTGGCTCCTTGGGATGGCCCGGTCAGATGGTCCTCAAACCATAATTGTCAACAGTCAAGGGGTGGGGGGGGTCACTTCCTCTCTGCCCCTACAGTCATGGCCAGGATCAGATGATGTCCCTTGTTATGTGTCTAGAAAGAAGCTCTGTGCCTGGAGTGTGAGAGGGAGCAGGGGGGGATCACCTGACGCTTAAGGAACAGATGCATAGATGTCTGTGGGCAGGCTAGTAGTGCCTATGACCTTAGACCATACCACCATTTTCCTGTAGACTACTCGTGTGCGAGCATGTGTGTGTTTGTGCGTATGCGTGTGTGCGCATGAATTAGCGCCAATGTGTGTGTATATACCATAGTATGTACAGAATGCATCTGATAGGCCTGTGTGTATGACTATGTAAATAAGTGTGTCTGAGAGACAAGTTTTATTTTTGGTTTTGTTTTTTTGAGGGACTGACAGGTTCCATGACCAATAGCCTGCCGTTAGAGGGGTGGAGGTAAAGCTGATTGGTGCAGCTTGATTGGACCCCCGACAGCTCCCAGTGATGTCACACAGTGAATAATATAACTAGCGTCTAATGGGGCCGTTTCTGTAGCCGAATACAGTTCATACTCCAGGAGGAACAATCACTTCTTGTGCAATTTGGCCCCTTCAATTTATTCTTGAGAAGGTGGAGAGAAGGATACACAAAAAAGCTTTTAGGTAGATTAACCTGAACCCTTTTCCGAGAAAGGTTCATTCTGCTATACCCAGTCTAACTCTAACTCTTAACAGGATAGAGTCAGCAAATGCTGGTCCTGGGCCAGTGGTGAAGGCTAACTGGTGCCTGTTCAACCCAGCTATGCCCGATGCAACTGCAGAAGCTATAACTGAAGTCTCCTCTGTTCAAATGATTCCATTTCATACTGTATACTGTAAACCGTATTGTTGAGGATTTTCCTATCTTAAAACTGATGTCTTAAACATTTGCGTCATGAAAATGAACTTTATTCGTCCTCGAATCACTTTCATCGTTGTCGTTTTCTACACTGTGTGTCTCTGAACAAGGTGAACCTGAGCTTCATGTTTGTGGTGTGCGGAATACACCACGGCTCTCCTCAAAGCAGCATTCTAGACATGTTCATTTTCATGTTCTAATCATTGCAAAAATGGATCATCATGCCACCAATAAAAGAAATGTACTTTTTACAAAAAAACTGACTGTTTTTATTGCAATTATTTGACCTGGGTAGTGTAGTCCTAACCTGCCATTTCTCCCTGCGTGGACCACAGCATGTCCATACACATGCCTACACACAAGCCACACAGGTGACCTCCCTCCACTTTTCCCCCTGATTCCTTCTACAGAGATGGTCTATAGCTGGCAGACCTCCACCCCCCCACACACACACACTATAACCACAGGACCGTGACCCCATAAAGCAGCCTGTTTCTCTCCTAACGACTGCCTTGGCCCTGTCACTGGCTGATCTAAGGCCTAATTCAATCTCCAGACACACCATGCCTGTCTCTTACACACACACACACACACTCTCACACACACACTGATCTGCACTAGGGAGCTGTATGTGTCTGCGTGTGGGGTAGGGGGATGTACATAAAACCCGGTGCCCTTGGTGAAGCCGGTCGTGGAGAGGGAACGCAGACCTTCACTTTGCATCATAAACACCAGAGGGGAACTTCTCACCGTTGCTTCTCTGCAGCGGTGCATAAACTCTGAAGATAGAGGCAGGCAATCAGAAAAGGGGGCGAAGAGGAGGGGAAGGGCCGCGCTTGTGTACGTGGGAGAGACGAAGCGAGCTCCGAGGGGAACGAGAGATAGCGATGTGAGAAGAATACAGGAAGTCCAGCCTCTTGTCTCTGACAGCTGGTACACTGTGTACTGCGCGAGGCCCGCGACCCGCTCCTTTAATCCCCATGTCCCAACTCCCCCCCCCCCGCTCGGCCCAGGATTGCTGTCCTCCTCGAACAGACATAGCAAACAAAGCGAGCAACATGCAGAAGTGCCCAGAGCGCCGTTGCACTAGATGTCTTTCTCTCCAGGACAAAGGAACGCGGCCCTGGAGTGATTGTATTGGCTCTGTCAGACCTCCATTAAAAACGCTTCCAGCTTTGATCTGACCCCAGTCAAATGAACACATCGCTCTGTAGCAAGTAGACAAAGTCTGGATTCACTGTGTTCTGGGTGAGTGGGGGGTGGGGGTGACAGTATAAATGAAGCAATGCTGAAATATGTGTGGTGTGTATAACTCCCTCTACCTCCCAAGTACTCTGTCCAGATGGACTGCATGTGCGTCCACACAGTCACACAGAGGAACAGGACCTTCAGCGCTTTGGATTTTTCATTTTTTACCGAGATTCACCTTTTGACCTGCCACCCTGAATGGGTTCAACCAATCTTCTAGGTCAAGAGCAAATCACATCCCCATGATATTGAGTTTCCGAGGAATTTAGAGGGCACAGTAAAGAACTGGATCCAGCCCGCCGGATTGTGGAACACTGACAGACGCCAGCAGGGATCCAATCTGAGGAATCTGACAATCTCATTATGATCTGAGCAACACTCTGTGAGCTGGTGTGGGTTTTGTGTGGGGTGTGCACGAGAACACACACATGTGAATGTCTTCCCACGCGTGGCCGTGCGTGCTTGTGTTTAAAGGGAACTTGGGAATGTCTGGATGCTCGTAAACAGCTCGTCCACAGTAGACTTATTAACCCCTTCATGAAGGTCTGATTCATGGTCATCCCCACAGGGGCCGTGAGGGCCACACATGGGTCACGACCAAACACTAAATCTTAGTGTGTTAGAGTGGCAGTATATTCCTTTTATATGCAGTTGGACACACTTGAACCCGCACACACCCTCGTGTGATCACCCATACATGGATGCACTGGGCTCAGAGATCATGGGGCTGGGATGATGCCAAGACGGATGTGAAGAACTGCAGAGATCTTTCAGACAGACCCACACAGTCATCTTGTGAGCCTGGTTATCGTTCAGTTAAAGTCAGATATTCTAATACCAAACATCACCAAAGAACATTCCATGACGGCTGACAGACTCTCAAGTCTAATTTCCCTTTTGAACAGAAAAAGAAAAGCAGCGGTACAGAAGGGTAAAAAAGCATGTGATCCTGCAATATTTGAACGCCGAACCTTCCTCAATGATTCCGCCATGCCAAGACTAATGCGTTCTCGTGTAGCGAGCGTTCAGCGTTCTGCTTGTGGTGAACAAGCTTCCTGTCCGAGACCTCTCCTCACCCCTATTATGCAGACGGAAGCTGTTAATTAGCTGCGGCTCACGTGAAACGACAAAGTATATTAATATTAATGAAGGTTTAATCGAGGTCGGTTTGGTCCCCATCGAGGCTTTCAACCTCTAAAATGGCTGATGTGCAACAGTCGGTGAGAAGACGATCACACCCCAGGTACGCCATTTGGTGTTTGACCCCAGAGATGACAGCCGCCTCCCATAATTCATCTGGGGATGTCA
The DNA here is from genome assembly GCA_036571765.1 of Plecoglossus altivelis. Taxonomy (NCBI): domain Eukaryota; kingdom Metazoa; phylum Chordata; class Actinopteri; order Osmeriformes; family Plecoglossidae; genus Plecoglossus; species Plecoglossus altivelis. The sequence goes on from BROE01000009.1 coordinate 11,752,016, forward strand.
CCTTCCTGACAGACAAACGGGCCCTGTGGGCTGTGTGTATGTGCAAGCGTGCGCGTGTGTGTGCGTCAGCGTGAAGGTCAGATCCAACAAGATAATTAATGGAGCTGCTCTTTTTTTGGAATCAAATTCAATCAAGCCACTGAACTATGGGAGTCTACCTATCCATTAAGATATGTTGCCTAGTTTAATTTCAACACAGTGTGAAAAAAAGGAAAAAGGGCGTTCGACGTCCCATACGCGTTACAAGAGTTTTGCTTCTAATCTCCTCCTACATGACTGAGTGTAGTTAATCAGTTATCAGTCATTTCTCCTGTGGCCTGTCCTCAAACATAATTACATCACGGAGGTCCAGTGCAGTCTTGGGCTGCTTTAACCTGTTGGGCATAAATCATATTTATATATTCTCATGAGCGTTAGTCTCTTTGCTGAAGTTAAACATCATTTAGTAATTAACTATTAGAAAACGTAATGCAAATATCAAAAGGCAGTCACCAAATAAACGTCATAATTTGCAGTATCATAAATTAATAAATTAATGGAGATCCTGGTCACGTCAAGTAATAGACGCCATTTTGGCTCAAAATTGGAATCTTACGAGCCAGGATGACCACAACGTAGGCGATCAGTGTAATTGACCTAAATCGTATGTGTACTGAGTTAGTTGTTAATCTCGCATTCTATTAGGGACTGAGAAGTCTAGTTGAATGCGATGAACATGTGTCTAAAACAACTACGCAGTTGACTTATTTTGAGCTGGCAACATTGCAGTCTACCTACCCTTTGAAGGACCTGAATACTCACTCCCTCAGACCATGGTTGCACTAGGAAGTAACGAAGCCGGTGTCAGTAAGTAAAATACCATTCATGAACATGTTTGCAAACATATTGTCATGCTTTGAAAGCTATCTTTCAAAAGCCTGGATCATGAGTGATCAGTAAGCGAATGAACAGCCCCTTCAGGCACTCGGTAGCCTGCTTTGTTAGGAGATTAGCACATTCGTTAGTTAGCCGTTTTAGCTTGTCAGCTAGCTAGCTCAGCTGTACTGCAGAAAACAGCTCAAGGAAATCGCTCTGTGATAACTAGCCCACGCACAGGTAATGACCGCATGCCCATGTCAATTCACCTGAAATATTTGGATTGTCTTCTAGCTTGTCATGTAGACGCATTGAATGTATTCTTATTTTGTTCAAGGCATGTCGTTGAAACAATCCGGATATTGTGTTCCTGTGCTCATTGGTTAGTCATCCTTTAGACAGCCACGCGAAACGCTGCTATTGGTTACAATTTGTGAGGCTAAATGTAGCCGTAGGGTCAGCCAGTGCAGGTACGGAATTTTAACGAGACAGTCATTTATCACTTATCACACATGTAATCGCAGAGCTAGCCTCAATATGGTAGCAAAGTATCCTTTTGCCCAGCTTTGTTCTCTTCCGCATTGCATCACCCGTGTTTTCACCCTCATCATCCAGGATCTAATAGCCCAGTAATGAACTCCCTCTCCTCTCGTCCTACCTCTTCTCTCTCGCTGGGGCTGTAGTGCTGAGGATGTGGCTGCAGGCAGCCCTGCTATTGCCACTTGTATCCACCGTGACAGCAGGAGGAGACTCCAAAGCGGTCACCACCACCCTCACCACTAAATGGACCTCCACACCACTGCTTCTGGAGGCCAGGTACCTGAAGCTGTTCTAACCGAGCCCTGCTGCGACACACGCAGCCCTCTATCCTGGTCCAGCCTGACTAGCACCTGCTGGTGGGACGGTCTAATATTCATGAATGAAGTCCAGATCATGACCCCCTCCATCCCTTAGAATTAGCAGATAGACAGAGTACGATATAACACTTAACTAAAATATATAGAATGATAAAGAA
>BROE01000009.1:11754246-11821534 GCA_036571765.1 Plecoglossus altivelis
TCTCTCTCTCTCGCTCTCAGTGAGTTCCTGGCTGAAGAGAGCCAGGAAAAGTTCTGGGATTTTGTGGAGGCCAACCAGAACATTGAAGGGGAACATGACGGTAACACCACTGTTCCATGACTGTCACTACTTTCGAGTTGAAGAGTAATCCAAGTAGACGGAACTCCTTTCATTGCCGTGTAACCATAGCTACGCGGTGTCAGCATGCTTCACGCAAGCAGGGACGCGTGGAAGGGTTGGTCTAAGATGGAGGTCTCTCCCTTGTGGGCAGATACGGACCAGGCCTACTACGACCTTATCGTGAAGAAAGGCAGTGCTGTGCTCAGCCCCATCCAGGTCAACATGCTGAAGTTTGCTCTCTCCCTGCGAGCCTACTCCTCCACGGTGCACTCCTTCCAACAGGTACCAGGAGTCTGGAGCGTGTGTGCTTGTGTCTGCGTGCGTGTATGTGTGTGCTTGTGTGTGTGTGTGCTTGTGTGTGTGTGTGCTTGTGTGTGTGTGTGTATGTGTGTCTGTGCGTGCGTGTGTGTGTGCTTGTGTGTGTGTGTGTATGTGTGTATGTGTGTCTGTGCGTGCGTGTGTGTGTGCTTGTGTGTGTGTGTACGTGTGTCTGTGCGTGCGTGCTTGTGTGTGTGTACGTGTGTCTGTGTGTGCGTGCGTGTGTAACTCGTCTGTCTGCCGTCTCTCCTGTAGATAGCGTCTACAGAGCCTCCTCCCAGCGGCTGCTCGGCGTTCTTCAGCGTCCACGGAGAGCAGACGTGTGACGCGGCGGGCCTGGCCTCTCTGCTGGAGACCGCTCCAAAACGGTACCCACTCCCACGCCCTCGCCCTCGCCCTCCCTCCACCCGCTCCCTCCCTCCACCCGCTCCCTCCCTCCACCCGCTCCCTCCCTCCACCCGCTCCCTCCTGTGCGCTCTTTTAGAGGCTGAGGCTTCCCCAGGTTGCCAGGTTTTTCATGTGAAATTTGACAACAAACCCATCCGTTCCCTCCTCCTCTTCTTCCCGTGTGTCTTTCCCTCAGCCCCAAGCCCTACCTCTTCAAAGGAGACCACAAGTTCCCCGGGTCCGACCCGGATGCTCCCGTGGTCATCCTGTACGCCGAGATCGGGAAACGAGAGTTCTCAAGCCTTCACCAGCTGATGCTGTCCAAGGCCAACAAAGGCCTGGCAACTTACGTTCTCCGCCACTACCTGGCGGTGAGGACAGAAACACACACACACACTTTGCCAAATAGTGTTGATACAGACATTTTGAAGTGCATGTTCACACACTGTGTCCTCTCTCGCTCCCTGCCAGTCTCCTAGCAACAGCAGAGTTTATCTGTCAGGGTATGGTGTGGAGCTGGCCATCAAAAACCAGGAGTACAAAGCCAAGGACGACACTCAGGTCCAAGGTACACACACACACACACAGACAGACAGACAGACAGACAGACAGACAGACAGACAGACAGACAGACAGACAGGAGAGATACTGTATTTTGATAGTCACCCTTATGTAAGTCTAGAGTAAGTAACATGGTGATGTCTGACTGGCTGCTGTGTTTTCAGGAGCTGAAGTGAACGCCACTGTGTTTGGAGAGAACGACCCGGTGGACGAGGTCCAGGGCTTCCTGTTTGGCAAACTCAAGTGAGCGGCCCCCCTCTCCTCTGTACACACGCTCTGGAGGGAAGAAGAGCAGATCCAAGTGAATATGTAGACCGATAACCTCTTCTTTTGTGTTTGGTCCCCTCCTCTTTTGTTTTCCCTCTCCTCCCTCCTTCCTTCCTCCCCTCAACCCCCGCTCCCCTCCTTCATTCCACCCTCCCTCCCTCTCCTTCCTCCTTCCTTCCTTCTGTCAACCCCCCCTCCCCTCCTTCATTCCACCCTCCTTCCCTCACTCTCCTCCCTTCTTTCATCCTTCCCTCAACCCCGCCTCCCCTCCATTTCCCCTTCCAGAACCCTCTACCCAGAGCTGAAGGAACAGCTGAAGGAACTGAGGAAGCACTTGGTGGAGAGCACCAATGAGATGGCTCCGCTCAAGGTCTGGCAGATGCAAGGTGGGCTCTATCCCTGAGCCCCTCCCCCCCCTCCCTCCCCCAGGCCAGCTCTCAAGCGAGCCGTATATACGCCGACACGGCGTTTTTGACGATCTCCATTACACTCTCAACCAGGAGAATATTAGTGCTGTCTTTTGGAGCTTCTGTAAGTGCAGAGTGCTGGGCTGGGCTGGGTTCCAGCTGGACTGCAGAGAGAGAGAGAGAGAGAGAAAGATGCAGCATGAGTAGGAGCAGTGACAGCCTGGCCAGTGGGGGTCTGTCTGTCTGACTCCTGGAAGTCCTCAGGGTCTCATTAGCCTTGTGTGTTGACACGGAGGGAGACCCCTAGGGGCCACTCAGCATCGCTGCAGCACCACGCTGAAGACACAGCACACCCACACCAAACAAAGATTTATTTATGTCTCCCCCCTGCCTTCCTGTTGTTCTCTCTCGCTTTCTCCCATCCTTACTCTCTCCCACTCTCAACGCTTCTCTCTCTCTCTCTCTCTCTCCCCCCCTCTCACGCACCAACCCCCTCCTCCCTCCGTCTCAGATCTCAGTTTCCAGACAGCAGCTCGTATTCTGGCGGCTCCTCCCTCAGACGCTCTTCATGTCATGAGAGACCTGAGTCAGAACTTTCCTACTAAAGCCAGGTACCGAGGAGACCCACTCACGCGCACACTCACGCGCACACTCACGCGCACACTCACGCGCACACTCACGCACACACTCACGCACACACTCACGCACACACTCAAGCACACACTCACAAACAAACTAACTAATGGTAAGATATGTCCCATTCCCCTCAGGTCTATCACCAAAACAGCGGTTAACTCTGAAATTCGCAGAGAGATAGGGGAGAACCAGAAGGTAGGATTCTACCCTGTCATCCAACCTTTCACCTACCCTCTCATCCCCCCTGTCATCCAACCTTTCACCTACCCTCTCATCCCCCCTGTCATCCAACCTTTCACCTACCCTGTCATCTCCCCTGTCATCCAACCTTTCACTTACCCTCTCATCCCCCCCTCTCATCCTCTGTCTTCTCCCCTGTCATCCACCCTGTCATCCACCCTGTCATCCACCCTGTCATCCCCCCAGTCTTCGCCCCTGTCATCCCAGCTGTCATCCACTCAGCCCTGCTGTCACACTAGAAGGGCATCATTTCTTCTCAGCATCTCTTCCTCTCTAGATCAAGTTCCCTTGGGTTTTCCCCGCTGATATCTCCAGCTTGAGAATTCCCTCTCTTCATTCCTCTCGCTGTTGTGTTTGGCAGAACAAAGACAGTGGTAGTTTGGAAGCAGCATTAGAAGCATGTGGAGGCAGAGAGGACAGGCAGGGCTTGCTGCAGCTCTCGCCATGTGACGCTCTGTCCAAATCCAATAGAACCACATGCAGAGAACGGAGGATAGATTGTGTCATTATGTCCTATGACCACGTCCCTGGTCTCTTTACTGCTGCCTCAGAGAACGAACGATATACCGGAATAATTCACACGCGCATTCTTGTTTCCCCCCCCCCTCCCCTCCTCCCCATCCCCTCATCCTTTTGTGATGAATTGTAAACAACATCTGTAATGAAAAGAAATCTTGTTTCAATAATTTTCTTCCGGCCCACTACGCTAATGGTATGAGCAATCACTCTTTTGTTGACGCTCCCTCCCTCCCTCCCTCCCTCCGTCCCTCCCCTGTCCCTCCCTTCTTTGCTCCCTCTCTCCGATCGGCGGTGTCAGAGCATGCGTTATCTTGGCGCGCAGGCGGGAACGACCAGCGAAAATGTTCTAATTACGGAGTTGTCGAATCAGGCGGCGTTTTAGTTGTTTCAGCACCAGGAGCTGATTATTGATTGAGACGCAAAAGACGCGCGCGCGCACGCACACACACACACACACACACACGCACAAACACACACACACACAGGCCCACTACTAAGTAGGAGGCACAATATTTGTGTTAATCATGTCTGTGTGTAATTGCAGGGTCTGAAGTATGATTAATCTGATGACTTTGTCTCTCTGTAATGAGATTTGACTGTGCCAAATGACTTTGAAAACACACACGCACGCACACACACACGGTATAATGAGATTTGCTTGCTGGGAGTCTGATGATTTGTTTAGACAGACTAGCCGAGCAGGACTTGTTGTTAAACATTACCCCATTGTGGCGTTGTTTGACTTTGTCCACAATCCTTTAGCGAAAGTGCAGATTGGACTGTGTGCTCTGCCTGCTGATGCTGTCTGTGTTTCTCAGTTCTTTAAAGGGACGTTGGGACTGCAGCCTGGCGAATCAGCCTTCTTCATCAACGGCCTCCACATCGACCTGGACACGCAGGACATCTTCAGGTATGCTTGAACACAAACACACACACACACACACACCTAACTGCCTACCCGGGACATAAATAACTCTTCGATCAATACTCACATTCACAATTTGCACGTATTGAGCTGGTGACAAGAGATGTCCTCAGGTTTACACACACACACACACACACACACACACACACACACACACACACACACGTGCGTGCTCTCCCTCAGGATGTGGTGGTGTGCGTTGTGCCTGCTTCCTGCAGTGTGTTCGAGGTACTGCGTAGCGAGGCTCGTGTGATGGAGGGGCTCCGCTCGCTGCACATAGACACTCCCTACATCCACGACATCCTCCGGCTCAATGTCCAGCCCTCCGACTCTGACTACGCCGTGGACATCCGCAGCCCTGCCGTCAACGTAAGACACGCTCACGCAGTCATGCTGCCGTCTGTGCGGAACACACACGATCAGATGGTAACCCTGCCGCTAGCATGAACTGCTCTGCATGTTTAGGGACTGGACTTGTTGTCCTGGCAGATGTCTGACTCTATGGCCAACGCATCCTCACCCTCAGCAAACCACTTTGCTCTGCTGTCTCTCTCTCTCTCTGTCTCTCTGTCTCTCTCTGTCTCTCTCTCTGTCTCTCTCTGTCTCTCTCTCTGTCTCTCTCTGTCTCTCTCTCTCCGTCTCTGTCTCTCTCTCTCTCCGTCTCTGTCTCTCTCTCTCTCTCTCTCTCTCTCTCTCTCTCTAATCCTCAGTGGATTAATAATCTGGAGATAGACGGCAGGTACAGCTCCTGGCCGTACAACGTCCAGGAGCTTCTCAGGCCCACCTTCCCCGGAGTCATCCGGCAGATCCGCAAGAACTTCCACAACCTGGTGAGCGTCCGCCTCTCTGTCCTGCCGGAAGGCACCACAACCTAAAATTTATGTCAGTCTAATCCATTGTTAATCATGTCTGTGTGTAATTGCAGGGTCTGAAGTATGATTAATCTGATGACTTTGTCTCTCTGTAATGAGATTTGACTGTGCCAAATGACTTTGAAAACACACACGCACGCACACACACACGGTATAATGAGATTTGCTTGCTGGGAGTCTGATGATTTGTTTAGACAGACTAGCCGAGCAGGACTTGTTGTTAAACATTACCCCATTGTGGCGTTGTTTGACTTTGTCCACAATCCTTTAGCGAAAGTGCAGATTGGACTGTGTGCTCTGCCTGCTGATGCTGTCTGTGTTTCTCAGTTCTTTAAAGGGACGTTGGGACTGCAGCCTGGCGAATCAGCCTTCTTCATCAACGGCCTCCACATCGACCTGGACACGCAGGACATCTTTAGGTATGCTTGAACACAAACGCACACACACACACACACACACCTAACTGCCTACCCGGGACATAAATAACTCTTCGATCAATACTCACATTCACAATTTGCACGTATTGAGCTGGTGACAAGAGATGTCCTCAGGTTTACACACACACACACACACACACACACACACACGTGCGTGCTCTCCCTCAGGATGTGGTGGTGTGCGTTGTGCCTGCTTCCTGCAGTGTGTTCGAGGTACTGCGTAGCGAGGCTCGTGTGATGGAGGGGCTCCGCTCGCTGCACATAGACACTCCCTACATCCACGACATCCTCCGGCTCAACGTCCAGCCCTCGGACTCTGACTACGCCGTGGACATCCGCAGCCCTGCCGTCAACGTAAGACACGCTCACGCAGTCATGCTGCCGTCTGTGTGCAACACACACAAGATCAGATGGTAACCCTGCCGCTAGCACGAACTGCCCTGCATGTTTAGGGACTGGACTTGTTGTCCTGGCAGATGTCTGACTCTGGCCAACGCATCCTCACCCTCAGCAAACCACTTTGCTCTGCTGTCTCCCTCTCCCTCCCTCCCGCTCTCCCTCCCTCCCCCGCTCTCTAATCCTCAGTGGATTAATAATCTGGAGATAGACGGCAGGTACAGCTCCTGGCCGTACAACGTCCAGGAGCTTCTCAGGCCCACCTTCCCCGGAGTCATCCGGCAGATCCGCAAGAACTTCCACAACCTGGTGAGCGTCCGCCTCTCTGTCCTGCCGCTCTGTCCTGCCGCTCTGTCCTGCCGCTCTGCTCTCAGAGACTCAGATGACGGTCCCTAACGCGCGCCTGTTTCAGGTTATCATTTTGGACCCGACCCACGAGAACTCGGCCGAGCTCCTGAGCATTGCCGAGATGTTCTATAGCAACAACATCCCTCTCAGGTGTGTGTGCTTGTGCGCCCTTATGGAGGATCTTTGGATGCAGGTGTGTGTGTGTGTAACCTCAGCGTGTCTGTACGTTGCAGGATTGGCCTGGTGTTTGTGGTGTCTGACGGGGACGACGTCGACGGCATGCAGGACGCGGGCGTGGCCTTGCTCCGAGCCTTCAACTACATCTCTGACGAGGTGGACAACCAGAGTGCCTTCGACGCCATCATATCTGTAAGTCCACCAATCACAAGCGCCCATTAGCTACTGACTCGCAACTGGTGGAACTCCATAGACACACTGCACCTGACAATTCCCTAGTAGTGTCTGTTCTATAATGATATATGAACGTGCAATATTATTGAAATGAGTTAGTCGTCCCTGTGTTGTGTTAATGTGGACTTTAGTGATGTGTATGTGTAGTATTGTAACCTGAAGCTGTGGTCCTGGTGTAGATGCTGTGATGTGTATGTGTAGTATTGTAACCTGAAGCTGTGGTCCTGGTGTAGATGCTGTGATGTGTACGTGTAGTATTGTAACCTGAAGCTGTGGTTCTGGTGTAGATGTTTAACCGTGTGCCCAGCGGGGGCCGTCTGGCGGTGGGCGCGCACCCCATAGGGGCAAACCGTCCAGACGGTCGCAAGTCTCTAGCACGCCGAGAAGAGTATTTCCCACCATAAAACGCTAGCACAGACATTTCACAGACAAACCACAAAGACACACACGGTGTCTAATTTGCATCAAAGCATACCTGAGGAGACACGGACTCCAGCTACGACACAACACCAAGTGCAAGGTGAAAGCATCTCTCTCGACGACCAGACACACGGTCCAACTGATCTCCTCAACCGCGAACACGCACCAGCTGTTGTGCGCATACAACAACACCATATCAGCATAGATTCGACGCGAGCCACGTTCAATTTTGTTTGCCCTAAACACCAACAAGGCCTGATCTACTCACGCTTGATGCACCGGAGGAGAGAACACGCAGCCCGTGGAGTTCTGCGATCTCAGTCTTGCTATTCCCACCACTAGGAAAACAGGCGCCACAGCTTGAAGACACTTTTTACTACTCTTAGTAAGAAACCGGGCCCAGGTCGCGAGGCCACAGATATGCACCACTTTAACGCGTCCGAGATGAACTGATATACGTATGAGCCAGGGATTGCTACATGCTTCTGTATAGCCGAACGGATGAACTATAGAACCGCTGGAACCTCCTGTGAGTGTGACTGGATGATATCTGGTGGACCGATGCAGCGAAGGATCTCGCCAGAGACTCCGAGCTCTTTAATGCTACCGAGATGTGTCCTACCCTCTCGTTGATGTTCTATTCACATTCTACTACCATCGAGCATCACTTACATACCTCCCTCACTCCAGTAGCATACGCACCTGTCCGCTCTACCGCAGGAGGCGTGTGCTTGTATCTTCTTAGTGGTGTATAGTATCTTGACGAGTTCTATATCTATCACTAGGCACAGCGACTACCGAACACAAACCAGGGGGACGACCCCTCCGGTGGTTCTAGTCCAAAGAGAGCTGTCGATACAACATGGTTAAAGATTTACGTACCCGACATTGTGCACACAGCACAACCCAAGACCGGAACCTGCACGAGAGATCGTGAGAAGAGCACGAAAGGAGCTGGAGAGCTACTCTTTAACTATTCGTGTAGATTTTTTCTTTTATCACATCCGCTCAGCGACCGGCCAAGCAAGCGAGCGTCCACGAGGCCAACTCATCACCTGCTCTGGTATTAAATAAACTTACAAGCCCTCCAGCTGGCGCACTTTGTGAATCATATTGCTAGTTGAGAAGTAGTAGCTAGTAAGGAGAGCACGCGCCTCTCGACTACCGTTCGCGCTTGCCTGTATCTTCTAGGAAGCTCTTTGCACACAGGTACCAACATGTCCCCTGTTGTGGACTGGAAGAATGCATACGATTTCCAGGAGGTTAGATGAGGGGCTGAGCGCAGGAGGGAAAAGTGACCACATGGACGTGAGGGGGATTGGGACTTCATGTTATGTGAGAAAAAAACCCAAAGAAGAAAGAAGGGGCGTGTGGTAAACCGCTCCACGGCTTAAAGCCAACACACCAACGGCACTAATTTTTTGTGTTGTTTTGTTTTCCCACAATTTTAGCCAAAATTTTTTTTATTCCCTTTTCCGAGTTCTCTCGTTCCCCTGAGAGCGCGCGCAAAGAAGCGACAGATTCACACAGTGGACACCTGTATTTCGTGGAGACCCCACAACCCCCGAAGTGTTGGCGTGCCGGGGCAAGACCCAGCGGAAGAGAGTCCAAACCCAAATCTCTCTCTCTACTCCCTTTCCTATTATACTCCCCTCTCTCCCCATATTTCCACATACACCACCTCTTTTCTTTCTCTTCCTTTATCCTAACTCCCTAATATACCTCTACAGAGCACGGGCGCGCCGCGCGCGCAGGACGGCCCCGGCCGGAGAGCCCCCCAGAAACCAACCCCCTCTATATCCCCCCCTCCTCATAATATAATTTACACCCACCACAACCGCGAGAACCCGGCCACACCCCCCCACACATCTCTTGTGTGTGGGTCTTTCTCTCTCTATAAAACACTTCTCCTCCATAATATATAATACTCTCTCCCCACCTCTTTCATTCTTAACACCCGCGGAAGGCGAGAGGGCAGGTGTGATTTGTTTTTCTTTGGTCTGCGCTCTCCATTTGTGATTTCTGTGTCTCTAGAGCAGCTTCTCACTGCCGGTATGGATGTGCCCTTGTTTAAAAGTGCGTACGAGGACGCTAAGATCGACTTCCTGCTGTCCCACGCTGCCTACTGTCGAGATGTGCTCAAACTGAAGAAGGGTCAGAGGGCTGTTATCAGCAACGGAAGGGTGAGTGAATCTGTCTGTCACACAACACACACACACACCACTACACACACCACCACACACACACCACATCACATCAGTTTTTGTACATTACATATGCACACTTCAATAGGTTAGAGTTCATAATCACTACCTAAACTCCACCTCTCACCTCACTCGCAGATCATTGGTCCACTGGATGATGATGAGGTCTTTAACCAGGATGACTTCCTCCTATTGGAGAGCATCATACTTAAGACATCTGGAGAGCGAATCAAAGGCAAGGTCGAGCAGTTTGGGGTGGAGGAAGACAGGTAATGGCGGCCAATCAAGTTCTTTTTTTAACCTGTCAATCATTTGAATGTTTCAAATAAATCAAGTCCATCCAACCCATTTCCTGTTCAGGAAAATCAGGTTTTAGTATGATTTTCTCATAATGTTTTGCACATTAGCTCTCCTGCCAGTTACAGTGGATGTGTGTGTGTACTGTGTGTTTAGTTGTGTGTGTGTGTGTGTGTTGGTGTGTGTGTGTGTGTGTTTTTTTTTGTGTGTGTGTTTTTTTGAGTGTGTGTGTGTGGTGATGTGTGAGTGTGCTATGATGTGAAGATGTGTGGTGTGGTGTGTGCTGCTGTGTGTGTGTGTGTGATGTGAGTGTGTGCTGTGTGTGCTGAGCTCGCTCGTGTGTGTGTGTGTGTGTCGTGTGATGTGTGTGTGTGCGTAAGATATGCAGTGCAGTGTCTTGTAGGGCAGTTGACTTGGTGATGAAGGTGGACTCTCTGCTGTCATCCCAGCCCAAAGGAGAAGCCAGGATAGATCATTCCTTCTCAGACGACCGCTACAGGTACACCACCAAACTACCCACAATGCTTAACCTTTCAAACGCTGCCACCTCAATAACACTAAGTTCTGAGGTTAAGGTGGGCTAGAGTCAGCAAACTCCATCACACCCCATATCCCTTCCTGATTGGTTGTTTCCCTGCAGTGCTGTGAAGATCAGGCCCAAGGAAGGGGAGGTGTACTTCGATTGTATCATACTCTGTTGTATAAAATGCTGGAGCAAATCGTCGATCCGTGGGTCGAGTCCCTGTTACCGTCTGTTAAGGCATGTCTCTCAAAAACTTGCTCCTCTTGCGCTTAGATGAGGATGTAGTATGTTGAGCTGATAATCGAAACGTTATCTGTGAGCATATGGAAAATCTATAGTCCGAGACTCCAATCAAGATCAACGCGAAGCGCGGTTCTCCGATCAGTTACCGCCTGGCAAGCAGCGAAGGCGTCGATTTCCTAAGTGTAAGGATCCTCGATTCGCTTTTGATCACTCCTAACTGTCGGTCTCACCACTCGCTGCACGCCACGCGCGCTCAACGCTCACACCTCGCGCTCTCACACACTCACTCACACTCACCGACTCACTCCCTCCCCACGTCGCAACACACAACACCACACACCCAGTCACAAGACACAGCCACTGACGAGAACCAGGGCCACATGACGGAGGATCTGGAGCATGCCGTTAACCATGTGTTATCCACATCCATCTGGTTTAACACGGCTTCCAAAGAGTCATAGTATAAGCATACAATATGGAATCGTTGCCGATTCAGTGCCAATACAGTGGTTGATCTAATGTGATGTAGCATATGTTTGGCATTATCCTTCCAGCATAACGCTAAACACCAAAAGCACTGTATAGCTTTATAGATTTGCATCGAATCATTATTGTAGATGCTCCATTTTTTCCGACTTGAAGCGTAATATGGCGAGCTTGTTCTGCAGTTTCTACCGCTACGTGCTGGAGCCTGAGGTGGTGTTCCAGGTGGACGGCAGCACGTCTCCAGGCCCCATGGCTCGCTTCCTGGACATGCCCCACACGCCCCTCTTCACCCTCAACCTCAACACCCCCGAGAGCTGGATGGTGGAGTCTGTCAGGACACGCTACGACCTGGACAACATCTACCTGGAGGAGGTGTGTGTGTTGTTGTGTGGTGGTGTATAATGTCTTTGTGTTGTGTGTGTGTGTGTGTTCAGTAGGGGTGTAGGTGTGTGTAGGTCCTGGGTGTAGGTGTGTGTAGGTCCTGGGTGTGTGTGTGTGTCAGTAGTGTGTGTAATCTGTGTGTGAGAAGTGTGCATGTAATCTGTGTGTATGCGTGTGTAAAAGCGACGTTGCCGTGTAGTGTGTGTGTGTAGTAATGTGCGTGTGTGTGTGATAAAGGAGCATGTGTGCGCGCGTGTGTATGAATGAGAGGGAGAGACAGAGAGTGTGTGTGTCAGTAGGTGTGTAAACCCTGTGTGTGTCAGTAGGTGTGTAAACCCTGTGTGTGTGTCAGTAGGTGTGTAAACCCTGTGTGTGTGTCAGTAGGTGTGTAAACCCTGTGCGTGCGTGTTTCAGGTGGACAACATGGTGGCAGCAGAGTATGAGCTGGAGCACCTGCTCCTGGAGGGCCACTGTTTCGACGTGAGCACAGGTCAGCCCCCGCGGGGCCTGCAGTTCACCCTGGGGACCCTGATGAGGCTCTCCTAATGCTGTCTTCGTGTGACACCATGCTTTTCGCTCTGGAGGCATGGCAACCTGGTTGGTGAACGAACCCCCACCAGCAGCGCACGCCCTTCCGTCCTCGCTTAACGCCTGACCAAAGCTCGTGACGTTTGTGTACCCACCATGACGTCTATAGGGACCTGAAAGTGAGCCGACCTCTACTCTCTGTTGCTCTCGGTCAGTAGCTAGACTGGTCCCAGTGAAGGCACAATCGCTGGAGCCTGGAGTCCTCAGCTGCAGTGAAGGAACGCTCTGTATGACCATATCGCTACAAGATTTACAGGTGAGATGCTCTCTCCATCTCACTCATCTCCTCTCCTCCATCTCTCTCCTTTCCTCTTTCTCTCCTCTCTCTTCTGTCTGCTCCCTCTCCTCTCTCCTGTCCTGTTCATCAGGCACGTTAGTTTGACATGTATAACAATTGACGTGTGTGAATTTAATCTCTATCTGGTGTCTACTGTCTCCCCCCCCCCTCCCCCCCCCCCCTCCGACACCACGTGTCTTCATTTAAATACGTACGCACACACCACATTAACACACACACAGCCATGAAATGGAACAGACTCCCAGGCTGACTCGGACGACCTCATCGTGGTGCTGAATGCGATATCTAAAGTATTGTCTAGGTATATCAATACGTGTGCACCACGGTTAAACACTGTCATTGTCTGTGCAAGTATCATTGCACGCGTATAATCCGCTATAGCAAAGCACATGCATAGACGAGCGGAATGTATTGAAGCGATGGTGTCTGTGAGAATCTGCACTAGCTTGAACAACATCCCGTCACTGAAGTCAATCCGCTGCGTGGGAGACAGAGAGAGAGGAGTGAAGGGGGGAGAGAGCGCATGGGAAGAGAGAGCTAGAAAGCCATAGAGACATCAGAAGACGGGCTTGAGGGGGAGGGGAGAGAGAGAGAGCTGGACATGAGTTGCTTTCGGTGATGTTCAGACATCCTTTTCAGTGGTGTCGTTGTTTGATGCACGCCTCCGAGATTGTTGATGCAGGTAGAACAGAATTCGGTTGTGGTGTGTGTGTGTCCAGGGCCAGAAGTACAGCGCAGAGCGAGTGCTGCGCCAAAGGCACGCTGCTGAGTCTCAGGAATCCCAGGAGAAACGACTCAGTTTCTGGGGGTCTTCTGACCCAGGTAACTGTGCACGCAGCTCTGCACAACCCACTGCACTAACGCAATACAATCCTGCCATCGTGTCTCAATCTCACTCGCACGTCTGCGACTCTCTTTTTATAGACACTCTGGCCTCACAGCTTCCTGTGCAATCCTGATACTTGCTTCTCTGTCTCCGCGTCTCTCTGTCTCTCTCTCGATGTCTACCTGTCTGACTGTCTACCTGTCTACCTTCCTGTCTTGGTATGATCACTACTGTCCTACATCGCAGTCCATCTGTTCGTGGGCTTTTAACACCTTGAAGATGGCTGCCTTGGCCTGTCGCTGAGCTGTTATGCCATCTGGCATGGTGGAGCCACTGCAAAGACTGCTTTCAAAATGGCGAGTGTACGAGAAACTATGCGTCGATGGGAGATGGCTGTAACTGTGCTTCTCTGACTTCATCTCTCGCGATGAGCTCTCTCGCTCAGACTTTGGGCTTGTCTTCGTCTCGTGTCTCTTCTGTAACCTGGCCGCTCTCTCCGTCTGTCTTTCTTCTCTCCTCTGCTGCGGTCTCTGCCTGCCTTTTTCTTTCGCATGTCGCATCGGTTATGTTTTGTTTGTGTGGGAGATGGAAAGGTGTCAACAGTAAGGGTATTGAAAGACAGCGCTTGTGCGTGCGTGCGTGCGCCTGTATGTATGTGTGATGCTAGGCCTTCTGAAGAGTACAAGGACCGTAGGTGTGGTTATGTGGGACTGGAATGCTAACCAGCAGCCACAGTAGATGCTTCTGTGTATGAAGAGATCTCTAACCTTGTTTTGTTTCCTTCATCTCTCTCACTCTCTGTATCCCTCTCCCTGTCCTCTCTTCCCTCCTGCCCTCCTGTCTTCTCCCGTCTCTCTTCCCTTCTGCTCTGTCTCTCCTGTCTCTCTTCCTTCTGCCACCTGTCTCTCCCTTATCTCTCTCCCTCCTGTTTCTTCCTCTCTCTCGTCCTCTCTTCCCTCTGCCTCCTGTTCTCTCCTTGTCTCTTCGCGCTCTCTGCCGCGTGTTCGTCACGCTTTGTCTCTTCTGTTCCGCTACTCTGCCTCCTAGGTCTCTCCGGTCTCTCTTCCTTCTGTCTCCTGTCATACTTATCCCCTGTCTTTCTGTGCTCGTCGTTCTGCTCGCTATCTGTCTCGTCCTGGCTACGGGGTCTTAATCCCTTCCTCGAGCTCTCCTCTTGTCTGTCTCCTCCTGTCTCTCTTCCCCATTTCTCCTCTCCTGTCTCTCCCTGTCTCTTCTTCTCTCCTTCTGCCTCCTGTCTCACCCCTGTCTCTTTCTACTCCTGCACGATCCTGTCTCGCCACGTGTCTCTCCTCATCTCCTTACCTGCCTCCTGTTCAAGCTCCTGTCTCTCTCCCTTCGTCTCCTGTCTCTCCCTGTCCTCTCTCTACCACCTATCTCTGCCCCTGTCCTCCCCTGTCTCTCACTTTTCCGTACTCTGACAAAATGCCTGTCTCTTATCTCCCTGTCTCTCTGCGCTCACTGACCTCCTGTCTCTTCCCTGTCCTCGAACTTCCCTTTTGTTCTCTCTGTCACACACTGATCATTCTCTTCTCTGCCTGCGTCAAATCTGTTGCTACATGCTTGCACTGTGCTAATATCTCTCCCTCTGCCTCTCCCTGTCTCTCTTGTTCACACACTGCCTGCCTCTACCCTAATCCTCTCTTTTCCTCTCTAAATCCAGGGGGTTGCCCCAGTCGTAGGGCGAAGACAAGAGAGAGTCCATGCAGGAGAATGGATGAATCTGAATCAACATTTCCACGAGAAGGGATCTGGTCTCAGTGGCGCTTGTCAGGAATCCTATCCTGTGATGAAGGAGGTCGACGTTGAGGTAACGCGTAACTTGTGCCGCCGTGGCGCGTGTCTGTGTTTATGTTCATGAAAGATTTGGTCGCGACAATGCTCTCGAGAGGCTGCAAGAGTCAATCATTCTCCCTATTCAGGATCATGATGCTGTCTGTGTTAAAGAACACCAAAACACCTGTCAAGTTCTGGTTCCTGAAGAACTACCTGTCCCCTGCATTTAAGGTAGACGCACACACACACTCACATTCCCCAACCCCCACTCTGTATTACCGGTTGATGGGAAGTGCAGATACAGTGTGTCACTCCATATGTGTGTGTGATCTGTGTGTGTGTGTGTGTGTGTGTGTATGTCCCGGTCCACTGCAGGAGTTCATCCCTCACATGGCTGAGCAGTATGGCTTCCAGTATGAGCTGGTGCAGTACAAGTGGCCCCGCTGGCTCCACCAGCAGACAGAGAAGCAGAGGATCATCTGGGGCTACAAGATCCTCTTCCTGGATGTGCTCTTCCCCCTCGCCGTCGACAAGTTCCTGTTCGTGGACGCCGACCAGGTGGGCCTCCCACACGCACGCACGCACACACACACACACACACAGACACGCACGTCTTCTTCCAGGTGGCTCGTATCTTTGCTGTAGCTTCAAGTCTCTTCCCTGCTTGCTTGGCTCTGCTAACTCCCCCTTATCCTCCCCTCTCTAGATCGTGCGCACAGACCTGAAGGAGCTGAGGGACTTTGACCTGGAGGGCGCTCCCTACGGCTACACCCCTTTCTGCGAGAGCCGGAGGGAGATGGATGGCTACCGCTTCTGGAAGTCTGGCTACTGGGCCAGCCACCTGGCCGGGCGCAAGTACCACATCAGGTACAGACCTAACTGGTACCGGATCGCTGTAAAAGACAGTTAGAGCAGTAGCACAAGATTGGTTAGGACAATTAGAACATCAGTACAGGACCAGGACCAGTAGAACAGTAGTACTAGTACTAGAACAGGACTGGTAAGGACAGTGTGTGTGTTGTACTGCATTGGTGTCAAGTTCCATAATACAAACCTAATTTGCTCCCCACCCCCCACAGTGCTCTGTATGTGGTGGACTTGAAGAAGTTCCGTAAGATAGCAGCAGGAGACCGTCTCCGAGGGCAATACCAGGGCCTCAGCCAGGACCCCAACAGTCTTTCTAACCTCGACCAGGTGTGTGTGTGTGTGTGTGTGTATGAATGTGCTGGACTCGTTCTGTATGCTTTGCCTCTATGCTCCTAACCCCCCCGCCCCCTCCTCACGTGTCCAGGATCTGCCCAACAACATGATCCACCAGGTGCCCATCAAGTCCCTCCCCCAGGAGTGGCTGTGGTGTGAGACGTGGTGTGACGACACCTCCAAGAAGAAGGCCAAGACTATAGACCTGGTACGCTGTGTGTGTGGGTGTGTGGCGGGGTGTGGGTGTGTGGTTGTGTGTGTGGTTGTGTGGGTGTGTGTGGGTGTCTCTCTATTCGTGATTTGTTGACTAAGCCTTTGCTGACAGTGGTTTTAGCTTGTAGCTACTCATTTGTGTCCAGTAGAGAGAAAAACAGATGAGAGAGGGATGTCGTGCATGTGCGCGTGTGTGCGCGTGTGCGTATTGACGGCTCCTGTCCATCTGCAGTGTAACAACCCCAGGACCAAGGAGCCCAAGCTGCAAGCAGCAGTGCGCATCGTCGCAGAGTGGAGCGACCTGGACCAGGAGATCAAACGACTGCAGAACAGACTACAGGAGAGAGCAGCAAGCAGCCCCACAGCCCCGCAGGACAAAACAGGTACACACACACACACGGGTACATGCGCACGCACGCACAGACACACACACACACAAACAGGTACACACACACACACACATAGGTACATGGACACACAGGTACCCACACACACACACAGGTACGCAACCAGGTACGCACACATACAGGTATACGTGCACACACACAGGTATACATGCACACACACACACACAAACACACAGGTACACACGCACAGATAGATACTCAGGCACACACACATACACACACACACCATTTAATCACCCTTCGAGGGTACAATGTTCCAGGTACACCCCAATACCATAATCTAAACATTTATTCAGACTGTGTTTGCAAATACATATTCATACGTTACAATAATCCTCACTCTCTCTACCTCCCCCTTGGTTAATCCTTCCTTCGCTATCTCCCTCTTTCCCTCTCCCTCTCTTTCCCTCCCTCTCTGCTCCCCCCCCCTCTCTGTCCTCCTCAGACTCTCACATTGAGCTGTGAGGCAGCCTGCAGCTTTGAGGAAGAGACTCTGTTTAAAGAGTCCGCTCAGCTAAGACCCTCCTCTCCCCTCCTGGACCCCCGAGGACCCGCCGGACGCTCTGTCGATGCTCACCGAAACATCCCCCCTCCTCTTCCTGTTTCTCTCTTGTGTTCTGTTCTTCTTACTCGGTGTGGTTAGGTAGGGGTCGTGGGTCGGGGCCAACAGGAGAGGGGCTGTTGGTTTTGTGTGTGGGTGCGTGTTTCTCCGCGGGCGTGTGCATGAAAGAGAGTGTGTGTGAGTGTGTGTGTGCGTGTAGTCAGTTTGTGTACTAAATCACGATTAAGATATATTTTCCTTGCCAATATCCCCCCTGCCCCCACCCCCTCCCCATTCCTCCTGTCAAATCATGTTTGCACTGATTCGAAACCTTGTCAGGCTGTGAAATCAAAGAGGAACACACGAGACATCTCCATGCGCTCCCTGCTTCTAAATCATTGCTTGCGGGAAGTCGTTCTGCAGCCCATTCCATGAAGGTTCAGCACATCTTATCACGTGGCATCCCTGAAAATAAACGATACGTTTTCTGGCCGTTTATTGGCTTCCAATCGTAGGCCGAAGCACACGTGAAGGCAGCGGGACAGGTTTCGTGCTCGGTCGTAGTGAGAACAGGGCATGTTGGGTAAGAGCAGCGCTGTCTGTCCAATCAGACGAGCTCTCGCTGCACAGTGCAAAAAAACTCAGGGATAGATTTTTCAAGGGCCATGGTGGGGAAACGCCCGATTACAGCTTCATTTATCCAGACGGACCACATTCTCTGTAGGATAGCTGCTGTTATCTGGTGTATTCATTCATCTGCTGGAGAGATTGATGCAGGTTATGACGTGCATGTCTTAAGTAAGGCCACTGATGTCACTTACAGGCGTTGTAACGGGTGTGCGGGAAGTTAACAGCATCATGATTTCCCAATCCCTCCTTCCCTCCCCTTCTCTCTCCCCCCCTCTTTCAGAAACTGAATGTCTTGTTGTAGACTTTATTTGTATGGCCTTACTCTGTTCACTGGGATATTGGGCTAAATGGAATAATTTGTTAAGACTTGATGTGATTGGCTTGTTTGCTAAACATTCGATCCTTACGTGAAACCTTTGCTAGAATGTTCTCCCTCCGCCCTGGGTTTCATGGCTGGCGGTGGGAGGAGCTGTGGGAGGGGCTACAGAGTCAAACTTGCTCATCAGCAAGCACTGCTGTTTGTTTTTGCTTTGTTTCAGCTAGATGTTCACTGTTGGAAATCAAGACTTTTTAATAAAACAAATAAATACCCAGCATGGGTATATTAGTATGGACATGTTTTTTACACTTGAATCCCAAGCTAAGTCCTGGATGGAGACGTGTTCAGGTTCCTCTGTCTCCTCAACACCCCACGGTGCTGGTAGAGACGGGCTTTTCCTGGGTGTTGGTACACTACTGCTGGAACACAACACAGAAAGGACGCTCCGCGCCTCAGTTGAGCAACGTGCGGGCAAGTGATCACCCTCAAACACAGGCCTTCTCGTTGGAAGGATTCAGAATTTTATTGTGATCCATTTGAAAAAAGGTTTTACAAAAAGTAACATTCAAATTTACACAAATTCGTTTTAAAAAAAAATCAATTACAATAAAAGGTTTTTGATACAACAGAATCAGTTAACTAAAGTAGATGGCTTCTATAGACAATGTGGAAATAAGATAATATACATGAACATGGATGCTACATACAGACAAGAAAGAAGTTTACGATAATCCAACAAAAAAAAAAGAAACAGGGAAAAAAAAAGAATGGCATGATTGTTTCCTTTCAACTGAATAGTGACTAGCAAGCACAGGAATCTTATCCAGGAGTCAGTATCCCCCCCTCGCTCTCTCTGCTCCACCCCCCTCAGCGACAGGCCAAGGCAGCCATCTTCAAGGTGTTAAAAGCCATTTGGAATGTTCCGGTTCGCATCTCACGCTCTATCAGGTTCCTGTGCATGTCTCCCTCGTTCGTCTCGTTAGCGGCCGACCTGACGGTTTGGGCCGCCGCGCGAGGCGCCCTCGGGCGCCACGGAGGCGTGCCCTCTTCTGAGCCTGTTACAGGCCTTCGAACATGACGAGTCGAGACGTCAATACATTGTGAGTGAATATACGGCAAATGCATGGAAACAGGGCAACGAAAAAAGAAAACAAAAAGCATAATATTTCAATGAAGACACGTTTAACATGGTCAAGCACCAAGGTGTGCTCGTATGGACAGACGATCAGACATTCTGCTCAGCTAACCCAGCTAACAGGTCCTGTGCTTTGGCTCCCCAGAGCTGGGGCCAGCTCGCTGCTCCGTGGGACCCTCGGGAAAAGACCACCAACTCATCAGGGTTCAGTCTCTGGGGGGGGGGGTCACTTCAGGCACCGCTGCCTAAATGAGATACTTTACCTGAAGGGTCCTGACATCGCGCGCGCACAAGTGACCCTAGGCAGATGGAGGTCACGTCCTGTCATGCCAGGTTAGAACAGGGCTCTGGCACCCCTGCTGTGGGGGTGGGTTCGTTTTAGGGCCAGGCCGTGCTACTTCAGCTGTAGGTCTGGTCAAATCTAATCACCCCTAAAATCAACACCGTTGCTACTTCCATGACATGGGCCCGTCCCCTCTGTCCCCTCTACAGGCCTGGTGGACTGCTCTCGCCCGTCTCTAACCGCCAGTCCTTGTTTTTTTGTCCGACGTTTCGATCCCATACCAATTATCAGCAAAGCTTAAAAACACACACATGCATCTCCAGCATTTTATACAACAGAGTATGATACAAAATAAGGCATTTCTTTGTGTTGAGTATTCATGTCCTGGTGTTGCGGTCTATGCGTGCGTACGTGTATATTTTCGCGCGTGTATATCGCGACCACATTTTTGCTCTGTCTATAAAAAGACTGCAAAAACAAACATAAAGTCATCATGATAACTCTTAAAATATATATATTTGTCATATATATTTACGTATATATTCATATGTAAAAAAAACTGAGGGGGGAGGGGAAAAAGCCCAGAGGTTCCTGTGACAGGCCAGTTTATAAACCACGCCCTCATTCCATGACCTCACCAGGGGCCACGGTGACCAGCTGCAAAGGTATCTCCTGGTTGCCTAGGAGCTCGTGAGTGCCCGATTGGAGGATGAGCGTCGTTCCGTCTGCGGTGATGATGGTGTCGGTAGGGGGTGGGGACGAGGAGGCGGACACGCCGCCCTTTTTGTTCTGGTGAGTCTTTATGTGCTTGGCCAGGTGATCGCTCCGCATGAACCTTTTGGAGCACTCGGTGCACACAAACTTCTTCTCACCTGCGGTGGAACAGCACAAAGGAAGCATGAGGGAGTGTGCAGAGGGACAGACGCTTGTCAGACGCCCGTCAGACTAGTGCAGCGCAGCACTCTCCCTCTGTCCATGTTCTAGAAGCATGTTCGAGCGAGTACGAGCCAGAGGAGAGCGTCTTACCCGTGTGCGTTCTCCGGTGCCGCTGCAGCTCGTCGCTCCTGGTGAACCTCTTGCCGCAGAACATCCAGTTGCAGACGAAGGGCCTCTCCCCGCTGTGCCAGCGTAGGTGGGCTCGCAGGTGGGATGTCTTTCCGTACACCTTCCCACAGCCCAGGATGTGGCAGATGTGCTGCTTCTTCTTCCCCAGACTCGAACCCCTGACAAAGGAGACGGAACGATTTCTCTTCTGTTAATGATTAAAAAGGTCACAGGCCCCCATTCTAATGCTGAGACTTAGGGATAGTTTAGCGTGTGTGTGTGTGTTCGGGAGACACCCACCTCCCTCCTGCTTCTTTACAGTTGGGGCAAGTGCAGGCCACTCTCCTCAGTCGCTTGCCCTCCCCACTGGGCATGTCCATGTCTTCGTCGCCCATTTGGACGCGCAGGTTGGACAGGTCGTTGGGATTGAGGGTGGAGTCTCCACTTAGCTGCCACTCCTCCGAGTCGGGCTCCTCCTTAATCTGGATGTCTGAGGACCAGAAGGAAAGGGTCTACGCGGGTTCCGCTCGACTACAAAGGAGGGTGTGTTGGGGTGTGTTGGGTTCCTTACCGGCCGGACTGCCCGCATCCTCTCCCTGCGAGTACTGCACCCCCGCCTGGCCTACTGAGTTGACGGTCACTGTCTGCAGGTTAGGCAGACTGACCTGCCCCCCCTGGCCCATAGGGAGGGTCTGGACGGGGGCCAAGGTCAACTGTTGTCCCTGGCCTTGGGGCAGCTGGAGACCCTGGAGGCTCTGAACCCCTTGGACCTGAAGCAGAGATGTGGATCAGACGATTAGACACACATTCAAAAGGCACCACAAATGTAAGTCTTACATAGGAGGACACACACACACACACTCACCTGGAAAGTCTGCCACTGTATCTGGCCTGAGGCTGTGACTGTTTGGGCCTGGATAAGAAAGGTTCCAGGGTTGACCAGCTGTACGCTCTGCATAGTCTGCCCGCCGCCTGCCTGGGATAAATCCTGTCCCTGGCTGTCCCCTGGGAGCTGGAGGATGGGCTGGGATAAAGGCAAGGAATTGGAGGTGGAGACCTGGTTTTACTCCAGAAATGTCATGACACAAAACACAATGCATGCATTTTACATGTCTACTAATAGGATGCCACTGTACTCGTGTTCATATTGGTCTAGGTGACAGAACCACCTAAAACCACAAGATGGCCTACAACTCTGCTGTTGACTAGGCTGACCTGGACGTGTTGCATGTGGTTGTGGGAGTTGTAGTTCTCTGAAGAAGAAGGGTCTGAGACTCCGGCTGACACGGCAGTGGCCTGAGTCAGGACCCCCGTCCCGTCGATGGTCTCTGGGAGCTGTGAGGAGGAGGTTGTTGGCACGTAGAGCTCCTGGTGAGCGTCGCTAACTGAGACCAGGGATTGTTTGGCCCCACCGTCTTGTCCATGGCTGTCTAGCGATTGGCCACCCATGATCAGCTGACCGTCAGCCGTCACCCCAGTAACACCCGTAGCTATAGGAACCGTCTGAGCGCCGGCCAGCCCTAGCGACTCAAGGTCCACACTGTTTATGGGAACGAATGTTATGTTACCGGGCAGACCGACGGGGACCCCTCCACTATAGCCCTGGATGGACTGCACGTGGCCTGCCTGTGTTAATAGGTCTGTAGTCGTCGTGGTGGCAACGCTGATTCCGAGGTTGCCTTGACTACCATCAGAAATTAGCTGGATTTGTCCTGTGCCGTCGTCCAATCCCTGCGTAGAGAATCCTGCCAATGTTCCATCTGCATTCTGGATCTGTGGGATGACCTAGCGGGGTGGGGGGGGTTCAGATCAGTGCCAATTTATGATTGTAAACATCTGTGTGTGTGTGTGTGTGTGCTTCCATACCTGATACTGGATGCCGGACAAGCCGTTGGCTGAGGCCTCGTTCCCGGACGCAGTGACGTAGATGGGTTGGTTGGACATATTCCCAAGCGGTAGCACATATTGGCCGTTGGACGTGACAATTCCCGAGTTTGAAATGTGGACAATTCCCTGGTCCTCCTTGACTGTAGAGACCGGGGTGAGAATCTCCCACTGGTCTGAACCTGTAAGCTGGATGGCTGACATGTCTGTGGTCTGAGAGATACATCACAGAAGCAGGTTAAGGGCCAGCCATCTAGCAAAGGCAGCTTAGCACACTGCAGGCCATGTTAGATACAACACTTTTACATGTATTACTGCTAAATGACCCTATTTCTCGCTTGACTGCAATACTTATCTGTATTAAAAAAAATATGTACAATGAGCTTTGTTTATAAATCACAATTCCCCTTTCTCATGAGATGTTACTATCCATAGTTTTATGGTCCCCCTTAGTCCAGCAAAATGAGATTATGTAAACAAGTTAAACCGGATAGACCATAAATCTGATGAAAAGCCATATCAGCGACTGCCAGTCACTGCCTGGCTACAGACCGGCCAAGCTGACACTTGATCCCATTACAAGTATATTTAAAGCGATGCAACTGACCAGGAAAGGTTTCGTTAATCAAGCCATTATGTTTGACAAGATATTTAGCATTATGTCCATATGCTAGGGTCGCCATGATGGTAAGACTTCCAGATCTCATCAAGCACTCTTTCAAGTGGGGGGAGGGGGCACTAGCAATCGACAACTAAGAGATTGTAATTCGGTTAAAATTCAATATATCTTTCAAATGTAAAAAGCATCCCCCAGACCAAGGTATACTGGCTACCAGAGCCGACCTGAGTGACTGACTGAAGCTAGTGTCCTACCCACTATGGGCGGGTTTTAGAGGGGTAAAGTGGGTGGCCGTTATTACGGGGAACACAGGAAGTGTACTGCTTTTCCCCCATGCATCAAAATTTAAAACGTGTGAACTTCATGCTAGCAAAAACATTCTGCAATCGTGGGTAGAAAACAACGGAGGACGTGCAAATATGTCGGATACCTGGGTTTCCGCTCCGCCGCCGTGTTGCAGAAACTCGCTTTGACTGCTGTCCACGTCCGCGGACGCCATTTCTCCTTGTTTCAAAGGCTGCTCTGGCGCTAGCAGAGAGAAGGGGAAACTGATCAAAACTCTGAAAATTCTAAGACTTAACGGCCAGAAAAGACTAAAAACTATCATAAAACTTCAGCCCTCCATGAGATGACCGCAAAACGTAACTTTGCAATGGAGATTCAACGAGGAGTTCGACTAAAATTTACTGTTTACTTTGTCAGCTCTTGCTAGTTGGCTTGCTAGTACCAGTAGCTAGCTAAACCAACAAGCTAGCTAATGGTAGCTAGCTGGCTAGCTAGCACATAGCTCCAGTAAAAGATTAAAAAGACGTAGCTTGCTTTGCTAACCGTTGCTCAAACTCACCGGTAGGTTGTATGCTTCGATGGGCTAAATGTTACGTACCAGTCATAGCGTGAATGGTAATAATCGGAAGATTATGTGATCAACTAAACTCCGAACATGATTATTTTATCAAAGGCGGGCTAGTGTTGATCGGTGAATTCGGGTCGAGTTTTTTTCTATTTTGATTGACGGTGCGGGAAACACAAAAAGGTGGGGCTAACAAGCTCGATCGTCAAATTTGCATCACATTACAGGAAGTCCCGCCGTTCTTCTCTAAAGCGATTGGTTAGCTACGGGCACATTCGCGTCGTCTGTGGCCAACTAAAACGTCAATGTATTTAATAGTTTAAACGTTTCCTGTTTGTTGTCGGGGCACGAGCCCACAAATATTTGGAAATATGACGTGATGTGAGCCAGCCGTAGACAGAAAATCAACTCCCTCGGTACTCAACACCAAGATACAGGCAAATCGGATATATTTTCTAGACGATAATTGTAATCTTAGCATTTTAAAAACGGTCCGTATTCCAATGTTATCCCCAACTCTCTTGAGGCTAGACTTCCCAGTTCGTCAGTATGCCTTTCAATGTCCAACAACGCAATTCGTGTTCTGAATGATATTGTATAGTAACTAATAGTAGTCACGTAACCGTACACTTTTTTGGCAGCCACTATTAAAAGTTTACTTCCAACATTGGAAAATAAAAACCAAGTATCGGGTTTGTCTTTATTTATTGATTGTGGACACAGCATCAGTATGTGAATTCTCAAAGAAGTGCCCACTTATTTAAGGACACGACATTTATGAATTGATCATTCTCGTTGTTTCCATGGCCCCGGAAAGTCAGTTTGCCTGAATTCTGTCCTTAATCATGCCACCCAAAGACGTCAGTGTTGTCAAGTAATGGTCACAAGGTGCACTAGTGTGCCTTTTATATTCATACCTTGGAAAAGTCAGTCAGGATGAAGCACAAAGAAAAGGAAGCAATCAGAAACACATCCTGGTCAGAGGATCTTCATACCAATTTGCGTATTCACAATGATGTTATGTCTTGTATTTAGGCTGTGCACATGGATGATAAGCTGAGGAGATAACTAAAGAAGGAGAAGGGCTCCAATACACCCCCAAACCAAAGCCACACCCTCCAAATGAAGCAGTCAGAATTCTGGTTTCTCATTACAGGCATCATGAGAAATGTCAAAAAATAATAAAAAAACAACTTTCAGTCCAGGTCTTTAGGGTCATAGTGTGTTGATGAATTTCCTTCTTGCAACATTCATTGGCGGCCGAAATGCTCAGAAGATTTCAGATCAGAACGTACACATTTAGAATGCTTGAGTAGAATGTTTTACATGCACATAAGCACAAAACAATAGTGTGTATGCTGTTCTGTAATTTGCACAACGAACACTATCTGCTTGACTAAATGGGTCCCTGGGCTGAAACAGCTGATTTGATCCCTTAAAAGAGAGATGGAATGAAGACAAATTATCAGACACTGCGACCCTCCGAAGCAGGACTGGGTTGAACCTGCTGTAACCACCATATGGCCTCATCACTTCTTCTTGGGTGCGTTGGGTGTGTTGAATTTGAAAAAGATAATGTCTCCATCCTCCACAACGTAGTTCCTGCCCTGCTGCCTGTACTTGCCAGCACCCTGTGGCAGAGGGAGGGGGAAAAGAAATGAAACACACATTTCTTGACTGACATGAATGCTCAGCCGCCAAGAAGTCAGTCCCGTCAAATAAGTCAACCATGCATGGAGAGACCCGCACCTTGACAGCGTTCTCGCTGCCCTCCTCCTTGAAGTCTTCAAACTTCATGACCTCAGCCATGATGAAGCCTTTCTCAAAGTCTGTGTGGATCTTCCCCGCTGCCTGGGGTGCCTTGCTGCCTTTCTGTTGGAACACGAAAGGAGCAAACACCAACATGTCATTTTGGTTGACTTCAACGTTGATCCTGAAAGCAAGTCAAGCATCCAGGCAGCACTGTGTGCACTTACTAATAACCCCGCCCCCCCGCCCCAGATGAATAACACCCAAAAGCAGCAATGAGGTGTCAGAATAAAGGAAGATGACCAGTATTGCAACAGCCAGCAATATAATGAGCAGAGGGGAGATGAAGAAGCTCTTACCCTGATGGTCCAGGCTCGCACCTCATCTGGTCCTGCAGTGAAGAAGTACTCCAGCTGCAGCGCTGCATAGCCAGCCTTAATGATCTTGGTCATCACACTGAATACAAACAGTTCAGTCTGATTTAGTCAGTGATAATCCTATCATCTTAGTTTGTCATTTGTCTGTGGAATGGATGCCCAGACTGCAGCACAGATGAACGATTCCTCACCTCTGGGTCTTCTGTTCCTGGCAGTACTTCTCCTTCTCCTCGTCACTCATGTCCTGCAGCTTGCTCTCCAGCGCTCCGCTCACAGGGATGACCAGGGCACCTGGATCATGGGCATCCACCCACTCCTTGATCTTCGCAAGCCTGAAGCCAAGAAAAAATGTGGACCTTGGATCCAGACAAGGAAGTGTTTGTTTTCTAGCGCACACATGTCCACACAATGGGATGATAAAACCTACCACTTGTTCTTTTTCCTGATGTAGTCTTTCTCTGAAAGATTAACCAGGTAGATCATAGGCTTGGACGTCAGGAACAGGTATTTATTCAGCACATCAATCTGCAACGCAAACAGAAAGTGTGAGGAGTCATGGTGATAATCTATCTCTCGCAGAAACAAAAAAAAAGGCCAGTGTTGTACTGCAAATGATTTTACTATGAAATATAATGCCCAAAGTAAAACGAACTCCTTGAAAGGCACTCACTGTCTCACACGCGCACTAACTGCCATACCTCCTTTTCGTTCCATTCTCCGTAGAAGCGGATGTGCTTCTTCTGCTCTGACACCCACTGCTTCACCTTGATCATGATGTCCTGAGACACATGGGAGAGAGGGCAGTAAGCGCTCCCATACACAACGCTAGGAGTACTATGGCATTTCTTCCCACCAGTTAGAGACGGGCCTCATACTCACGTATTCGGGTTTGAGCTTCTTGTCCCCTCCCCGGACAGCTGTCTTCTCCAGTTTCTCTAGGATCGGACCGATCATCTCCTCATCCTTCAGCCGCAGCTCCTCGTGGATGATCTCGATATCTCTCACTGGGTCGATGGTGCCTTCCACGTGGATGATATCCTCGTCATCGAAGGCACCTGGCGGAACACAAGCCCGTGCGTGGGTTAGACACGCAGGGTTCAGGGTGGATGGGGTGGTTCTTTCGTGCAAGTTCGAATGGTGACTCACGGGTCATGTGGAAGATGCCGTCACAAGCGCTGATGTGAGACAGGAAAGCGTTGCCCAGGCCCTGCCCTGCATGCGCTCCTTTCACCAGACCAGCAATATCGACCACATTTAGAAATGCGGGTACCTTACTACAAAAAGAAGAAGTGAGAGGTCAAACATCAAATACAGACTGCAGTAAAGCCCCCCCTTTTCATTGACCCGATGAGTGAGAACCAACCTGAGTGGTTTGTGGAACTGACAAAGGTAATCATAACGTTCATCTGGGATGGGCACTCTGCTCTCATTGGGGTCGATGGTGCAGAAGGGAAAGTTTTCGGCAGCTGCCTGGCTTTTGGTCAGGACGTTGAAGAACGTTGACTTTCTGTAGTGATGAGAAGACCATAGAGCTCTGGTGTGTGGGGGTATTTCCTTTCTTCATTCTACCGTGCAGTCTCTTGTGTTGTAGGACTACTTAATGTTTAAACCTACCCAACATTTGGTATTCCTACGATTCCGATTTTTAGCGAAGTCCCAAACCGTCCGATCAAAGGGGGCTGTTTAGGTGCTTCTGGCTTCTTTGGAGGCATCTAGAAAGATGAGGACTCAATAAATGAAGGCTAAATCGACCTGATTTAATACTCCGTTATTACCTGTACTAAAATGTCAGAAATAGGCAGATGCTTACAGTATTTATAGCTCTTGATATAACTTGGTATTGGTCTTTAACATCATTAGTGATCTAGGCACAGGTTGTCAGCTAGCCAGCCATTTACTGCTGCGCTGCTACCGTCCTCATTAATTTATTTCACATAACTAGACATAGGTTTTTGTGACAAATAGGCCTACTTATTGGCAATAACAAGGCCGCGAGGTGCATTACATGTGGTCCTGCAGTCCCATTCATTTAGCTATGAACCCATACGGCATGCTAACTAGCCGTGGTAGCGAAAAATGCCAAGAGTAGACAAGGTATTGCAAATCTGCGATATATATAGGTTTTTGGCATGAAGAGACAATCAATAAATCCTTATGCGTGAACAAAAGCTCAAAGCACAAATAACCATGATGTTTCTCTACCTTTTGTCAATAACTCTATAAATGACTTACTGTTAAAATTACAGTTTACACTAGCCGTCCAAAAGCTTGCTTTAGTTTCAGGGCTCGGGAAGCAAGAGGGACAGCAAGTCGGAAGTGTTGTTTGAGGGTAGCATTGCCATTGGCCCATACGCCAGAACGTAAAACAAGGAAAAATCGTCACTTCCCTACTATCAAAACGTAGTTAAATGTCCACACATGTCACGTTTATACTGATATTAGTTTTAAATAATGTTTTTTTCTGATTATTGTTGTTAACCTATTATTTAATTCCATGCATTTTATTTTGTGGGTCGTTTCTGGCGCGCTTTTTCAAGACGGACCTATGGGAGGCAGCAATGCGTCAAACTAAGCCCTGCCTACCGGAAGTCAAAGGAAGAAGACGACGACGACGACGAAGAACAAGAAGGTTCCAAATCCCATGTTGGCTTCGTAGAAAGTCTACGCGAAACCGTCGATATTACATACTTAGCGTATTGTTTTATCCAATAATAAGCACACCCATTGAGAAAAATGAGCGACAACGAGAAGGACTTCATCGAGAGGGTAAGTATTAAGGATCTCCACGAAGTCGCGAATCATTTCGAAGAATGTCTATGCAGGACCGCATTTCTCGGTGCTGCGTGCATATTAGCTAATGGTGGCTAGCGAGTGCAGCAGAATAACAATTTAGCAGACTTGCCGTTTTTATGTTAGGATTGTAGAGTAGTTGTTAATTACGTAACATTATTCAATCTCGTTTTTTCAAGTTTTCCCTAGTGTTAATTTTAAAAATAGATTTGAATAAGATTTGTATATTTAATTAATTCCTGTTGTTTTTTTTGTTATTGCTAGCCTAGCTTGTTCAAAATGGCTCTCATGTGCCATGATGTTCACACCAGTGATCACACTGCATCTTGCTAATAGTAGTCTCAGGTTTTTTTGTTCTAATCATGTACTCTGGGTCTTACATTATCAACTTATTTACATTTATACCAACATGCCTTTTACAGGAAGGGCCCTGCTTCATCACCCTTGTCTGTTTTTCGTTAAGGTTGAGTTTGGAAGAATGAAAATGCGGAAGAAGTATTCAGATGTGAAGTTGTTAATGGTCATATTTGATGAAGCTGATGGTTGCATGTAATGGCTTTGGGAAGCTGGCAGAAGCGAACAACATTACCCCCACTGGTAGAGGGAGTAATGGCAGGCAATGGGGGAAGAGGAGGAGAAAGTAAACTGAAGAAAGAAGAAAAGAATGATTATTTTGAAGTTATGAAGTTAAAGAAGTTATGAAGTTATTATCAGAAGTATACGGGGGTATGAGTAATTTCATATGGCCTGCTATGTTATAACTGTACTGCAATTCCTATTTTTTTTTCTCTTTCTTAAACATGCATGCAAATTGTTCAGTTAATGTTAGTCCACAACACTAGTATCTCAAATGAAATCGGTTCGTTTTAACTTAAAGTAACTTTCAAAAGTAGATTTCGTTTTCTGACTGTAAAGCTTTACAATTTTCATGCCTTTAACAGGCGTGTCTGCCCAAGTTTTTTTGAAAGTGTGACCTTGTCCACTGGGTCCTCATTCTGTAAGTGGGGGCTGTAGTAGGTGAGACTGAGGTCCTCGGCCTGTCTCCTTCTCTCCTGTCTGTCTGTCAGACTGTCTGCCTCTCAGTACTGTTCTTTTCCTGACCTGGCTATGTGTGACTTGTCAGGAATCCCGGTCCGGCTCCAGGAGTGTGACCCCTCAGGGCTCAGGGAAGTCGGCCAGCCGCTCCCCTGCCCAGTCCCCGGCCCGGTCCCGCCACTCAAGATCCAAGTCCCGCTCTCGCTCTCACTCCAAGTCCAGGTAGTCTAACGGGAGCGTATTGGACTGTGTTAATGGTGCTGCTGAATCTCAATATTTAGGGGATAGGATAGCAATGTTTTCTTGGTGTTACACCTGTATTCATTCCACTAACTCCCCCTCTCCCCCCCTCCTCATCCTCCTCAGGTCCAGATCCCACCGGAGCTCCAGGAGGCAGTATTCCCGCTCTCGCTCCCGCTCCCACCGCCGGCGCTCCAGGAGCCGCTCTCACAGCGGGGAGTACCGCCGCCATCGCAGCCACAGCCACTCCCCCATGTCCAACCGTCGCAGGCACATCGGCAACAGGGTAAGCAGCCCTCACCCACCGGCCCATCTCACCCTGCACATCTTCCTCTTGTTTTACAATTCACACAGCTCATTTCCCCTCTGGGTGTGCTCTCCTTTGTTTAGGCCGACCCTGACCCCAACTCCTGTCTGGGCGTGTTTGGGCTGAGTCTCTACACTACAGAGAGAGACCTGAGGGAGGTGTTCTCCAAGTACGGCCCTCTAGCTGACGTCAGCATCGTCTGTGATCAGCAGTCCAGGCGTTCCAGGGGCTTCGCATTTGTGTACTTTGAAAACAGGGAGGACTCCAAGGAGGTGTGTGTGTGAGAATGTGAGAGAGAGATGAGAGGGAGGGAGGGAGTGAGAGTTGTGCCTACAGATTGTTACTCTTCTGAATACTTTTCACATCTGTGACCTGAAAAGACTCCCTCCTTCATCCTGTCTCAGGCTAAGGAGCGCGCCAATGGCATGGAACTGGACGGCCGCAGGATCCGAGTGGATTTCTCCATCACTAAGCGACCACACACCCCCACCCCTGGGATCTACATGGGCCGGCCCACCTAGTGAGTGATGTCTCGGAGGACCCCTGTGAGCCTGTCCTATGCTCTAGCATGTAGCGTCCTGTTTGTAACCTGTGCATGTGACGTACAGTGGTGGCGGCGGCGGAGGTGGCGGCAGCGGTGGCGGTGGACCCAGCACATCCAGGCGCAGTAGAGAGGACCGAGGCTACAACAGAGGCTACGACCGCGGTTACGACCGGGGTGACCGTGGCGACCGTGGTGACCGTGGCTACGATCGCTACGACGACCGGGACTACTACAGGTCTTACGGGTGAAGTCCACTTTTCATCCTTTGAGTGTTTCGACTGAACTGGTGTTCAGGAGGTTCAGTGTTTGTGGCAGTGTGTTTGTGTTGATCCTGACCATGTTGGCTTGCTGTGCCCTGCAGGCGTCGGTCTCCATCCCCCTACTACAGCCGAGGGGCCTACAGGTCACGCTCTCGATCCCATTCCCCACGTAAGTCAACCGCACTCAGCATGGACCGGAGGAGACGCTGAATTGTCATTCTGTGAATCTGACGCGTAAAATTCTTTGTGCGCTAAATGGTGAAAGCTGTTATGAGCCTCAACAGTGGTTGTAAGCTGAGATAGTCTGTTCTTCACTTGTTGTCTCCTGCTAGTCATACAGGTTCACACTACTGAGGGCACACAAAAGAGCACCTGGGACAAGACAAAATAGTCAACCTGAGTAGGACACACAGTTAATGTGGGGGGGTGCATGTCATGGGGGGGGTGATGGGGATAGTGTATAGTGAGTAATGTTTGGAATTGTTTCATGACACAAGTAGAACATCCAACTAAATGTGTTTTTCCGTCTCTAACGGTTTATGGACTTCAAATCTATTGGACATCGGTCTGGATATTTTTAATTTCGATGAGTAGACAGATTTTGCATTAAGTTGATGTTGTGGCGGGTGGATTTGTATGGTAAGCATCCTTTCTGTGTTTCTTTGCTCCATTTTATGTAGATGAGCTGTCTCCTACTCCCAGTTTAGACCTTTTTTGATGGTGTTTCTGTTGACAGGATCAAATTGGATAGCGTACGGAAGTCCTTTATCAATTAGTGCTTTGTGTGTATTTGCATACCGTGTTTTAAGTCTGATTATATCCAAGCAATAAAACTTTACATAATCTTTGTCTATTGTGCTTTCTTGTATTCTTGTCCATGAATATGATGAATGGTCACTTATGAACTTTCCTGTTGCAGGACAGTCAAGTGCCTTGAAGAACTAGAAATAATACTTGACAATTTTCAACGCAAAATCCAGGTTCTTTTTAAAGCTCAGGTCTCCATAACTGTATGTTGGAAAGTATAGTACAAGTAAATTGATACAACATAGGTGTAATTCACATGACCAATGTTATGTACAATTATTTCCTATGGATGAATGCTTTCACAACTGGTGGAACATTTTATCTGGCCTTTTATTACATAAATACTTTTATCATTGCTTTGTAGTTGAAAGGACGAAAAATGTTTTGTACGGCACTCCAGGAATAAGTACATTAAGCTCATTCGTTCTAATAGTAAATAGTGTGAAAAAAAGGCAATTCTGTTTAATCCAGATTGTAAGAATTAAAGATGCACCAGCAAATCCTAAATAAATACTTCCACGTTGCAAAGGTTCCAGTCTGTGAAACCAGGGTTTTAGATGGTCATGCTTCACTACATACAAGCACACGCCAGCTCCATCTACACACACACACCAGCTCCATCTACACACACAGACACACACGCACACACACCTCTCAGTCCATGGAGAAATGATCACACTCAGTCAAGCTGTTTGAGAAATATTAGAAACCTTCAAACACTTCATATGCCAAGCTCTCTCCTGTGGAGTAAGAACCCGCTCCGAACACATGCATTCCTCATCTGACTCCACATAGAACTTACAAAAATAAAGGACCTATAGGATAACTTATACTTGACTCCTGTTCCACACAAAGCTGTAGTTTCATAATGACCCACAATAACACTGCGAAATATGTGGATGCTCATGCTTGGAGAGCTAATATAGACCTACTCAAGGCACTTAAGGCAGTGTTAGGGCAAATTCACTAACAAAATACAATGGATCTACATGAGAACATAGATCAGCCATTTGGTCAGTGTTAATGCTAGTCCAAACCATCAATGTCAACTAAATTCCAGATGGTTCTACATTGGGAATGACTCCATTTCTATACTTTTCAGCATTAAGACTTTTCTTTTGTTGCTCCGAGTCCCACGCAACTCCTTCCTCCTCGTCCAGCAGACTGTGGATTGGTTGTGCAAGACCTCCAACAGCATTTCTCCTCCAATCCCTTT
The DNA here is from genome assembly GCA_036571765.1 of Plecoglossus altivelis. Classification (NCBI taxonomy): domain Eukaryota; kingdom Metazoa; phylum Chordata; class Actinopteri; order Osmeriformes; family Plecoglossidae; genus Plecoglossus; species Plecoglossus altivelis. The sequence continues at coordinate 11,787,601 of BROE01000009.1, forward strand.
CTTCAGAAGCGTCGCTCCTGTCCATTGCTATTGCCCTTTTTGGCATCTTGTCTCATGTACATTGGCTGTCCATTCTTACAGTTTCTCTAATTGTCTCCCATAAGGGCTTATAGTATTGGGATAATAGAGATGTCTACAGCAGCCTCTGGTTCAAAATCTCCCAGATCATTAACTTCCTGAAAAGGGGCATGTGACACTGAGGACAGAGGGAAAGAAAAAAAGATAAGTGTTTAGATGGGTTCATATTAACATGAATAACATGAGTCAGGGCTAAAGCATAGCAATGTGCATGTAAGCAGTCCTCGATCACAACCCTCTTTATAGGAGGCAGCTACTTCTGGTAAACAGACAATGACTTCCCAGCTTGCCTCAGCTCATTTGATAGGTGTTAAAGAAACTAAATCTGCCATCCATATGGTAGAATTTCCTTTCAAAATGGCCGCCTGCTTGCTAGACTTGTGATTGGCAGGCCTGGGGGTGGGTGGGTACCTGTCTGAAGGTGAGGGGCCGTCCCTGGGAGATGTAGTCAGCATATTTACAGGCAAACACGCCACAGTCGCTTCCATTTTTCTGCTGGGGAATCTCCTACACAAACAATGGAAAGATATTTTGCTACCTGTGCGTTTGTCTAAGCCCTAGCCTGGTGTTTAGTGAGTTAGGTGCATCTAACCCCCCAAAAAGGTCCCAACTTACATTGGCCCTCATGCTGCCTATGAACCACTTGGAGATGTCCATGTCTCTCTCCTTCTTGGCCTTGTGCTCCTCCTTCAGGTAGAGCCTGAGACATCACCCACACCCACACACACACCATGAGCTGTACGTTGCTTTGGATAACAACTTTAAAACAAGGTACAAATGTTCCTGAAAATGAAGACAGTGCATTGAGGACTCACAGTAACATGCTGCAGATGTCATCGTGTCTCTGCCCCATAGAGTCATAAGACCTCACTGACCTTGACCTGAAGTCCACCACCTGCAGACACAACAAGAGACATTTCCCACCGACTGTCACATTTCTTATCCTGACAAGTTCATCCTTAACAAGTCCATTAAGGTTTGCGTCATATGCGGGTTTTAACAGAGGCCCATGACAACGCCCTCTAGTGGAGAGCAGCTGTGAAGCGTTTCAGCTCCAAAACAGACTCACCGCCAGAGACCAGTGGACTCCCAGGTGCAGGGGGATCAGCAGGACTTCGTACTGGAAGAGGTCCACTGCTTTGGTCCAGCGCCTTACGGCAGAGTGGCCTCCCGGCTGCCCCCCTCCCCCCCCAGCCCCGCCCCGCAGCTTGGGGAAGAAGAAGGTGCTGAAGGCGTAGACCCGGAGCCCCCCCACCGCCTGGGTGGAGCTCCGTGCCGCCACCAGGGACAGGTAGAAGTTGATCACCTGGGAGACGCCACGAGGGAGAACATGGAACAGGACACCCAGGATTAGAGTAGGGACTTGTTTTACCTGCCCAAGACTCCCTTCCATTACAGGACTCATTCCAATGACTCATCCGGTCATTCAGCCGTTAAAAAGACCTGCTGCGTTGCTGCTTATTCCGACTGCGTGGCTGCTCCTCTGCTAGAGACACGTACCTCGTCGTTAAGCCAGCTCGTTTCCTGGAGCGTGGCCAGGTCTCGCTGCGTGATGCGAAGTTTGAAGGCGGAGCTCAACACCAGGTTAGGATCTCTCTGCGCTAGAGCACGACTCACCTCTGCTGCCATCTCCTGACACACACACACAGGACACGAGGATAAGGGAGCAAAGCCTCTCCAACATCGTACTTCTTGTTCCACGCGCGCTGCGTTTACGTGCCGTCTGCCAACACGCGTTGATCTCACCTTGGTCAGTCTAGGGAGGTCCTCGTCGCTGTGGCGTGCGTGTGTGGGATGTGTAGTGTGTGCGTCGCTCGGCGCCAGCGCTGGGGTCTCCCTGTCCAGCAGATTGAGCCGAGCAGCCACCTCAGCAGACAGATCCACCTCCGCTTGCTGCTGCTGTCGGAGGGGAAGGAAAACCTTCAGAACACCTATGTGGGCCTTTGTCCGATCAGAACATTCAATAGACTGGGACAGTTTGGCACGTGAAAGGCCATCTCTGTGATCCATTAACGTGTGTGTGTGTGTAAAACTTACAGTAGCCCCACTGACGGCTTGCGCATCCACAGATCCGCTCAGACTTTTATTGATCCACACCTCCCCCCTCCTGTGCACAGCGGGTGGCACACAGATCCGTGTTACAACAGCACAACATCAAACAGTCCTGAACCCACATGGACAGAACTCACCTGTCTTTAGTCTGTTTGGCTGAGGACATGTCCCTCCACATGAACACGCTGGAGGGAGCTGGGAAGAGAGGGGATGGGGGGGTTGGGGAGAGCCAAAACACCCTCAGTATCAGCAGTGTTTAGGAGGAGTGTGTGTGTGTTGGTGGGGGGGGGGGGAGTGACGAGGGTCTGTACCTCTCAGGGACCCGGGCTTCATAGCTGCGGACTCACTCGTTCTTCCAAGCAAAGCGGTTCTGTGTCCGTCCTGTGAAAGCGGCACGCTGGGGAAGACAACAGGATCAGACCTCTGCATGTTCAGAAAGTTCTTACTTTATTTATGTATAATAGATGAGCTATAACTCACACAGTACACTTTAGGTGAACCACGCTCCTGTGAACTGCTATTGAACCGGCTGGTGATACAGACTGCTTCTACTCACCCCTGTGGCTTGGTGCGATTGAAGGGTAACGGTTGAGTCTTGCTGTACTTCTCAGACACCATCTCCACCAACCGCCTGTAGTGTTCCCGATCACTCTCCTTCAAAGCCTGAGCACAAGGGGTGAAGGCCAAGATCATGACCAGAGGCACAGGGTCCAGGGGCAGGATTAACACATTAAATAGCAGTTTCTACCCGAGGTCTCCAGACCAGCTAATGCGACTCACCTGTTCCACTGCCAGGCAGGTTCTGTGGCCGCGGTGGGCTCCCATGCCTGGGAACACTGGGTCGGGGTTGGAGGTCCCCGTGCCGGCCCCTGCCGAGGACCATGAGGGAAGCAGCTGAACTGAGCGCCGGCGGGGGTTCTCTCGTTCCTTCCCTCTCTCGGGGACTGCTGACGATGTCTGCTTCCTCAGCAGTGGAGGGGTAGAGCTCTGGAACAGGTTCGCTCCTCCCTTTTCCCTCTCACAGAGACCACTGGCAGGCTGCTTATCTGCAGGGGTGGTGGTGGGACAGAGAGGGTGGAGGGGTTAGGATGGAGCCATAGGGGGCGAGGAGGGTGATCGAGACGAAAGGAAGGTATAGCGATGTAGATTCTCTGAAACTCTAAATGAGTATCCAATCAAAGCCTTCTTCATTTACCCATCATCCAATCAGAGCTACTCGTCCATGAGGTGTTGAGTTCATCTATCCCCATCAGGGCTACGGGGCCAACCTAGAGAAGACAAAACAGCAATTATGTGTGTGAATGTTGAATGTTTCGGAATAAAAGTGGGACCCTTTCTCACATACCTGAATATCTGCATAGTGATTGTGCTTCTTTCCAGTGGGGGTTAGAGGACGATGCAGCCTGAACAACCTAGCTACCCCGGCCACCGTTTTCTTCACAAAACTGAGAACCACATCTGGAGATAAAGATTGTTTAGAGATGTCATCAATCCGCACATGTCTTTAAAGACGTTCCCTTCTGTATGAGGCGTGATCATGCTTTTCTGTTGACGGGAATCTTAACTGATCATCTACCTCTTTTCCGCCTTTTGATCTCCACTTGGTCGTTCTGGGCAACATTATCTGCAGCATGAACACTGGGACAGACACAACATTATCTGCAGCATGAACACTGGGACAGAAACAACATTATCTGCAGCATGAACACTGGGACTGAAACAACATTATCTGCAGCATGAACACTGGGAGAGAAACAACATTATCTGCAGCATGAACACTGGGACAGAAACAACATTATCTGCAGCATGAACACTGGGACTGAAACAACATTATCTTACATACTAGAAACGTCAGGAACTTGCAGTCACGTACCATTACACTTGCCTCAGATTCAAACTCAAAGAGAACTGTCATAACAAGTCCTTTGACGTTTACTGAACTGAACTTTGATGCTGCACATCAGATACGAATCACTGTGATCTTTATTGCTCACTATGTAGCACTGTAGTTAGGAGTTAATATAGTAGCATACAGTTCCTTAGATCCTGCCACCTAAACACTTGTTTCTTTGCACTTTTTCTATTTAATTTGTGTACTTTTAGCAGGTCACTTTGGACAAGAGTCTGCTAATAAAAAGAAAAACTGTATTTTGACACCATAACATGACATTTGAATAAGTGTATCAACACGATATTCCCATATATACTAGAAGTCAACAGTAACGTTAGCGTAGCTAGCTAGTTGCGTTCCACGAAGAACAACTCTTCCATGTTTTATTTCATGGTCTTGTTTGACTAGCCGCTAACTTGATAAGGTAATTTATAGCTAGCTAGATTATTATCTAATAGAACAGTTACTAGCTCGATAGCACTGACGTTTAATTTGAGCACAGCACTAATCCAGGTAGGCACGCCGACAGTAGCTAGGCTAGCTAACTTGCTGAGTTGGGAGACAATGCCTCGATCCTACCTCTGATAGTTCCTCTTTGCCGGTCTGGCGTGACTTTCCTCCCGCTGCACTTTGGCAGTTTCTGCCGCTGGCGTATGTATCTCCCTGGTAACGTTAGCAGGCCACCCCGTGGGATTCTGCCCGTCAACGGGCTCAAAGAGCGATGTTATTCCGTCAACTATCCATCCGTACATCCCAGACAAATACGAGAAAATGGAAACAGGGCTTTCTAAAGGGGCCAGGTCTATTCGTTGTGGAAAAGTCAAGCTAGTGATGGTATTCGATCTACGACGCGAAGGCTAACCGTTGTGTAGCCCGTCCAGCTAGCTCGTCTAATTCGCAGGTTAGCGAAGAGCGTCATTCGCTAGATCAGCCGAACAAGCGTGTCCTGGCCTGTGTGGTCAAGTGGCCTTCAATAAACGTCTGCTGATTGAAATACGGAGAGCCTCAATGGTCAATAGTCTTTTTTTCCCCCGTATTGCATTTTAAATCCGCTTTCATAGTTGAATTATGTAAGTGAGATTTTCAACGCCATTTTTGATTCCCCTTAAGGCTTACATAATACGAGGGCAGATTGAACTCGATGTTAACTGGCCAACATTCTTATTTATAGCCAAGCAAACATATTGCTGTCTTAATCTTAGGAGCACATGCCGCAAACAGGATTTTCTCCACAGGCATGACCAATTCAGTGTACACTAGTCTTCTATCAGAGCTGCACAATTTGAACCAAGTCACTTGAACCAAATGCATGTTATCAATTTACATATAATTGTATTTGGGTAGCTGTTATAACAAGCAACAGATCAGCACCAAATGTTAATCTTGACGAGAGAATTAAAAAATAAACAACTAGAAAGGGTGCAATGTCCAAAAAATTGTCAAGTGTGTTTGCGGCCACCGTACCTAGAACAGTTTAACTAAATCACCACCATACCCATTATTTAAATATCATTTGAACGGACTGTTCAGATGTTTTGAGAAAGTGTTGTCATGGGATGCAGAACAAGTCTTTATTCCAGAGCGATGGGAGAGCGAGGGGGGAGAGACGGGACCAAGATCCCAAGACGGTAAGTTCACAAGGTAATGTTGGAGGTGTTTCTGAACATTATGGTAACAACCACTAACGAATTCTTTGTCTTCATAACTTCTGGGTATCGGTTGACTCTGAATTCATCGCTAACCGAATCTTCTAAGCCATCTTCCTCTTCCTTTCCTTGAAAATCTTTGGCAACAAGGAGTCACTAGGACGTGCCAACCTATGCCACCTTTAAGTAAACAAATACTTTTCAATTGAATGTTAAATAACGACGCTTGTATAATCAGACAAAAATATTTATTGACTGTTTTTTTAATAGAAATGCCAGTATTAAAAAATGTTTAAAAAAAGACTTCACCATTGTGCGCGTTCACCATGACTAGTATTGATATTCTAATCCCAGTGCAAATACTTTACACATTCATACATGTTGATAAACGTTACAAAACACGAGTAGAAAAAACAGTTAACACTATCTTTAAAAAACAACATTCATCTTGTGAGGACCCTTAGGAGTCATCTTTGCAGCTTTGGCGATCAACCATATAAAATTCAGAATAGAAAACAACATAGAAAATAATTTATGTATTTAAAAAAACAACAAAACCATTTGAATCAAATCAAAACATTTACTATCAACAATTCTCTTGTACATGGATGAACACAGTTGGATATGAACCATGGCCACTTTCAGGATATTGGGCGGCACGGACACATTTGTTCAGTGGTCAGACTTCTTAGGGTTGGAAAGGAGACTGGCAGAACCTTCAAAAGGAGACAGACAATAATAATATTAAAACCAATTGAGAGACCAAGCACTCCTTTCCATACCTGCTCATCCTTCAACACCCATCCTTAGTCAGTTCTAACAGGATTACAGAAATACTGGCAGTTAAAAAGGTGTCTTAACCATCTCAAAGTTCAACTGAATGAATCCAGAAAGGATGCCCCTCCCCCCTCCCCTTGTGACTGAAAACACAAGGCTTCATGGTTCCTCTGGGCTGGTGGGGTAGAGTGAGTGTGTTCCTCTCCCACTCACCTGGGCCGTTCAGGTAGAGGGGGGATAGGCAGCTCAGGTACAGCCAAGTCCTGTTCTCTTGCAGCCACCGCTGCCGGTAGCCAATCATATCAGGGGAGCAGGTCACCTGACCATGCCTCCTCCCATCCCCTTTTGAAGGCAGGGATAAATAATCCTTGCTTTACTGTGTTGGAGATATTTGAATGATATTACATTGAGCAGCATACAAGTTCGTCCACTCATGTTTGGAGAAGGGGTGTGTGCTGTAACTCTAAGGAAATATGGATTTGAATGAAGCACTTGAACTTGTTCCTGTGTAGCTGCAACTCCAACGAGAGACAGCGCTGTGTGTATTCAGTGCTGGAAGCTTACTGGGAGTCCCAGATACCTGAGTGAAATGCAGATCTAAGGAAATTACAAACGAGTGCTACCTTGTTCATTCTGTCAGTCACAGCTCACCGAAAGAAGTAGGAGTGATGTACACATGCAAGTTCACCGTCGAGTGCCCTCTTCGCCCTGAGGCCCTCTCACCTTCACCCTGATCCGTAGGCAAGCGATGTGTTTAACACAATTAAACTTGAGAACCCTCCTCTCACCGGGATATCGACAGAGTTTCTTGCAGAACGTCGTCCTATTAAAGGTGCCTTCTGCAGGACTGTGTATAGCTCAATCAACCACCTGTTGTGACTCACCCCCCCCGCCGCCGGGACCCTATGACACGTGTCCGGCCTCCCCTCCCTCACCTGGGTGTCCTCCCCCCAGCCGCTGCTGGACCTTCTCTAGGTGGTTGATATACTCAGTCAGCGACCGCTCGGCATCCTGGGATGTCCCGACAGAGTGCTGGGACACCGAGGTGGGGTTGGAGCATCCCCTTAAGACCAAAGCAGAAACACAGTGAAACCATCGCAACCTTCTCTTTTCTATTCCAAGATAGTCCTGTTGAATATATCACTCGTGTACACAAATAATGTAGTGCATCACAAATCACAAAACAGCTGTGGTAAATGGGTTCCAATTCTTCCATGATATTCGAAACGGGAATCAATAAACGCGAGCGTGCTGTACCTGTTGTGTAGACGGAAGGGCGATTTCATTGGTGGAACTAAGGCTGAGACCACACCCATATGGGTGGGGCTACCATCTCTAGTGGGAGGGGAGGAGTTATGTTTGGCTGCAGGTTGTTGCCGTCTTAAAACCTCAGTCCTGGATCCTGTTGGAAAGATAGACAGCTATATGGATGGAGCCAAATGCCTTTCAAGGACACACTCGAAGAGGACATTTTCGGTTTTAGTGAAAAATGCATGAGCGGACCTGCTGCGTATCCATTGACAGTGATGGATGTGGATCCGCTCCTCCTGATAGCTTTCTGCCACTTCTTGGTCAAGAACCTCAGTCTGAAAGAGAGAGACATGGGGGGTGACCTAGCTGTAGCTGCAACAGTAGGGTACCAACAACTGCTGACACACACACACACACACACACACACACACACCTTGAGATGGCAACAACTGCTCGCACAGCAGCTCTGAAGCGCGTGAGGGGTCTGCGTGGGCCTGAGAGCGGGGGGGAGGGGTGCGCCCCCATGCGGGCGATCAGACACAGCGTGGCCTGCTCACAGTCCTGGAACCCCCCCAGCAGCAGCAGCAGGTAGCGCTTCTGGTACACCAGAGACTTCCGGAAGCTCTCCGCCCTCAGGTAGCGTTCGTACAGGCGCTGCACCTGCAGGCGGGAGGAAACACGCCGTCAACATCGCGAAGAGACTAGCTCACTCGCTACTGGAGTAGCAGGAGATGGAAGAACGTTCAAAGCGTGGTCGACCAGCACCGCGATGACGACCGCGTTACCTTGCTGTTGTTGATCTCAGCAGCTGTGGCGGGCCTGTTCTCGGTGTCCGCGGCGACCTTCGCCAGCTCGCTCTCGGAGCGGCGGAGCTGTCGCTCCAGGCAGCCCAGCGTCTGCTTCAGAGCGACCCTCTCCCCGCTCAGCTCGGCCACGCGCCCTGACAGCTCCGAGTTCTCCTTCAGCAGCCTCTCCACCAGTGCCGAGGAAGACGGAGACGACTGGAGGGAAAATACAGAGAGATTATCTTCTTCCTGTTCTGACCAAAATCCAAAGACCTCCTTAAAACTGTATCCCCCTCTCAACCGACATCCTAGCAATGACAAACCTTCAACCGTGTCCCATCTTCTACCGATGATGATCTAGCCCTCTGAGTTTACCTGGTGGTTGAGCAGGGGGGCGCCAGCCTGCGTGGGGCCAGCCTGGGCGCTGGTGGCGTGTGGTGGCGGGGCTCCTCCGGGCAGGGGGGCGAGGGAGCCTGCCAGTCTCTGGGAGGCCATCTCTCTCTCCTCTCTCTCCAGCTCAGCCAGGGTCTGCTGCAGCTCCCGCATGCGCTGCTGGTCCTGCTGCCTCAGCAGCTCCAGCTGGCTCTGGACACGGGGACAGAGGGGGGGACAGCGTCATGCACCAAACAGCAGCAGTTTACAGAGTTATTTAAGGGATAAAGGTCGTCTGGACACCCTTTAAACGCTCAACTATATCACCGCTCGAGGGGGAATCGGTTAGCCCTTTCACAACACAAGCTTTACAGATCATATCTGTCAGTAAGGGGGTAGAGACCGGTTTGAATGCGTGTTCTGGTAGGTAAGACGTCTCACCAGTTTGTCGCTGGTCCTCTGGTGTCGCCTCTCTCTGTCTGTCTGGTCCTGCCTCTCTCTCCTCCTCTCCCTCTCCCTCTCCTCCTCTCTTTCCCGCTCCTTCGCCTTCAGCAGCTGCAGCTTCTCCTTCAGCTCCCGGAGCTCCGCCCCCTGACCTGCAGCACGCTGGCGCTCCGCCTCCAGCGCTCCCCCCACTTCCTGCTTCTGTTCCTTCAGGGCTGCCACGGTAACGCGGAGGCAGGCGACAGCCTCCTGCTCTCTCAGAGACTCCTCCCTCCTCCTCCTGTCGTCCTCCTCTCTCTTTCTCCGGCACTGCAGCAGCTCCGCCCTCAGCCTGTCCGTCATTGCGGCGAGCTCCTCCCCTTGCCTCCGCTCCTGCTCTAGCTGGGAACGCATGTCGGAGATGAACTTCCTGTCTCGGGTCGCGTCAGCTTCCTGCCTGCGCGTGATCTCTTCAAGTTGCCGACAACAACGCTCCCGCTCCTCATCCAACTTCCTATGGGCCTCGGCAATCTGAGAGCGGGTGTCGACTAAGCTAGACTCCATCTCTCTGACCAGGTTTTCCTGACGGGCCCTGTCCTGTGATTGGGCCTCCAGTTGACGGGTGGAACGCTGCCGCTCCTCTTCCAAGTCCTTGTGGGCGTCGGCTAAGCGTTTGTCAAGCTGTGATTGGAGCAGGAGGCCTCGGGAGTGCTCGATCTGAAGCTCTCGTCTGAGGTTGCTGACGGTCACCTTCTCCTGGTCCAGTTGACTCCTGAGGGACACGACCTCTGACCCCTGCTGCTCCAGGGAAACACGCAGTGCCTGGGAGGACAGACAGCATCGATGATGGCTCTCTAACACAAACACATTGACGCAGCGTGTATATATATGCGTGTGTGTTGCTGCACCTCTCGTCTCTCCTCCTCCTCCGTCCCCTGGCGGAGTGTGTGTGCTCTCTCTTGCTCCAGTTCCAGCTGGAGATCTTTGACTCTGCTCTGCTCCTTCTTCAGAGCCTCCTCACACTCCTCCACAGCCAACCTGGACAGTACATACATAGGCACACGCACACACATCGTCACACACACACAGCAACTCTACACATCGTCAGGCCGTCACTGACAGGCTAAAGAGCGTTTGGAGTGTAGAGAAAGTGGACCTGAGCTGCTGTATCTGGTTACGTAGGTCCTGCAGTGTGTTGTGGGCAGAGTTCAGCTGCTCCCGGCTGTGCTCTAGCTCCTCCCTCAGCTGGGGCTCCGCCTGTCCGTCAAGCCACGCCCCGTCTCCTCTGCCGTCAGTCTGAAACGCACTGTGTTTTAGTGCCTTTGCGGGATGCCTCCATTTTTTTCTTTTTTTTTTTACACATCCAACATGAGCACAAGAGACTGAAGCACATAGCCAGCAGTGCAATGTTGCTGTTCTGACATGGCTACAGTGTAACACAGTACACTGTAACTGGTTACATAGGTGTGGTGTAACAACGAGACTGACCTGTGTGTCTCTCTGTGCCATGCGGCAGAGAAGTTCCCTAAGTGCGATCACCGTTTCCTGAAGTGCCCTCTTCTCCTGTTGCCAGCCCTGGGGAGGGACCGAGGCCTGGTCCAATAGGAGGCCTTTCCCCTCTGACGAACAGAGGCTCTGCTCCAGTAAGGTTTTAGAGTCTGAGAGGCGCTGGTGGGAGGAGGCAGCGGCCGGGCGCTGCGACAGAGCAAGGACCCTGCAGCTCTCCTGGTACACCCTCTTCAACAGGACCTGGAGGGGAGCAGAACATCGAAACATCACTGTGTCCGTCTGCCTGTCTGCCTGTCCTCTCTGTCTGCGTCTAAGCTGTGTGTCAGAGTTCATACCTGCAGTTCAGGAGACAGCAGCTCGTCGCTGTAGCTCATGCTGCCCGCAGCGCTGTCCGTGTTGGCCGTGGGGTTCATGCCGCGGCAGCGCAGGTACTCGATGAACTGGGCGTCCAGTCGCTCGGTCTGCTCCAGCTCCACCCTCAGCCTCAGCCCCAACTCAGAACTCACATCTGTTGCAGAGAAGGGCGGGGGGTTACCGACCGCGTCGGGACAAACATCGCTTTCCAAAACACGCCCACCCACGCCCCGCATGGACACGTACTGCTGCCATAGCCATCGCTAGCCCACTCGGGGGCGGAGAGAGAAGAGGTGGAGCCCAGAGGGGAGGAAGGAGCGGTCAGGTCCAGGTTCTCCAACTCGTGCACCTGAGGGAGCGACAGAGCGACTTATCAAACAGCCCCAAACGTTGGAAGAGACAACAACAAGGGAGGTTCAAACGAGTTCACTTACTTTATCAGCGTCTAGCGAGCCCAGCATGGAGAAGTTATCGGAAGCCGAGACGGAGCCTGGGGAGCGGGTGCTGCGGGTGGCCAGCTCAGGGGTGATGGTCCTGGATCGGGACTGGTCTGGCCTGCTCCTGGTGGAGGCCTTGTTCAGGTGGGGCTCCAGCCCTGTGCAGTTCAGGGCACTCAGCTCAGAGAGATGGGAACCTTGGAGACCCGAGGTGTGGTAACCTCCTCTGAGCTTGTCCTCGGAACACTCCAGTCTCCTGAGAACCTCTGGGGAGCTCAGTGAAGCCTCCCCCTGAGACCCACACAAAACCTCCTCAAACCCAGGATGAGAAAGATCTAGAGGCCCAAAAACAAAACAACATTGGTCTTCACAGTAAATCAAACACATTCATAACTCGTTCCCCATGGAGGGTTTGAGTGTGTTGGGTACCTTTTGATGAGTACGACTGGCTGTGAGGGGGCGTGGCCTGCCGGCTGCAGCGCTGCCTCAGCTGGAGCAGCTCTCTCTGTTGATAGGCCAGCTCCTCTTCCTGCACCGCCAGGTCCTCCTGGAGGCCACGTAGCTCCGCCTTTAGACGCTGGTTGTAAGTCTCTAGGTCGGCGAGGGCGCGGTCTTTGGTCTGAGTGACAGGCGAAAAAGCGGAAGTAAATGAAGCTTGGACAGAGCTTGCTTTCTGGCATTTGTGCAGGAGTGGGACGTGTCAGATGGTGAAAAGGTGGTTCTGTCTGATGAGACAGAAGAATAGAACCTACCTGGCCTTCTTCCTTTAGTTTCTCGGCTCTCTCGGTACTACAGCTTAGCCCTTCCTTTACAGCGGCTAACTCCGCCCTCAGGGCCTGATGCTCCGCCCCCAGCCGGGAAAGCTCCGCCTCCCTCTGTCGGAGAGCGGCGTCCGCCTTGGCGAGGGTCGCCTCAGCGTGAGTCTGGGACAGAAACCAAAAGGATCAACATCACAAATGTGCGATTTGAGAACAGCGATGCAATAATTAACTATTCTATCACAAATACACATTCTGACGTGTCTAACGAGAGCCATCTGTGTTGCAGACATTAACTCATTTCCCAGTGTATTCTTTTGACTTCATAAAGCATAGCAAACCTCCATGCTGTAACCCCTCTCCAACCAAAGCTATTCCTTACCTCAGCCCAGCAGCACTATGCTCTACGTGGCACAGAAGAAGGACATTTAAAACAAACTTGTTTATGTTTTTGCAATTCAGCCCAACGAGAAACCTCTTCCTTACTTCCTCTTTCCAATGTCACTTCCTCTGTGAGAGAGATGACGTTGTACGTGGGCAACGGCCAAGATATTCTCAGCATCCTTCCCTCCCTCCCTCCCTCCCTCTTCCCTTTACTGCCCTCTTTTCCTCTCCTCCCCTCCCTCTGGGTTCTAACTAGATCCAGCTGTGGGAGGGTGATGAGCTCACCGCCTCTCTATGGCAGAGTGATGCTAGCAGAGTGATGCTAGCAGAGTGATGCTAGCAGACTGGGCTGAACAGCACTCCTCTACAGGGGTTTGGCCTATTCTTTCCACTCACCAGCACTTCCTTCTGAGACTCCTCCTGATTGGCTCCTCTCTCCTCCAACTGGAGGCTCAGTTCCTGGACGCGAGCTTGAAGCGAGGTCACCTCCTGCCTGAAGCGTTCAATTTCCTCCTGCAGCTGGCCCTCCCTCCTCCTCAGAGCCTTGCGTTCGGCGGAGAGCTCGGCCTTGACCGTTTCCATGGCGGCCATCTCGGCCCTCCCCTCGGCGACAAGCTTCTCCATGGCGACAGCGTCTGCCCTCGCCTCCTGGACCTGTCTCTGGAGAGCGAGCGTGCGTTCTCCGAACGACTCGGCCTCTCTCTTCCTCTCCTCGTCCCTCTCCTTCAGACACGCCACCTCCTTCTCCCTCTCCTCCTCCACCCTCTGAAGCTGCAGGACCAGGGAGCTGAGCTGGGCTTTCTCCTTCTGGAGGACACTCACCTCCTCCTCCTCCTCCCTCCCCTCTTGTCTTCTGGTCTTCTCCTCCTCCAGCTCAGCCTCCTTCAGACACAGCAGGCGGGCGAGCTCCTCCACCCGCTCCCTCTCCTCCTTCAGCCTCTTCCCCATCTCTGCCCCGTGGCCCCGGTACTCTTCCTCCTGGGTGTGCAACAGTTTCTCCATCACCTCCTTCTCCCCCACCAGCACCTCCAGCTGGGCCTGGAGAGCCTCCACGCGCGAGCGGAGGGAGCGGGAGGCGGTGGTGTGGAGGTGCCGCAGCTCTTGCTTCAGGCTGTGCCCTTCTCCCCTCCTGGGCGCCCCTCTGAGCGGGGGGTGAGGAGGCTCAGGGCTGGGCGAGGGCGAGGGGTTCACGCTGTCCCCGTCCTGGGAGTCGCTGACCTCATGCAGGGTGGGGCCGGACGTGTTGAGCTCCGCCTGCAGCGTGCTGATGACCTCGTGGAGGCGCTCCTCCTCTTCTTGCTTGTCCTGGCGCAGCCTGATGAGGTCACAGTGCAGGTGCTCAACCTGAGAATGCAGGTCCTCCAGCTCAGCCTCTGTTGTCTAGACAGGAGGGGGCAAGAAAAGATCTAAAGTATTGGTCTTGCTCCAACTGCAAGAAAAAATACTACAAAAACTGTGTCTATGTGTGTTCATTAGGATCAATATGGGAAGGATAAGACATCAACCAATGAAATGACCCACGAATGACCCCTACATGAATGACCCCTACTGACCCTGTTGGCCCTGGAGTTCTCCACCTCCTGCTCCAGGCGCTGGATCTCCTGATTGAGGTGGTCAATCTCCTGGTTCTTCTCCTGCAGGAGAGCAGAGGGCAGACTCTCCTCCTCCTCCCCCTGCTCCCTCCTCTCCCTTCCAGCCTCCCTCTCCTCCTGCTGGAACGTGAGACTGGACACGCTCTCCTGGAAACAGAAGGATCCATGTTTACTTAGCTGTAAAGTTTGACGATTTGCAAATTGTCCATCTGACACAGCAACACATCTTTGTTTGGACACACACACACACACAAACCTTCAGAACAGCAATCTGATCCTGTAACTGGCTGACGTGATCTGCATTCTGATTGGTCAACACCTCCAGCTGGAGCGTCAGGTGTTTTAACTCCGCCTCTTTTATGGCCAGGTCTCTCTGGATCTGCTCCACCTGGCCAAGCAGGTTCTCCACCTGGAGAGAATCACAAAACATCACGCATGGAGCCACAAGCTCAGGGGAACAGGACTTTTTGTGTGACAGAGAGCACTTCCGCACTCTGACCACACGAGGGCACAAAGTTCCTGGAGAAATCAGCATGGAAATTCAGCAGCTTTCAAACCCACACGTCAGGTCACAGGATGTCAGGCCAAAGACACAAACTGGAAAAGCTCTTCAATCAAGCACACACCTGCCGCTCTCTGTCCTGGAGTTCCTGCTGGGTTGTGTCCAGCATGTCACGCAGCTGCTGGGTGGGGTCGGGCTGGTTGTCATGGTAACGGTGTCTGGTCTCGTCCAGTTTGGACTGCAGGGCCGAGATCTGGAGCCTGTTGGACAGCTGCTGTTGCTCCAGAGCCTGTTTGTCCTGAGAGACACGTAGACACACAGCGAGCAGTGAGCACTCCTCCTGGTAGCTCCCTGTTTTTTAAAACGTGTGTGTGGGTACCTGTAGTGTGTGTACCTGTAGTGTGTGTACCTCTGGTGTGTGTACCTCTGGTGTGTGTACCTCTGGTGTGTGTACTTCGAGGTGTACCTGAGGTGTGTATACCTGTGGTGTACCTGTGGTGTGTGTACCTGTGGTGTGTGTACCTGAGGTGTGTGTACCTGTGTAAGCTCCAGCTCCCTCTGCTTAGCCTGGTGCAACTCTTGCTCCAGCTGGCTAAGAGCTCTGTTGCTCTCTGCACTGGTTAGCAACGCCTGCTCCAGCTCTCGGATTCGCCCCGCCAGCTTGTCAATCTCCTCGTTGCGCTCGTGGACATCGCGCTGGGCTTGCTGATTGACCGCCAGCAGAGAGGCGTGGTCTTCGGTCTTGTCCCTCACCAGAGCCTGGAGACTCTCCACCTGAGGAGACAAACAAGGACGCCATCTTGGATCCGAAGACTCTAGTTGCTTTAGGGAAAGTAGATATATTGAGGTATGTGACTAGATAATGAAGCCATTCCGGATCTGCAGCCAACAGAACTACTGAAGCCAAAGCATCTTACAAGTTCAAAAAGATCATGGTAAAAAGACCAGGGGAGGAATAGGTTGTTATAATGGATGAAGGATAGAAAAGGAGGTAGAATGGAGGAGTTAGAGATGTTCTAACGACAGGATGTTCTACAGATGAGGTGTTAGCAGCAGGACGATGATCATGTTAAACACACACGCCATGCGGGGGGCGGGGGGGAGGATATACCACAGCGGGATTCCATACCTGGTGAACCAAGTCCTCAATCTACAGCGTTCCGTTCCAAGCAAGAACAAACGAAAAACACACAGCAAACGTCAGCCAGTCCGTAAAAGTCAAATAAAACTGTGTCCGTGCGCGAATCGTGCACAGACTGTCTGTACAAGCTGTTGCCTATTCTCTCACAACATTAACACAAGCAATCGACTAAACAAACGTTTCAGGTCCACATGCTGAATGCACATGAGGAACATACAAGGAACATGCGAACAATAACACAAAGCGATTCTTTAACAAAAAAAAACGAATTTCAGTTAACATTAGAAAGACATAAGCCAGTATCATGTCAGTTCCCTGCATTGTGTGTGTGTGTGTGTGTGTGTGTGTGTGTTTAGGGTGTGGCGTGTACAAGTAGCCTCACAAGGACCTGGTCAGTGTGTAGTCAGCCCAGCCAGACTCATGAGGTGCTGGTCAGTGTGTATTCAGCCCAGCCAGACTCATGAGGACCTGGTCAGTGTGTCGTCAGTCCAGCCAGTCTCATGAGGACCTGGTCAGTGTGTCGTCAGTCCAGCCAGTCTCATGTGGACCTGGTCAGTGTGTCGTCAGCCCAGCCAGTCTCATGAGGTGCTGGTCAGTGTGTATTCAGCCCAGCCAGACTCATGAGGACCTGGTCAGTGTGTATTCAGTCCAGCCAGACTCACCCTCTGGCCCTTGTTGTCCCCAGAAGAGTGTCCTCTGGAGGTCTGCCTGAGCTGGGACTCCAGCCTACCGATCTCCTGCTGGAACTCATCTCTCTCGTGCTCGCGCTCCACCGCTTGCTCCTGGACGGACACACACACACCACAACACACACACACACACACACATACACTACACGCACAAGTAAATATGAGAGGGGCTGCTACGATAATGCTTGGTTGTGTTGTACTTGTATGTACTGTGTGTGTGACGATGGAGAGAGACACACTCACATCGATAAACTGCCGGTTATGCTTTAGCTGTTTCTCCAGGGCCTGGACGCGCTGGTGGAGGTCCTCGCTCTGGGCCTTGTGGTGCAGCTCCGTCTCCAGGCCCTTGGTCTCCTGCTCCTCCAGCTCTGCCTCCAGGGCCCTGAGGCGGAGGGACAGGGAGCCCAGGTCCTTCTCAGCCTGCCGCTGCACGTCCAGCCTCTCCTCCGGGCCAAACCGCTGGCCTCCGCCAGAGACCTTCTCGACAGGGGGGTAGTTTCAGCTTTACAACCACAGGGCGGCGTAGAGAGCGCTACATGTAGTCACATAACACACACGCACACAGCACCGGAGAATGCAGAAACTGTCCTCAAAAGTGAACATTTGTAGCACATTCTTTGATTCATCCAATCCACCCAGCCAGTCTCATGAGGACCTGGTCAGTGTGTATTCAGCCCAGCCAGTCTCATGAGGACCTGGTCAGTGCGTCGTCAGCCCAGCCAGTCTCATGAGGTGCTGGTCAGTGTGTATTCAGCCCAGCCAGACTCATGAGGACCTGGTCAGTGTGTATTCAGTCCAGCCAGACTCACCCTCTGGCCCTTGTTGTCCCCAGAAGAGTGTCCTCTGGAGGTCTGCCTGAGCTGGGACTCCAGCCTACCGATCTCCTGCTGGAACTCATCTCTCTCGTGCTCGCGCTCCACCGCTTGCTCCTGGACGGACACACACACACACACACATACACACATACACACACGACAAGGAAATATGAGAGGGGCTGCTACGATAATGCTTGGTTGTGTTGTACTTGTATGTACTGTGTGTGTGACGATGGAGAGAGACACACTCACATCGATAAACTGCCGGTTATGCTTTAGCTGTTTCTCCAGGGCCTGGACGCGCTGGTGGAGGTCCTCGCTCTGGGCCTTGTGGTGCAGCTCCGTCTCCAGGCCCTTGGTCTCCTGGTCCTCCAGCTCTGCCTCCAGGGCCCTGAGGCGGAGGGACAGGGAGCCCAGGTCCTTCTCAGCCTGCCGCTGCACGTCCAGCCTCTCCTGGGCCAGCCGCTGGGCCTCCGCCAGGAGACCTGCCGACAGGGGAGGAGTTTCAGCTTTAAACACAGGGCGTAGAGAGGTCATGTAGTCACACACACACACACAGCACCGGAGAATGAGAAACTGTCCTCAAAAGTAACACTTTTAGCACATTCTTTGAGTATCCAATCCACAGGCACACCACCTGGAACAGCCTTTGCTGGTGGTCACACAGAAAACCCAGGCACAGCAGCAGCACTGCAGTTGCACACAGTCTCCCAGATGCCACAGCATTGATGCTGGGAGGGTCAGGAGCAGACAGTCTCAAAACAGCACCGCAAAAGGAACACCCTTGCACACACACACACACACACGACTCACAAACCTGTGACACCCTCTACACGTCGACAGCAGCCTAGGGAGAGAGCATATACCTGAGCACAGGCATTGTACGACACATTTAGATCAGCAGGCCGGAGGACACCATATCTCACACACACACACACACACACACGCACGCACGCACGCACACACACGATGGGGGCCTGACAGATTCGGACCACCAAGGAACACAGCTTGAGATGCAGCCACAGCCCTCCTCGTTTTCCTCCCTCTCCCCCCACCTCCCCCTCACCTTTCTCCCTCTCCCCCAGTCCGGCGCTCAGATGGTCCCTCTGGCGTAGCAACAAGGCATTCTCCTCGCCCAGCTCCTGGAGCTGCACCCGGAGGCTCTCCAGCTCCACGCTGAGGCCCTCCATCTGGTGGAGCTGCACCCGGAGGCCCTCCAGCTCCTCGGCCAGCCGCTCCTCCTGGGCCTCCTTCTGTTGCAGAGCTTCCTCCAGCACAGCCTTCTCAGCCACGTAGCCCTCCAGCAGGCCTGGACACATCGCCCAGACAGGCAGACGGTGGAAGGAGGGGGGGAGAACATGGAACCATCTCAACATCTCATCTCCACACACACACAGTAGAGAACACTGTTCCATTATCATCAACACAGCCCAAGAAGAACAGATGTATCTGCTCCATCTGACCAGAGGAGCCAAAGGTTTAACCAATGAAAAGGTTGTGACCCCAGGTCTTACCCTCAGCTTTGTGGAGATCCAGCTGTAACTGGCTCTTCTGTCCCGCCTCCTGGTTGAGCTGATCCAGCAGGTGCGTGTGCTGCTGGATGAGCTGGGCGGAGTCTTCCCGGCCCTGGGAGAACTTCTCCTTCAGAGAGAGGTGGACCCCATGGGTCTGCAGGAGCTACACAGGAGCAGGGAGGGAGCAGAGCAGCTTTCAGAGGCCCTGACACACACACACACAGATGGGTGTACCATCATGTGATTTACATGGTATGGTATATTTGAGAAGGGCTGTTACTGTCTTCAGTCTGTTAACAGAGACCGTTCCTTGGCATGAGCCAAGGTAATACTATGAGAACACTGCATTGCTGGTCCATGGTCATCACTACACGGACAAGATGCACTTCCTGGATAGTATCTGCTAAAAGAAGACATGGAAGCGCGTGTGCGTGTGTGCGTCACCTGTGCGTTGGCCTGGTTGAGTAGCTCCAGCAGCGTGTCCACAGTGTGTTGGAGTCTCCTGCAGGCCCCCAGCACCTCCTCCTCTCCCTCGGGCCGGAGGCGTGTGTCCGCTAGCAGCAGGCTTTCACACACGCGCTGGGACAGCTCCAGGTCATCCACGGAGACCTCCGATACAGACGCGTTTCCTGGAGACACACCAACACAGACATCCAATCAGCCTCCATCCTCCCTCCACAGGGGGTCAACCACAGGGGGTCAACATCAGAGATCCTTAAATCCAACCTTTTTTCCCCCCTTATTCCCCAGTCGTAAACATACCCATCTGCTGCACATCTTGGCTGCCCCCAAAAGCCTTCTGATTGGTTGTCTGGTGCCCTGACTCCACCCCCTGGAGGGGATCTCCGACCCCGACACAGGTGCCAATCCGCTGTCCGATCAGCTCCTCCGTTGCCATGGTGCTGCGGACCACCTCCAGCAGGACGTTCCTCAGCTTCTCATTGGCCAGGAACAGGTTTTCCCTGGAGAGAGGGTGTGGGGGAGGGGGAGGGGCAGACGTTCGTTTTGCCTCTTTTTTTTCGTTTCATCCCAAGCAGCATCCAAACAGAGCATGTGGAGCGTAGAGGAGATGATGGACTGTCCTCAGAACTTGCACCTTCAGATACACGAGCAGCTATGACCAACAGGACATCAGGCTACAACTCACTCAAACATGACATTCTTAATAGGAACTACGTGTACTCTACCAATCCAACTGTTCTTCAGATATAGGTCATATTGGATATGTAAATCAGGTTTTTTGTTGTAGCACGTAGCTCCGAGCTCCCAGCCCAGTGCACGTGCCCAGCGCCTCACCGCTCCTCCTTGGTGCTCTTCAGGTCCTCTGTGAGCATGTCCAACAGGTTCCCTCCCTCCTGGGCCTCCCTGTCCCGCCGCTGCAGCAGAGTGTCCAGCGTCTCCATCTCCACACGCTTCCCCTCCAGCTCCCCCTGCAGGCAGCCCACCTCCGAACGCAGCTGGGGGGGGAGAGGGGGAAGGGGATAGATAAATGAGCGGATGAATGCTTGTTCATGTCAAATTAAAACACCATTATGTTAGATTGGAGATTAATGTCCTGGGAGAAGTGTATTTGTTCGTCACGCACGCGCAGGATTAGTATGGCGATTATGGCTGCGATAATCTCTTTGATCTGGGTTGCAATAGCAAAAGGGAAAGTCTGACCTTCTAATGGATGCAGGGCTACCTCTGTTTATCAGCCACCAGGTCAATAGACACAGAGGGATTATTCCTCTGTCATCTCTGTTCTTCTCCTCCAAGTGATCAACCAAAACTACACTTTGCATCCAGTCTAGGCTCAATTCTTAACGCCCTCCTCCCCCCTCCCATCCTCCCACCTCCCATCCTCCCCACCAATGCCTGTTTGAACTTGCCCAGAGCCTCATGCAAGCTTTACACAACACACACATCGTGTGTGTGTGTGTGTGTGTAACACCACATGATAGACATAACTACTGTATATCGGAAGGAGAAAGTGTGTCTTGTGTGTGAGTCAATGATACTCATGACACCACAGATATGGCAACTGTATGTTTAGGTGCTTGAGTGTATGCATGTCTGAAGGCAGGTGTGTGTGTGTGTGTGTGTGTGGTACCTGGGACACCACAGTGTCGAGCTGCTGCAGCTGGGCAGAGAGCTGGCTCATCTTCTCTGTGTAGCTGCACTCCTTCTGCTCGTACTCGGACCTGAAGCTCCGCCTCTGCTCATCTAGCTCCGCCTCCTTCTGCTCCTCAAACTCCGCCTTCGAGAAAAATGGACACACGTATGCATGAGGTCCCGAAAGAATGTCCAAATCAAATCTCTCTCTTTCCCGTCACCTCTCTGTCCTATCGACAAAAACCCCAGTCTGGGAGAACCTGACCGACAGGAATGGGTGACTGCAGGCTGGTTCGCCGCAAAAAGCTCAACTGATAAAGACTTTCAAAAGAGTGCAAAATAAAAGCTTCAGCATCAGAGGATCAAAAAAAGCTCAAATCCATCCCATTTAGCCACCGTTCACGTGGCTCGAACACACAAGCACAGCCGGCGGACGCACAAGTGGGAATCGCACACAGAGACACACTCCTATATGATGAAGGGATTATGTGGGCAGCGGGCTTGTGCAAAACTCCATGTGGGACAGTAGCCAAGCATGAACTAACACCAGAGAAGGGAGCAAACTGTTAGGGGCTTAGAGGGGCAGAGAGAGAGAGAGGGGGGCAGAGAGAGAGCGGCAGAGAGAGAGAGGGGCAGAGAGAGAGAGGGGCAGAGCCCTTGCTGTTAGACAGACACACACATATGACCACATAATAATCCTGAATCATTACATAACGACATGTGAAGGAAGGAGGTTCATCAGGGACACAAGTTTAAGAACACACAGACGATCTAGAAAACTGCCTTTCCTTCAAATAATGATCTGGAATATCTCCTCCACCCATCAAATAACACGGAGGGGTCTATTCCAGCCTGTCCATCCTCCTCAAGACAACTCTTAACTTCACAGCTGGCTCTCCCACCTTCCTCAACCCCATTTTACTCCCCTCCCCCCCTCACTCCTCCACATTCCTCTCTTCTCACTCACTTTTAGTCGGCTGATGGAGTCTACCAGGCGCTTCTCAGATTGGACTCTGTGGAGTTCCGCCTGTTCAAGGAAGTGCAGGCGTTGCCGTGACGATTCCTCCTCCAGTTCCTTGCGGCATGCCTCCAGTTCACGTGTGGACGCACTTCTCACCTCCTGCGTGCCAAACACACGCGCACGCACGCACACGGTTCACAAATCCTCCGAGCTTCCAAATGCAGAGTTGAAGATGGCGCAAACTAACACAAACGTTCATCAAAAGCTAAAAGACCCTGCAGCTCCAACCCTGATACACACACACACACACACACACACACCTGCAGCTGCAGCTGGTGCTGGGTGTCAAGTTCCTTCTTCTCGTTGGTGCAGGTCTGAGCCAGCGCCTGTAAAGCAGCACCATGCTGCTGCTCCATCTCCAACACCTGGAACACAACAGACCAATCAGAGTGGCCCAGCACTGAGAAAATCAACGAAGGAATCTTCTTTTTTTATGTGCAAAACCTTCCATCTGATACCTAATCTGATAGCAGAGGGATGTGTGAAGGCAGGGAGATGTACCTGCTTCCTGAGGGCTTCCAGGGCCAGCTGCTGTGTTGCCTCCAGGGCTTCCCACTGGGCAGCTAGCTCAGTCTGAAGAGAAAGCAATACAGGAAACAGTCACTTCCCTGGCTACTGTCACGTGGTGCTGAGCACGCCCAGTCTGCCCTCTTACCTGGTGCGCGTGGCTGAGCTCGGTTGCCATGGCGCTGAACTTGTCCATGTGCACCTGGGCCAGCTCCCTCCTCAGCTCCTCTCGGCCGGACAGCTGCTCCGCCCTCTCGCGCGCTACTTCCTGTCGGAGGGCCGCCTTCCCCTGCTCCACTTCCTGTCTGTGCTGCTCCTCCAGCTGCTGAATCTGTTCTCTCAGCATCTAACATTTCCAGGAGGGCAGAGCAAAGGTTGTTTGACACCTGTGTGTGTGTGTGTGTGTGTGTGTGTGTGTGAGTGAACTGCCACGGGTAAATACATTGAACTCCACAGGTGTGATCTATCAATGAAAAGAACAAAGAAACCATCAAACAGCAAAATGACTGGGCTGCTTTGCAGCGCTCCGCTCACCTGGATCTCCTGCAGGTAGGTTGCCTCCAGAGTATCCATGTTTCCCAGCATCCTCCTCTCCAGCTCATCCTTGTCCTCCTGGTGCCTGCGGTTCAGCTCCGCCTCCTGGGCCTCCAGTTGCGCCTGATTGGCCACCTCGAGGACCGCCTGGAGGCGATCCAGCTCCGCGCTCCGCTGGGACTCCAGGCGTGTTTCCAGGGCGATGAGCTCCGCTTTGTGCTTGGAAGCCAGCTCGGTCGCCATGACAGCAATCTGCTCTTTGAGACTGGCAGACAGGGAATCCAGTTGGGCTTTGTGATTGGCTCGGAGCGCGTCCATCTCTTGTGTGTGAGCGGCAAGGAGCTGGGCTCTCTGTAGTTCCAGGTCAGCCTGGTGTTTGTCCCTCAGTTCCCCGAGGGAGAGCTCATTCTGCTGGGCAAGACGCTTCTCCAACTGGGCCCTCTCCTCCTGGAACCTGAAGACACCCGCGTTCAAACACATGAAAACACCCAAGAACAAAAAAGGAAGCCTGGAGCAGTTACATGGTCCCTCACGAGTGAGCAATCAGACCTCATCATGAGACTTAAAGACCTCGGACCATCCTCACCCAACCTCCCAAAGAGACGGCACCCCTGACAGGCTCACCTCTCCTGGGCTTGCTGCAGCCTTTCCTCCCCCTGTTCCTGAAGAAGGGCAGTGAGTTCCTTCACCTCAGCAGCCATGCAGCTCTTCGCCCTGCGCAACTCGCTGTCATGCTGGGTCTCCAGTTTCTGCCTCACTGCCACCACCAGGGGGTCTGAGAGGAGGTGAGGGAGGGGAGAGATAGTTATGTAGGAGGTCAGATAGGAGACAGAATCCAAAGAAACAAAGTAAAGGAGACAGACAGAGACGGAACTGAAGCAGCCAGTCTTACTCGTGTCCTGATCCAGCGAGTCCTGTAGACTACACAGTTGCTTCCTTGCCTCCTCCAGCTCTCTCTCCAGGCCTCTTCTCTCCTCCTCCATCTCCTGCGTCAGGGAGGAGACCCGCTCCCTCTCTTGGCTCTGCGCCTCCTCCAGTCGGACAGTCAGCTCCTCAGCGAACTCCTGCTTCAGCTGCAACAGGAGGCCCGTATTTGATCAGAGATTAACGACACTTTTTGGAGCGTTCGTCTGTCATCAGTCTAGTGACACGCCCGTGTGAGGGTATTTTCAAAGGGCCTGTGTGTGTGTGAGTGTGTGTGTGTTGACCTGCTGTGCGTTCCTCTGCAGCTCTGCAGCATGATGCTGTGTGAGGCTGGAGAGGCGTGTCTCCAGGGTCTGGATCATGGTCAGTCGGGTCTGGAGCTCCTCACTGTCACGCCACAACCGCTGCTCCACCTCCACCTAGACACCACCACCACCATCACCATCATCATCATCATCATCATCATCCCTATCATCATCACCATCCCAATGATATGACATCAGTCTCTCTTACCTCCACCTGCCTTGCTGCCTCCAGACGAATCCTTGTCAGTTCTAAAACAGAGAAGGAAGAATGACTTTGGTGACTCTGATCTGAAATGTGTGTGTTTGTAGTGTGTATTTATGTTGTGTGTGTGTGTACCTCTGACATGGCAGTCAGACAGTTTGGCGCGAAGCTGCTCCAGCTCCAAAGCATGGCGAGTCCTCAGCTCCTGCAAGTCGCTATAGTAACGGTCGGTGAGGTCAGTGCGCACCTGTAGGCAGAAGTGGCAGGAACTTGAAAAACTGGACCTGAGGTACTAACAGGAACTGTGTGTGTGTGTGTGTGTGTGTGTGTGTGTGTGTGTGTGTGTAGTGAAAGGTTTGTGGAGGAGGGCTGTGTGTGTGTGTGTGTATGTGTGTGTGTGTTTGAGAATGAGAGAATGAGAATAAGATGAATACAAAATCTTAGTATCATTAGTATAAGATCCTAATAATAATAATAATAATAATAATAATAAGTCTAATGACAGTAGCAATAATAATGAGTATAATGATATGATGATAAGTGCTATGACCTGTAGCACCTCCTCCCTGCTGGCCAGAGCCAGAGAGGAGCGCAGGTGAGACAGCTCCTGAGCATGTCTCTCCTCCAGCTGCACACGCAGGGCGTCTAGCTCCTCCTGAGAGAGACGGAGCAAGAGGAGACCAGAAGGAGACCAGCAACAACCACACAGAATGGGGAGGGGGGCAGAAATGACAGGAGAGACAATGAGTAACAATACTTTCATACACACAGCTGAGCATGAAGGGACTGTGTGTTGGTGTGTGTTTACCTTGTGTTTCTCAAGTTTGAAGGTGATCTCAGCCAGCATTTCATTCCTCTCCTCCTCGCCTCTGCCCTCCGACATGAAGCTGAGGAGAGAGCAGACACTCAGTTACAGCTCCCCAGAGAACCAAGAGGATGCAACTTTACGTGGCAATAGGCCTGTTAGCGTACCTAGCATCCCCAGTCTTGAGTACAGACTCCTCCAGGGCCCCCTCCACCAGCCTCAGCTGCAGCAGGGCGATCTCCTCCCTATAGCTTTCCTCCGCAGCCCGCAGGCGTTGCTCGAAGTACCTGCACACAGGGTGTGTCAGAGTTTACTTTCACCTATGTGGACACAGTGAGATAGGTGTGTGTGTGTGTGTGTGTGCGTGTGCGTACCTTCTCAGGCTCTCCAGCTCCACTTCATTCTGCTGACGAATCTCTCTCCTCTGCTCATTGAACTCTACCTTCAGTCGCTCCATGTCATCAACGCGTGACGAGCGAGCCAGAAGCTGCTCTTTCAGCTCTGTCAGGAGGGAAGGAAGAGAGAAAAAGAGAGAGACAGAGAGAGGGAGGAAGAGAAAGAGAGAAGGAGACAGAGAGAGGGGGGGTGAAAATGCTTTTTCCTATCTAATCCTTGAACATTTGATACCGTTGACCTCTCCTCTGTGTGTGTGTGTGTGTGTGTGTGTGTGTGTGTGTGTGTGTGTGTGAGCACGCCCTCACCTCCCAGCTCCTGGCGGCTTGTCCTCATGCCGTCCAGCTGCGCCCACAGCTGAGCCACCTCCTGCTCTGAGCTCTGTTTAAGAGCCACCTGCTCTTCCAGCAGACTAGCCGCCTGGCAGGGAGGGAGTCACACCATCGACAGGGGCTCATTTATTGGAAGGAAAACACAGTGTGTGTGTGTGTGTGGAGGGAGGGGTCTCACTTGTTTCTGCAGCGCACTCTCTCGCTCCTCCAGCTGGGATATGAGCTCCTGTTTATCCAGGAGGGCTTTCTTAGAGCTGGTCGCCAGTTCCTGTAACGAGCCTGAGGAGCAGGGAACCCCACATCCAGACAGTCACAGTCTTGTCACACCAACACAAGGGTGGACTCTTCATTTGGAAATGTTGTCTTTCATGGGCCAACTCCTTGAGAGGTTAATAAT
This sequence comes from Plecoglossus altivelis, assembly GCA_036571765.1. NCBI lineage: Eukaryota > Metazoa > Chordata > Actinopteri > Osmeriformes > Plecoglossidae > Plecoglossus > Plecoglossus altivelis. The sequence continues at coordinate 11,814,085 of BROE01000009.1, forward strand.
AGCCCATGCTATCCTAAGGGAGGCTAGTGGGAACAGAACCGCAGGAACTCACAGGCGGCCGTGTCCCTGTCGCTCCGGGCCTGGCTCAGCTCCTCCTCCAGCCTCTGGATCTCCTGCGCTGTGGAGGCCTGGAGCTCCTCCACCAGGGCCCTGGACTGGGACAGGTCTGCCTGGGTCTGGGCAAGGGAGGCCTGGGTATCAGCAAGGCTCTGCTGGGCCTCTGCCAGCCTGGTCTGGAGGTCTGCTAGATGCTTCTCTGTCTCCTGCCACTGCAGCCTCAGAGCCTGATGAGAGAGAGAGAGAGAGAGAGAGAGAGAGGGTGAAGTCTAGCGGGATGCAGGTTCTGTAAAAGGTTTAAGTCAAATAATACTACGGCAAAGATAAGACAGACAGTTTAGAGAACATTACCTTCATCTCTGTGGCGTGTTGTTCCTCCATGGACGCTTTCTCCTTGGAGACAATCTCACACCTCTGCTCCAGCTCATCTACACACGCACACGCACACACAGACACACACACACACACGTCAACCTAAATGCAGACATTACAATGATGCTCACCCTGCCCTAGATAGAGCGTGTCAGGCTTGTTGACATGTTCATCCAGCTGCTGCAGATGCATGGTTCATGCTGGCTCTCCCCCAAGGGAACACAGCACATGCTGTTTAGCAAAGTGAGCTTCTGTTTGTTCTGCTCTGCCAGTCTAGCACAGTCACAGCGTACAAACAGCCACAAGCCGCCAATCCAAAAGTAGGAAGAAAAGAAAACGGACTCCATGTGAAGGGATCTTTTCCCCCCGTGTTCCAGAATCAGCCGTCCTTTTTCACAATACAATCCCTCCTTCTCTGGCCATCTCACCTAGTGTCTTCTGGTACGCCTCCCTCCGTTTCTCCTCCTTGTCCAGGCTCTGCTCCCTCAGCCTCTCCAGTTCAAACTGCTGGCGGGCCTGCAGGACGGCACTCTCCTGGGCCCACTTCTCCCTAAGCGAAGCCTGGAGCTCGCTTAGCGCCGCCTCCCGCTCGCGGTGCAGGTTGGCCTGGGAGAGCTCCAGCTGGGCTGTGTGGAGGTTGGTCAGGCTCAGGCGCAAGGCCTCCATCTCCAGGGACTGATGGGACTGTGAGAGGGAGGAGGTAGTTTGGGTTACAGGGTGTGGTTTACACGTGTGAGTGTGTGTGTGTGTGTGTGTGCGTGCGTGCTGTACTTGTGTCTGCTGTATCTCAGCCTGGTGGGCAGCCTCCAGGCTCTCTCGGTGGTCAGACGAGAGCTCTGCCTTCAGACGACTAAGCTCCTCCCTCTGCTTGGAGCTCAGCTCTGACATCATCCTCTGGTGCTCCCTCTCGTTCACCTTCAGAGATGGAGGGGGCGAGTTAGGGCATCCCACTGTCACTGGGGCATCTGTCTGAAGAGTGAATGACTCTGGCTCAAACAGTTCTCAAAGCGTTTTACGTGTAGCGTCTGTTTACCTGTTTAATCAGGCTGATCTGCCTCCTCTGCTCCTCCTCCATGGCAGCTCTCTGCTCACAGAGCTCCGCCCCCATGCGAGCGCTGAGCTCCTGCACCTCCCTGTCATGTTCCTCCTGCAGCGCCCGCACCTCCTCCTGGTGAGACTTCCTCAGGCTCTCTGTAGCCTCCTGCACGGCCAGCAGCTGCCTGTCCAGGAGGGCCCGCACCTCCTCCTCCCTCTCCTCCCTCTGCTCTTCCAGGAGCCGCTTTGAGGTCTGCAGCGCCTCCTCCTTCTCCTGGCGCTCCTCCGCCCATTTCTCCCTCTCCTCGGCCACCTGTGACGAGGATGTCACGGCTAGCGTCAAACAGACGTCTTCGTCTATTGCTACCGGCGTCCGTTATCCCATATCTGGTTGCCTTCTCATATAACCACCTTCGCGCTTCGCTCTCACCTGCTCATCCTTGGCGTCGAGCTGCGTCTGGAACTCCTCCAGCTCCTCCTCTATCAGCTCCTCCATCCTCTTGATCTGGGTGTCCAGCTCCTCCTGCCTCCGCAGCTGTTCCTTCTTCTCCTCAGCTCCGCGGGCCTGCGCCTCCTCCAGGTTGGCCAGGTTCTGCTGCAGGCAGAGGAGGCGTGACTGCAGCTCCACCCTCTCCTGCTCCGCCCGCTCCAGACGGCCCGCGCTCTCCTCCGCCTCCTCCCTCAGCCTCTGCACCTCCTGCCGGACCTGCTCAGACTCGGCCAGGGCCTGGTCCAGATCCATGGTCTTCTGGCCCAGGAGTTTGAGATGAAGGTTTGGAGTCTTAGTATTTGTATAGCCCGTTTTACAAGTAATGTCACAGAGGGCTTCACATACACCCATAGAACTGCCCCTCAACCAACCTAAACCCTCAAGGAAGATGTTTGTGTGTGTATGTGTATATTGAAGTGTGTAGCTGTATAGCTGCACACACACACACACACACACATCTCTGTCTTATTGACATACCTGTAAGGCTTGCAGCTGTTTGCCAAAGAGCACCTGGACCTCAGAGGTGACCGAGTCTCCTGCCAACTTCATCTCCTGCAGAGAGGACACCAGACGTTCCTGCTGCTTCAGACGTGAGACGAGTGCAGCCTTCTCCTCCTGCGCCTCCTTCAGCGCCTCCCGCAAAGCCTCCTGCTCCTTCCCACCGGGGCTGAGGGGGAGGAGGGAGTGCTCGCTCTCCATCAGACGATCCTCCTCTCTCTCTTCCAACAAGGCACTCAGTTTGTTCTTCAGGTTGTCTTCTTCATAGCTCTTGGAGTGGACCTCCTCCTCCGCCCTCCTCCTCTTCTCCCTCTCCTCCTCCATTTCTTCTTGGCACCTCCTCCTCTTCTCCTTCTCCTCCTCCAGCTCCCAGAGTGCCTCCCGCAGCTCCTCAGTAACATGGGCCCACCTACACAAGTGCACAGGTTTCAAACTAAGACCCCAAAAAACGGCATTTGAAAAAAATGCAGCTGTTTGTCATTAGACCAGATGACCTTCGCATCATGTACAGTTTGATTCGTCCTGTTTTGTACTGGATATGTACAGACTGTTCCTGCTGTTTTGACCGAAGCCCATGTTAATGCACAAACATCTCACCTGTCCCTGGCCTCCTCCAGATCCTCTGCACTCTTCTGCACTTCCTCCCTCAGCACCTCCTGCTCCCTCCGAAGCTCCTCACACTGCTGGATCAGCAGCTCCTCCGGCAGGTCCGCCTCCTCGCCCAGCTCCCCCTGGGACAGCTCGCCCGCTGAGGTCTGGAGCCAGCCCAGCGGGGAGCCGTCGACCGCCTCAGGGATCGGGGAGCCGTCCTCCTCTGCGTCAGCGCTCCTGGGGACGGCGTACCTGTGGAGGTCCATGTTCTGCTCCTCCTGGAGGGAGGGGGGAGAGAGGGAGCGCTGGGACTGATCTCCCAGGACTTCACTGTCCAGCTCGAACCTGGAAGGAAAGGAGACGCAAGGATGACGGGAGAGAGAGAAAATATTATGCTTCAATACTATATCAGAATAACACAATGACAGACTCATGAGCACTACTGGAAACACAGTGTGTTGACACTAGGACACGCGTACAGGAACAACAGATAACCAATGCAAATTCCACTGACCTGTAGTTGCCCGAGTTCTCCAGCAGGCTGTGTTCCTCCAGACTGTCTTCGGTCCAGGAGTAGGGCGAGTGTTTGGGCAGGACTGAGGATAAGTAGCGTTCCATTAGGTGGTCAGCCTCCCTAGACACATTCAGACTGTCCTCCCCCATCTCCCCCTCCTCCCCCACGCCAGCCCTCGCCTGGTTCTGCTTGTCTTTACAAGCCTTTTTGCCCAAGTCCTCTCTCCCTTCATCCTCCATGCCTCTCTCCCTCTCCTCCAGGAGACGTTGGAGTCTCTGCACCTCCTCCCGGTGCTCCTCCCTGACCCTCCTCATCTCCTCCTGCAGTCTAGTCTCCTGCTCCGGCAGCAGGGTGCGGTCGGCCGCCCGCTCCGTCTCCTCCTGCAGCCTCCTCCTCAGCTCCTGCACCTCCAGGTTCAGCACCTCCTTCTCTTCCTTGAACCGTTGGCTCTCCTGCACCTGGTCCTGGGCTCGGCTCAGCTGGGTCCGAAGGGCTTCCAGCTGCTCCTCCCTCTCTCTCCACTCTTCCTCCCTTTCCCTCCTCTCCTCCTTCCGTTCTCTCTTCAACTCCTCCAGCAGATGGAGCAGCTGTTGGCTGTTGGTCTTCTCCACCTCCAGCTCCGTCCTCAGTCTGTGCAGCAGGGCTTCCGTCTCCTCATCAGTGTTGGAGTCGGTCTCCGTGCTCTGGGAGCGACAGCCCTCCAGGGACTGCCGGAAGCCCGCGCTTCCTGTTTCCTCCAGCTGGTTGAGGACAGGGGCCAGGTCCTGGGAGGCGAGCCCAGGCTCAGGGTGGTGCTGCTGCTGGGCATGGGGCAGCTCAGAGCCTACCTGGGTCTTGGAGCGCAGGAGGTACTGGCTTGTCTGGAGAGGAGAACAAGAAGGGCCTGTTAAGCCTTTCTAGGCTCCAGGAGCCTACCTCAACCAGCAGGGATATGAGAGGCGTGTGCTCGCTCGTTTGTGTGTGGGTGTGTGTTTGTGTGTGTACCTGCTGTAGCTGGACCTGCAAGGCCTGTATCTGGACAGCCAGCGTCTGGGCCTCTTGTTGGACCTGGTCTCGGCTGGCCAGTGCCTCCTGCAGGTTGGAACTCAGCCTGGAGATGATCTCATTGCGTTTCTCCACGGCCTCCTGCAACTGCTACAGAAGAGGAGAGGACCAGGTCAGGAACATAGACACACAGGGCCTCAAATACACCCAGACTGAAGACAGACAGGGCTTCACATGCACCCAGACTGAAGACAGACAGGGCTTCACATGCACCCAGACTGAAGACAGACAGGGCTTCGCATGCACCCAGACTGAAAACAGACAGGGGTCTCAACCCCCATTGGGTTTCGGCACTGCTGGTGAGAGACAAGAGGACACACACACACACACTCGTGCGTGCATACACACACACACCTCTAACTATATTCAGAGGGAGGAGCCCCTTAGGCTTTCTGAATACACAAAGCATGAGCACAAATGAATCTAGAGACAAACAGATCTTTCCCATTTCAGAGGATCTTGCGTGTGTGTGTTAGTAGATGATGATATAATGTGCATCACACATTCATTAAATCTATCCACCTCTCTGCCTCCATATCAGCAGCTTGTCAGAACCAGACATGCTTTGGGTGGTTCACAACACTGCAGTAGGTCTTAATTGATTCCCTCTTCTGATGAGTACATGTCTTAACCATCTGTAGTCATTTGAAAAACATGATATAACCCCTTAAATAATATTGTGGACAGATGTCAAAACTGAGTGTCTTTCCAGCCTTGCTTAGAATTTGGCCCGTGTGTTTACCTTAAGCTGCTCTTTGCCAGTGAGTGCTGCCAGATCCACTTGGACCAGATCCTCTGCCACCGTTGTCTGGTTGGCGGACAGCGTTTCCCCCATTGAGAGGCTTTGATCTTGGGCACTGGAGTCATGGTTCTGGTGCTGCCCTGGAGGTAGGCACTGATATTTCTGTCCAGACCTTTGGGGTCCCTAAAGGGTTAAAAACGAAGTCAATTAACCCTTTTTTTGACAGGTGTAACAAGCTGATTTGAAATTGAGATAAGAGACAGAAATGTAGGCGAATGCCCCCTTTGGAAGGAAGTGCATACTGTATAGTGATAACTGTTGATCCTGCATGTGTTACTATGACAACATGCCCCCTCCCCCCCAAGCTATTATTGTGGTTGTTGACCTATTTCTTCAATGCGTTAACACAACGCATGGAGCAGGGCACTTGCACGTAGAATACGACCGCACGAAAGGTCTCGAATGGTTAAAGTCCCAACAAAAAGTCCATAACCTTCCCACAAACCCTGTACAGCTCTGCCCTCACATAGGCCTGCCATGAACAAATAACAGTTTCTGAACGGGGGGGTCGGGGGGGATCCACGTACCTTATGGTTAGCCTTGGCGTCCTGCTGCATGTGGTTCTCAGTCAGCACGGCCGCCCCTACGGCAGGGCCTTGCGCTGGGCGGTCATCCGCCGCGTCATTCTGGCTCTTCCCCTTCGGCGTCTTTTTCGCCGCGCCCGCACCATTCCCCTTCGACCGGCGCTGTCTGTAGCTAGCAAGCTGCGCAGGAAGGACAGCGACAGGTACAGGGACACGTAGGTCAGCAACACGGAGCACCACCACACCATCAGCATTGTCGCAGGTCAGGGGTGAGGATCAGAGACATCCTGGGACTCCCTCCCCCCTCTCCATACCAACAAAGACCATTGTGAAAGATTGCAGCAAATGTAAAGGGGGAAAACGTTTGGGATCGTTCAGAGCGAAACAAAGTCCGGAGAGAGAGAAAGCGACAGAGCCATGCTAGGTCTTCACCCGATAGCGTTTGATCCGACGGAAGTGAGACAACATTCCAGTCACCGATTCAGCCAAACAAGCCTACTGTCTGCTATAGGCTAACCCAGAACCTACACGCCAGTCCTGTCTGACTTTAATCCTCCACTACAACCGACATGGAAAATCCCCTTCTGCCCTGATTCACTTTTCCAGAAAACCAGAGGGGTCGGAGGTCACAGGCAAACCAAGGTGTCCCGAAGCTCTGTAGTATTCTGATCATTCCAATGTTCATCCAGAGATTGTTCATGCTATACATCCATCACTAACGATATTCCTCATGAAAGGATAAAGACAGAAGAAATTCCCAGATCCAGTAATTCAATTCCAGCTGTACTGATTCAGCATTATTTCAGCAGGTTTAACCACCCTGCGCATCACTCTGTCTCTGTCTCTCTGTCCGCCTCTGTTCTTTAAGCTGCTTAAGTGAGATTACAGAGGTTCACATTAAGATACTCCGTCCAATGCTCCATAGCTGAACGATCACTTCCTATGTCTCTCTGTCTCTGTATCTCCAGTCACAGCTGTCAATCAAGCATCATCATATGGCAGGATAGCAGCATGCCGGCGAGCATATTGATCTGGGCTGCACTGATGCTCACTGGTGAGTCGCCACAAGCTTGCAAAGCATGGAGACGAAGGAGATCTGGCTTGGGGATGGTGTGTAAAAAAGGAGGAGGAGATTCACTCCACGGAGGTGTGGCTTGGATGAGCAGTAGTCTGTGTCTTCCACAAGACTACTCCAGCCTGGCCTGGCCCATGCTAAGGCTAATCCAGCCCCTGGTCTCCTGCTGCAAAGAACAGCAGTCCTGACCCTGATGAGTGAAAATAAATGCAAGTGTGTGTGTGTGTGTGTGCTGCTGGATTTTCAAACGTGGGTGGTTTCACTTGATTGGGCAGCTCTGCTGTGCCGTGCGTCTTCACACACAACCACCTTTCCTCTTTACATGTCTGGCACTCCCCTCTCCTATCCTCTCACACTCTACAGTGACAGTTCACCACTATCCATTTAGCACGTTCCTTAATTCTACACCTGACTTCAGCAATCCACACATCTCTTTCCCGAATCCCCC
>BROE01000009.1:11821802-11849624 GCA_036571765.1 Plecoglossus altivelis
CCCCCCCACACCCACCTCCACATCCCTCTCACCCCCCTCTGCCTCCTGTCACAACACGTTACTCATCTCAGACATACACACAAACACGCACACAGAGGAGCTGCGCTTGGCCTCCGGCAGCCTCTGTCCCAGAGTGGAGAGAGACTGGCTGACTGCTGCCTAATGAGAAGATGTGCTGCCATGATGGTGCTCTCTACAACACATGAGAGAGACAGAGAGAGAGACAGAAAGAGAGAGAGACAGAGAGAGAGACAGCAACAGAGAGACAGAGACAGAGAGCGAGAGACAGAGAGCGAGAGACAGAGAGCGAGAGACAGAGAGAGAGACACAGAGAGCGAGAGAGACAGAGACAGAGAGAGAGACAGAGAGAGAGAGACTGCAATAGAGAGACAAGAAAGAGAAACAGACATGCTCTCCATGTGTGTGTAGTCAATGGATTTTCAATGGGAGGTTGAGATCTATACTGTTGGATACGGTTAGCGACAGCATCACCATAGCAACTGTAGCTATGCAAACATGAAGCATTTGCAGCTGACAGAACATTTCTCCTGGTACTTGAGACAAAGTGGACCGAAATAGAACCTGTCTGGACCAGACTGGCGTTTGTGGAATCACACTAGCTTACTCCCATGTCATGAGGCTCTGCGTACCACCAGTAGAGATAGCGTAGGCCAGGGAATCTGCTACCATTTACCCAGCACCAGCCTCAGACTTAATGCACCATCTACAGGCATTAGTGTGCAATGACACCTCTGATACATAGATATAACTCAATCACAGAAGTTTATTTAATCTCAGTACCAGACCCACCTCCACCACAGATTAGCCAACATCCATGCAAGATAATGCAGTAAGGGAAATGTGATTAGAGGCCTGATTTTGGTATTTGTCCCCTCACTGCACACCCCCCAAAAGTCAACGCTATTTAAACAACCGTTCATTTTTTTCAATTTCACCAGCCATCACCAGGATTAGCATAGACCCACAACCTCCATGAGCTTCATTTACTTACCGTCTGATTGCGCTGCATGTTGGTAGGTTTCTGTTAATTAAGAATAGTTTATGGATTACCCTTTCATAAATAAATGATGACATGTGTATCAGAATACTTTCATTAATGAGGTCCTAGGGATGACAAATTGCGAGATTCGAGTTCATGGCCAGGTGAAATGCTTGCCACCTATAGTTGGTCAAACCTTGCCCCGTCATCTGGCATGTTTCACAGTACGAGGCTCACAGGTTATGAAGTCCACGCTCTCAGTCGCTCACTAGTAAACCGTCACCGACATGGCAGGTTCATGACAGTTGGCGACATCACCGGACACCCAGTCCAAATCATCAAAACATAAACTGTCCTAGGAGTGCGACAAGTCTGCATCCTATCTGATACAACTAACTGTTCACTTCGCCTTCGTATAATGAAAGAACTGGAACAATGAACAAAAAGGACACTTGTGTTGCAATCACACGACAAGAGGAGGGATACGTCAACTATGAATAACAAGCATCAGGTCTTGAAACGATCGTGACAAAGAGATGCAATAAGGTCCTCTTCTCAGATCATGGTAACAGTCTGAGGGGTCGTTTCTGTTACTAACACAAACTAGAAGCAAATAAGTTGGGTTGATCATGTGGCTGTCAATGGTGACAGGTGCTTTGCCGTACTATTAGCTATAGAATTGCATATTTCCAAATGTATGAAGTCATTAATACAGTAAGCAATTTTTGACATGCAAGATGCGCACACATGCATATATATACACATTATAGAATGACTGTTAGCGACAGTGATTTCAAAATACACGCACACACACACACAAATAACTGGGTGACATTTTGAGGAGAGTGGACGGTATCTAAGAGTTCCTTCTCATGCAGTCATTGTTGGCTAGCACTTGCTAGCTAACTTGATATCTTTGCTAGCTACAAGCACAGACCAAGAAGTCATATATGGGCTAATGTTAGCCTATTAGCCAATTTAGCATCAATCTGGATGAGTACAAACCTTTGCTCTTCCAGCTTCTAGTTTCCTCTGTCGCTCATCTTCATCCATATCTTGGTTACAGAAAAAAACATCAAAACTTGAGGACGGACGTCCTGATTTAGTTCATCATTTCACAGTTAACTTGTTTCTTAAGAGTTGGCTAGGCTACACAATCTTTCTGTTCTCTGTAACAACTGTCAATAGATATTCAACATGGCCGCCAAGCTTCTTCAACTCCGCCCTTATCGAATTTCCTCCAGTAAAAAACCCAATCAACGTACTCGGAAACAATTTCATAGCCAATAGCATTGCCACTCTATCTACTCCCTCCCACAGTACCTGGACTCTTTCGCCGACATGTTACTAACCAATCGTGAAATTGGATATTGACACAAACATTTTATTGATAGCATTTTTAGCCAATTATATATGGCTATTTCCAAAACATGATTCATCCCTCCCTCACGTTTTGAAAATGAGTGCCTGTGTGTGACTGGTTGAACAGCTCGGAGGTAGACCTCCAGTGAAAGGCGCTCGAAATGCCCGGGTAAAATAAGTGAATGCACAAACTAAACAGCAGAGTCGTGTGGATAAGCCCCAACTGTCAAAAAAGCAGCAGCTAGTGTGTTGGCAACAGACGGTCGCCGCTCACGCCGGTTTCACAGTTCACTGTTTACGTTATGACCACCAAGGTGATAATTTGTCAAACTTTCACCAGTCTATACTGAGGCTTTAGACTTAAATCCATTCATCCAATCATTTATAATTCCAACGTGTACGTTTTGATGTTCTTAATGTATTTTCATGGTAGATGTCTCATTTCGATCTACAACTATATTAATATTTATAGTGCACTTTTCTTAAACTCAAATCTATACAAGATTGACCCTAATGGAAATTCCATCTGCAAATCCAATAGCTAGTCTATTGGAATGAACTGGTCTCAAATGGTTTGTACTAGTATGTAACTGGTCAGATATCCAATTCAAGACAATACAATTGTTTCTTATTTGATGCCTGCTGAAAGTCTTCATCTTGTCCTTCACCAGGTAAAAAAAATTTGAGCCAACAAATGTTTAAACTTTTATATGGATCTACTATTAATATACAATTCAGAACCAGAATGATACAGAGGCTCCAGAAAAACCCAAGAAGTATAACCAGATAAAATGCCATTAATATCTATATTGTAATTCATTACAGCATTTACTTGAATTTCAGCATTCATGTAGATATATAACATACATATTTAAACATTGCTCACTTGTCCTGCTTCCTAATTATGGTTGATTGTTATGATAATAATACACTATTTTTATAGCGCCTTTTATTCAGACTTCATATGGACTTTACATTTTGGGATATCGATCGATTGACATCGATTAACACTTGTAGCAAGGTAAAGAACTGCGCATTTAAAGTCATTTCTTCTCATTGTAAAGCTTCATGTTAAGCCGCCAACATGGCTAGCAGTAGCACTTTTTAAATGAAATGTTAGGCTGGTTTCAGCAGGGAACAACATAGAAACCAACAAGGTCGGCCCACCTTAACTATAAGAAACACAACACAGGTGTGTCCCATAACAACCGTGAGTTGAGTTGGAGACGGAGAGGCGAGGGAGAAGCTGAACAACATCAGCTAAACAGGCGCAGGTGATATGAAGTGTGGCCACCACCGGCCATTGTTTGTTTGAAGGAGGAAGTGAACGTCTGGACCCCTCATAACTCCCATTTGTTTCTCAGCATGGCAGATCCTATGGTTGACCAGATCACCAGGCTGAAACTGAAACTGCTTGAGAAGGTGAGTGTGCCATAGGACACAGAACAGAGTCGTTACAGTACAGTATAAGGAGTTACCTTTTTTGGGGGGGGGCTGAGAACGGAACTTTTTCATCTTTCAGAGACTGGAGAATGAAAGACACAACAGAGAAGGCAGAGCTGAATCTGCCCTGTCGACAAGTAAGACTCCAGTTCATGTATGTATACCCAGCATGTCTTCTTCCAGCGAGTGACAGCAGTTGTTTGTGCCTGCCCAGGGAGCTTTGATGGACAGGCTGATGCATTGCACAGTGCACTGAGGAGGAAGAAAGACCTGCTGCAAAGACTGAGGGTATGCAAATGACATCATCAGCTCCAATATGATGGTCTGAGATCTGCTTATTTGGCTCTCTGTGAAGAAAGTCTTCTTATCAAACTGTACATTTGATGTCTAGGTGTTAATCTGCCACATCATCATCGTCATTATGTTTGGTTATATCATTGGCACCTGTGGTGGAATACCTCAACTCAAACTACAAGGTGTGTGCGTGTGTGTATTTGTTGTGATGTATGAGTTTCCATGCATGCAGGAGCAGCACATGATGGAGGATCTAAGCAGGCCTCACACCTGGGGAGGGACACGCAGACATTACAGATCAGATCCCTTCCTGGCAGCCCCCCCGCCTCAACCTCCGGCCCCCATCCACATCTACCAGCCAGCCCCTGCTCCCCCTGCTGTCCAGGCCCTCCCTCCCCCACCACCCCAGCCCCCCCGCATCATACAGCAACCTGTAAGTAAACAGTGGAGACTCCACAGATGATGTAACCTCTCCTTCCTGCCAACCTCACAGTCTGTCTCTCTATTTTTCTGATAGTCTTATCTTTTCTCGTGTCTCATCTTGTCTATGGAAGCAATAGAGAGAGAGGGGTGGATGTTATTTCTCCCTGCAGATTCCCCAGCAGCCTACCACCATCATACAGCAGTTACCACAGCAACAGCCACTTATAGCCCAGATCCCGCCGCCTCAGACCTACCCTGCGCCTCGGTCTGGCAGCATCAAAGAGGGTGTGGTACACACACGTGCACACGTACCTATCAATGTTCAACTTAACCTATCCATGTTTCAATGTAGATATTGTACTTCTGTCCAAATTAGCTACAGCAGAACTTTGAACTTTGACCCTGATTGGGGATGTGTGCGTGTGTTCACCAGACATGGTGGAAATGATGCTGATGCAGAATGCTCAGATGCACCAGATCATCATGCAGAACATGATGTTGAAAGCCATTCCTCCCTTGGCCATGTCCTCGCCTGGGGCTGCAGGTCACATGGTCCCTAATGGTCACCAGCAAGGACAGGTCTGTTCCCCCCCATCCACACACACGCACACACAAGCATGAGCAGCATACACATTAGAAAGTATTTCTTCACTCTTAGGACAATTACTTCGGTAACCCCATCCTTGTGAGATCAGAGGTCAAGCCCAAGGGAAGCGCCATCCACCACCACCACCACTACGGCTCCGCCCCTACTGCCCAACAGCTCCCTCCGATTGGCTACCCAGTATGGCCCTCCATGATGCCATCGGTCCCAGCAGGGTATGGAGGGGCCAACCTGCCGTCCATCCAGCATGTGACTGGCCCTGTCACACTGCCACCACTGAACACGCAAGTCTAACACGGACACAGCAGTCTCACACACTTCTTTATATGCACGGTCTCCATCTCATTCATACCTGTTTGGCACTGTCTTTCAGGATGAGTATGGAGGGATACCATTAGTACCAGAGACCCACATTGCGTGCTGGGGAGAGGTGTGTAATAGTTAAAAGAACATTGAGTTATTTCCACTTCCCTGTGGTAAACGTCTATTCAGAAACTTTGAGCAGCACTTCTGTCCTACAAACTCTCCAGATGCTGTAGCTGCAGTTACAAGCTTATTTGTTTCTGTTGTTTAGTTTCTTAGGGTATGCAAATTGCTGGTTTAAACTCAGTGGCAAATGATACATTATGTATGAGAATGTGTCCATAACAATCCATAAAAACCTTTGGTATATGACCTTTGCACTAGTTTATTGTCATAAGTTTTGAAACTGAATAATCTTACTGTACCTGTTTTTTGTCGCTGACCCCTAGATTATTTTACTGCTACAATATCTTAAAGGTTATTAACAAAATCCAAGATTATTTGACGTCCGTTTTTGGTACAGGCAAGATTCTAGCTTATCAACACATGTCACGATACATTATTTCTCGCAACATAACTCTACGCTTGAAGAAAAACACTACCGCCCGAACAGGGACTTGAACCCTGGACCCTCAGATTAAAAGTCTGATGCTCTACCGACTGAGCTATCCGGGCTCTGAAGAAACAGTTGTAAACTAAACTAAATAAACGGAATGTACTGAAAGGTTTTATATTTTGTAAACGTTTATATTCTACAATGTCAACAGTTAGTTAACCATTGAATTTTTTTATCGAGTTAACTTGTCAGCGAGGCAGAATGGGAACGAGATAATGAGGCCATACGACCTGAGACGATGTCACGTTACCTTAGCATAGCAATAGTAGCAGTCAATGCCTTTGACCAAAATGTTGGTCCAACTGTATTCAGTGCTTGCCGTTCAATAAAACAATATGTGAGCACATTTGACAGAGCTATATTACAGTCGGTGTTTCAGATCACATCAGATGCATCACTTCATAGCCATTTGGCATCGTGTGTCATCCATTACCGATTCTATCCTTTACGGGTCACTATTGAGCAAATGGTTCACACGTCAAGATTCAACAGACAACACATCACATATTAAATACACTTTATTGATGAATTTACAACTGTACAAAATTCATTTTAAACATATAAAACTGAAAATCCTCTGCAGCAAGCATTAAATGGCCTCACCTTGAACTTGGTACTGCTTCCTTGTAGTGGTCAAATCAGGGACACACTGTCTGTCCTACCTAATCTGTGCTTCTCATAAGCAACCAACACAACAGAAACATACTCTTTTCTTGAGCTATTCGCATGTCACCTCCCGAGATTAAGAAACTCACACCAACATTACAACAGAGACATCCTTTGGAATCAACATACCATTAACTAAAGTGCATTTTCTTCATAGGATTTGGAGAAAAGCTTTGGGACAGAGACAACATGCTGAGGTGAACTTGACTAGTTATTGTGAGCTGGGACTGCTTTATAGGACAGAGAAAGTGATGGTTGGATCTCTTGCTGCAATTCAAACGGTTCATATTCGAAATCCTCGACGGCTAGAGGGGTTCACAATCTTGTGCTTAAGGGCAATACTGTTGCATGGCACTGAGGTCGATGTCGACACATTGAAACTCTCTTTTCTCCAAAACAGAACAAATAACACCTCGTTTCACTGATAGAGGCATATTGGATAAACACACACACCACGTCTCCTACGTTACAGTCACATGTGCTTGCTGGTGTCTATACCTGCAAAGTCTACATGGTATCTCTGATGCTCCCACATCCCTTGAAGATCAAGACTGAATGATTGCAGCGCCCATAAGATTAGAAGTATTTATTTACATGCTGCATGTAAGCAGGCAGAGCTGCTGCATCAAAAAACGATTCCGTAAATAAAAGTTCTAATCTACAAGTGCAAACATAACCGTGCAAAAGGTCACACACCACTGTCGATCCCTTTACATGAGAACATTCTCTTTATCTGGATGTGCAATAAATACAAGCAACGTCTACATCTTTCTTGATTTAAACTTTTGAATTCGTATCCTAAACTTGACAAAGTTCTACACGTGGAGAGTTTAAATGAGTTTTGAAAGGCAGACTGAGCCTTTTGATGTGGATGATGTTTAGCTGAACCTGCTACCACCCCAAAGAGCTGTTGGAGAATAGGATGCTGAGGAGGAGGAGGAGTGTGTGTGTGTGTGTGTGTGTGTGTGTGTGTGTGTGTGTGTGTGTGTGTGTGTGTGTGTGGGAGGGATTCTCTTCACAAACTGAAGTTAGACCACCTGTGGAGAGAAAAAAGCCAGAACAAGTTACCTGTCTCGAACACACAAAAGTATAAAAGTCAGTCATAACTCAGATATAAATAATCAGGCTGTGTGTGTGTGCTGTTTGAGTGTATTTTAGGAGAAACATCTGATAAAAGTGTCAAAATAAGCGTATAATTGAACAGAAGCTACCTTGTGTATATGCGGGGGCATGTCGTCTTCCGAGCCCTCCTCTGGTACCGGGCCGTGGAGCCGGGAAGACTGCCCCTCCTCTGCCCACCCTCCCATGGGCACCCCGCGTGCTGACCTCACCACCCTGCCCGCCGCGCCCACGGACTCTGTAGGGAGGAGGAGGGGGGTGACGTTAATCTACATTGTGGTCGAAACCGAGCGCTGCCCGCTTTCCAAACAGCTTATCTGAGATCAGCCTAAAGGAGGATCCAGTGATGTCTTTATGTAACCTGACCTCTGCACCATCCTCCAGTGTACTCAGACGGACAGGCTCACCTGTGGTTCCTCCGTAGTGCCGCTGGCTGCCGCTCTGCAGCAGCGCTGCCCCCTGGACAGGGTCCGTGCTGCCGTGGGCTGAGCCCGGCGCCGAGGTGGGGCCGGGGACGCGGCTGGGGCTGGGGGCCGAGGAGGGGAAGGTGTGTGAGCGGGGGAAGGCTCTGGGGTTAGCCCCCCCTGCTGTCCCCTCGTCAGGGTCACTGCTGTCATCGCTGTCCTGTCTGTGCCAGGTGTGACGAGACAGCTCGCCCCGAGACTGCTGCTTGTGGATCTGTCAAGAGAGAGAGAGAGAGAGAGAGAGAGAGAGGGAGGGAGAGAGGGAGTCAGAGAGAGAGGGAGACAGAAAGAGCAAGACAGAGAGAGACAAAGTGAGAGAGCGTAGAGACAGAGAGTAAGACTAAGAGAGGTTCAACTGCGATCATGATTACATGTGGTCAAGTCATACTTGACATGAAGGCTCTCACCTCGTGCATATAGAGGGCGTGGATGCTCATCTCAGTGGAGGCGTACTCTGATAGGACCAGACTGGTCACCTGACCTTCCCACGCACTGCTGCTGGAGCTGACAGTCCGAGCATCCGTCCTGAGAGGAGAAGGAAGAGGAGGGAAAGTCAGTAAATCCTATCTCAGTGTTTACCAGTGATAGAGAACAACACAGACATTACAGAGAAAAGCCAGCAAGAGGGTCAAACATGGGAAGCCAGAATATTCTCCTACCCGGATCCAGTCATTGGCCGGCCCGTTGAAGAGGCGTGTCCAGCCGGCCTGTGAGCTGAGCTGAAGCTGCTCCTCATGTGAAGGCTGCTGCTTATTGGAGAGATGGAGCGTAGGGCCGACGCCCCGTCGCTCATGCCAACCGCCCCGTGATTGCTGATAGATCCGTCCCGCCCCAAATGGAGAGAGGCCAGCGTGGGCGGGCCTGTCAAGAGGTTGGCAACCAGACTCCTCGGCTGAGAAGGAAAAAGACCAAGCTTGTTGTTATCGGTCCTGCCGGCGAGGTGAGGATGCAGGTGCACGCCTATTCACTGAACACGTGCGTCCCATACCTCCGACTCGGACAGCGAGGTGAGGGCGTGCGTGTCCGAGGCTGCCGTGGCCTCCCTCTGCACCCTCTCCTTCAGCTGGCTGATGAAGTGTGTGGTCTCCTGGGGCGGCTGCCACTGAGGGTTGGTGATAGCAAAGTGCATCAGGGACAGCTCCGTCTTCCCATCCTCCGCCTGCTGGTAGATGGATGCCTCCGTCTGGCCCGCAGACATCCACTGGAGGAGGGCGGCGGGAGAGGGACCAAGGAGGGGAGGAAGGGGGAGGGATGAGGGCAGGCAAGAGAGGGAGATGGGGATGGGTGGGTGGGTAACGGAGAAAGGGGGAGGGGAGGGATATGGGAAGTCAGTGCATAAAAATGGTCCATATGGGATTCTGCATTTGATTTTCCATATATGACCATGTGTATGTGGGTGTATATGTGTGTGTGTGTGTGTGCGTGTACAAACCGCTGGATGCCCGTGCTGCCTGATGTCCATCTGGGCGAAGGAGCAGGTGTCCCCCACTCCCACCACCTCCACGGTGAAGTTCCTGAAGAAGTCGATGATCTCCAGGGACTTCCTCCTCAGGGAGAAGATGAGGATGAAGGGGGTGACCACTGGGCTGATCAGCTCCTCCAGGATGAACACCTGCACGCACGCACACACACACGCATGTACACGCACACACACATATGTATACGCACGCACACGCATGTGCACGCACACATACGCATATACACACACATACGCATGTGTATGCACACACACATGTACATGCAAACACACGCATGTACACACACACACAAACCCACAGTGGTTCATGGTCTAGGTAAACAAGCGCATTATGAAATCAGACAGTTCTAAATCTTCTTATATCTGTGCCTGTTCGCTGCCCCAGTAGATCCAGTTGGAACTCACCGCCTTGTACTGGAAGAGTTGGGAGAACTGGTCACGGGTCTCGTAGCGGTGGGCGTTGCCCTGCCAGTGGTCAGGCATGTAATGGATGTGAGCCAGGATAATTCTCAGAAGCTGCTCAGGACAGAACACCAGGTGCTGGTCAGGAATGAAGGACCTGGGAGAGCAGGTAGGGAAGCACACAGATCCACTGTAACAGTAGCAGCAACAACAACAACATGTACAACGTCCGAAAGTCAAATATACAATCCAAATGAACAACATGCAGTACTGCAATTGTGGAAATGAGGGGGAGGGGGGGGAGTGGGGTGGGTTTGCTGGCAACATCAACAGATTGAACCTGAGCCACACACACACTCACACACACCTGCAGACTGTGATGCACACTCCGAGCAGGGTGATCGACGTCAGCACGTGTTCCACGGCTAGGACGTCCTCGTCGTAGATGGTGAGGGCGATGAGCACTGCCAGGAGGGACCCGGCGAAGAACGCCACGTTCTTGGCCACCACCGTTAGCAAGGGCGACAGGAAGCAGTTCATGTACTTGGAGGAGGGCTGGAACAAAGACAGGAGTGAGAGAGAGAGAAAGCGAGAGAGAAAGAGAGGAAGATAGGCCTTTAAAGTCAACCTATAGCTTATTACACAAATTATAATGGAAATAGCATTCACTTTGTTACCAAATACTACAAAGTTTTATAATACGATTGATCACTAGTCAGGCCTTGGTGATGATATGACATGGGATCTGTAGAGATCTCCATGTGGGCGTGGGGGAGAAGCCGTCTGTACCTTGTAACCCTTACTGAGCCTTGACATGAGCTCGTGGTCCAGCTCGTTGAAGTGGCGCAGGTAACAGCGACCGTACAGGGACCAGCACCTGGCCCCCAGGGAGCCCGGCTCACGCTTGATCACCTGAACACAGGAAAGCAGAAAGGGGCCTTGAGGGGCCTTTCACTCAGTCTGACTGACAGGAATGCTGCATGTGTCTGTGAGACAGGGAGAGAGACAGAAAGAGAGACAAGACAGAGACAGAGAGACAGACAGAGCGAGAGACAGAGAGAGACAGGCAGACACATGGAGAGAGTGAGTGTACCTCTGTGTAACTGAAGAAGGCATACAGGATCTGCCACACCAGTATGACTGGACACAACAGCAGGTTGGCGATGCCAATCCACAGTATGCGAGATGCCAGTCTGTCTGCCAGCTCAAGCCGGTTCCCGCCTCTCTTGTACTCTGACTTCAGACTCCACTCATTCTCAAACAGAGACCCTGGGACAGAGGAGAAGGGGGGTGTAAATATGTTGACTTACTATCATTTCTTCTTTCTGGAATATGCACACTGTCACAAGAGAAAGCAGGAAAGACAAACACACACACTGACCTGGCCCCCAGAAGAAGATGAGCTCAAAGTTGTACTTGAGGCCTCGGGTGTAGAACACACAGTCCCCCAGCAGGGGAGGGCAGAAACGCACAGGGAGGAGGGACTTGTTCACCATGGCAACCTGGAGGGGATACACAATGTGAAGATAGGGTGAGTTAGAGCCTCCATCTTTCTCTCTATCTCTCACATACAGACTCGCACACACACACACACACACACACACACACACACACACACGGACCATGTAGTTCTTGAAGCGGAGGATGCGGTGGTAGATGTCTAGTTCGGTCAGCTCCTTCTTGTGGATGCAAATCTGATGCTCCTTCTGGATCTCCACGATGCGGGCCTGCACCTCCTGCCAGGTGACATAGGGCAGCTCACCCTGTAGGGCCGGGGGTGTGGGGGGGGCAGGGACAGACAGGAGGAGCCGGGGGTAGAAGAGAAAGGGTCAGAGAGGATTGGTGACGGCTGGATGCTTGGGTTTCATCTGTCGGGCGTCTCTCTCACCATGGTCATCTTGAGAGCGTTGGTGTAGAAGGAGCGGATCTCCCAGTAGCAGCACACATTGTAGATGAACTTGACGAGGCGGTGCAGCCAGAACACGCCGGAGATCACCAGCACAAAAATCACCAGGGCGTTGTCACGGATACTGGGGAGACGAGAGTCTACTGTCACCATTCAGATTACAAGGTCATTACAGGTCTGTGCATTGGGAAAAGCTTGACACAGCACTCCTGTGGGATACTCCCAGGGGTTTATACATTGCATTGATTTGGCTGACCCTTTCATCCAAAGCCATATCATGTCGTAAGTGGCGATTTGAACACGCGTCTAGGTCTTACCGGGCACTGCAGACGTCCACAGGTAGGAAGGCGTCAGGCAGGGTCACTTTAGCAGAGTCTGTGTGGTTGACAAACTTGTTAGCGAACAGGATGTCGTAGTCGACGCAGTTAGCCAGGAAGACGGTGAACCCCACGACAAACAGCAGCTGGCTGTTAGTGGAAAAGGCCCACGGAGAGAGAGAGAGGGGGGAGGAAGAGAGAAAGATCAGAAACGAATATTCCACGCTGCATTTTTGACTTTGTTACGCTGTTGAAAGCGAGTGATTCTGAACACACTTTCTCCTTTGGAGTGGAGCACTTACACCAGCTCAAAGATCTCTCCCAGGAGCATGCAGGTGAAGCCATTCTTCTGGTGCAGGTTATAGACGTGCAGGAGGTCAAGGGCAATTGGAGAAAGTGAAATCTCGATCTATTTCTAAGAGATCTAGACTGGTATCAGAGAGTTATGAACGATTCATTTCTAGGTGCACAGTTAACTAATAGAAAAACAAATGTTACTATTTGGGATGTTATATTCTATGAATAATCCTATTCACTCCAGGGGTGAATTGTCACAGGACTTGATTATCCCAGAGTGAAAACATAAGTAGTTGAAAAAGGATATCCTCTGAAAGAACAGGTCCAGGTTCTCTATGTGGTGCCATTGGGCTGTAAACAACAACATAAATGCCAATTAGTGTATGTGTCATGTGTAAAGGGGTGGGTTGCGTATGCATGGAAATGAATGTGTGTGCAATTACTGTATTTACAAGTACAGGTGTAAGTGACGTGGGTGAGGTATTGTGATGTACTGCATGTGTGTGTGTGTGTGTGTGTGTGTGTGTGTGTGTGTGTGTGTGTGTGTGTGTGTGTGTCTTACACTTTGCTCCCTCGGGTACATGCACCAGCAAGTTCTCCTCTCCTGGTGGAGAATCACTGTAGGACGCCTCCAAACGCTGATATTCCGTGTCAAAGTGTGCCATGGTACTAACAGCTTCAGTACTGCCAGGCAAACAGCGCTTCAACTACAGGCTGGGCAAAAAATACAGAAATTTATAGTTTAGCTGGAGGTGGAGCGTGACACAACACGATGAAATGTAAATTCTGCTACTGCGCCTGCTATTAAATGAACCCAACCGTGAGATATTTTTTTACAACTTTCAGATGTGCAACTGAATGTTTATATATTACAATTTGGCACACAGCCTGCGTCAAACTACACGGACCTACGAAGATATTGCCTGAAAGGGCTATCAGGACCTCTCGCATAAAGGAATAAATCACAACGAAACATCGCGTTGCCTATAGCCGACGCTGCCAATGTAAACATGTCACTTGAGCTCGCTCTCATGTTTGCATTGCTGGACATGTTGCGAAATCTTTATCGGGCGGCCCTAACCTGGAGTTAAGCCCCTTGTGTTATAGTAACACACAGCAGCAAGAACACTGCGATGAATCTTATCTGAGGTTTACCAGCACTGACACGTTACAATTGGTTACAACATGGACTGCATGTTCTATTACTGTTCTGCCAACATAGAGAAGTCCATGTCAATTATGCGACGTTACTCGGCTGCTTACCTCCATAATAGGTTGAATTATCCACTCACGTTCGGGTTTGGCCTGTTTGCCAACATTTTCGGGTTTGCCTACACTATGGAGAGAAGAAAGAAGTGGTTGTTGTTTCCTAACTTAAATCAGCATTGAATTCGAGCCTTTATCGGATATTCTATATCTTGACACTCCGCCCATGCCAAGGGGATAAGGAACGAAACTGTACTGTAGCACGTCCCTGTCCCCCATCCAGTCTCTGCTAGACTAAAAAAGACTGCTCCTCCATATTGAGGATCAACAACAACACTGACAATGTGAACCTATTTAGAATCATTTGGGCCAAAACTGAACAAAATACATTTGAGATCATATACGTCGACATTCTTACCTTTGAGTAATGACACGTCTGATTGTCACCGAATATCACGGGGTCGTCAGTACAAGTCTAGTTTTGTTATCGTTTCGTCACAGGGATGCCATACACACAGTCAGACAAGGAGATAGTTTCGTTTTTAAAAACACATTTCAGTCACATAAGAAGGACAGGTAAATATCCAATCAGAGTAAAGAATTTTAAGACAGGGAACACAGCAGCCATTCAGAGATGAGAAGGCGGGCTTTTGTGCTCTCAACGTAGAGTACGCCTCCTGAATTTTAGTAGGGCGCTGTTCTCAGAAGGGGACACGTTTGGTCGTTTTGGATAGATTGACCTCATAACACAGCGACAATTACACGTATATTCTATAACAGTGACAACAAACACTGTCAAATATATTGCATATTCACGTAAACCCTTGACATCTTTCAGAAATACAGATGAGGTGTGCCCTAGGAGTCCTCATCGGGTGTAGGCCTATCCCTTGCTATTGGTCTCCCCCTAGTGGACAGAATTAGGTAGCAACAACAATAACACCTAAACTGCCGCAAGCCGAAAACATCGCTGCGACTAATCCCTACTACCATACTGTAAAATATCTAACTTATTTCTTTCGGGGGGTTTTTCCAGAACCGTTAATGAATAGGGTTATCAAAATTCTCCTTAGATAATGCTATTGGGATAGTTCAATCTACATGTTATCTATATTTAATAGGCCAGAAGCTTAACAAGGTGTTTATCACTTAGGTCTGGTACCCTTGCCGGTTGTGGAACATTCATTTTGTATCCACAAAGCCCTGAAACTTTCCCGGAACAGCAGTCTTCATCTCATGTCACCCACAGTTAATCAGGGATCGATATCCATGGGAACATTTTTTCTAGCATGGAACACCAACACTGTTCCCGTTTTGTGCCCAAACTCATTGGGAACTAGTCTCCTTTCAGCCAGTCAATCCATTTGATAATAAAGTCAAGCGAGGGATAAGGTTGAAGCTAAAGATGACAGGACACTCCTCAGGAAGTGGTGTCCCCTCCCCTGCTTGAGAGACCCCCTGTGCAGAGGGGAACCCTGGCTGTTGAGGCGGTCCCTCTGTTCTCTCCACTGATGGGAATTGAAAGCCTCTGGAGTGACAGCTGTTCTTTTGTCCACTGCGTCACTGCATTAGTTAACGCTGGGTGTTTTTGAGCCATGTGTGTATGTGTATCTGTGTGTATAAGAGAGAGAGAGAGAGAGAGACAGAGAGAGAGAGAGAGAGAGAGAGAGAGAGCAGTAATGAGTCTTTTCTAAGACTTGATAGCATAACCCAAGTGCTCAGTTTAGCTCCTAAAGTTAGAAATATCTGTTTGCAAACAGTCATACACACTCAAATACACACCCGTGGGGTATGTGTTTAATACTATTAATTTGTCCGCCATCTGTCCTAGGCCTGACAGGGCATTTATCGCACATATTCAGATGTATATTTTCACCCTCCCCTCTCTCTTTCTGTCTCTCGTTTCTCCTCTGCTGTTTTTCCTCCTCGTCCGTTTGTCCCCTTTTCTCATTTTTCTTCTCTGTCTCTTGGTTCTGTCCTCTCTCTCTTTCACACGTGCACACACACACACACACACACACACACACTTTTCCTAAAATGTTAAACTGTGCATGAGTGTGAGACAGACACAGCCTGCTGGGAGATCTTGTGAGGTCTGGATAATCTTGTCATTACTACAAGTAATTTAATCTGCTCTGATTAGGATTAGGCTTCATTTACCCTAATCTCACTGGGGGAGTCTGTCAGAGTAATAAAATAGTTGATGAAGGTCTACATTAAAGTGCCAATTTACCAACATATTGCAGTACGTTGTTATGATGTCATAGTGCCTGCTTCCCTCCTAGACACCTTCATGTCACTGATGTTCTGAGGTGTAGTATTTCAATCCCATAGTATTTTATTTGAACGTCTAGGATCCTACCCTTCTCTGTTAGTCTCTTACAGTGAGCTCCAGCCTTTCCTGCTATAACCTTAGTCTGAACACACACGCAAACAGGAGGCATCAATACCTCTCGGTTCTTAGAAGATAAGATGAACGTCTGTCAGCTTGTGTGAGATAAAGGATCTTCTCTGATATCACAGTAGAATCCCAGACCTGTATTATGCTACGTGATGAATTCTCATCTTGCTTCTATGTCTGATATATGAGCATGTAGGGACCGCCTGAGCAGCCATGTTGGGGTAGTGGCCTCCTGTTGTATTGTCTGATTTGCAAGGGCTGTGGGTGTGTGTGGATGTGTGTGTGTGTGTGTGTTGGGGGGCTGCTTACTGTCCACTGCAGTTGGGTGCAGCTGATTAAATTACCCCACTGTCTGCCGAAAGCCAGGGGGTCGCAACAGTAGCTAATTTAGTCAGAAGACATGCTGTCATGGGGGGAGGGAGGGGCACAGAGAGACCAGGGGGACGGGGGGGATGGGGGGGGCTAGGGGCAGACCTGTGAAGGGCGGGGAGGGGGGGGGGTTAAGAGGGGTGGTCAGGATGAAGTCATCTCTCTGGTGCTAGGAAATGAGATCAGACCCTCTCCTGTACACACAGACACCAGCAGACATGCACATAGACTCCCTTCCGGTCTTCCTCCTGCCCCCCCCCTGCCCCCCCCCCTGCTACTGGTCCCTCTTCTTGTCTCTAGTACCCCAAGACAGCAGAGACAGTGCCTCTTTCTTTGTCTCTCTTGCTTACTCTCTCCACCACCCCGATCATCACATACAAACATACCTGTCTTATCTGTCCGTATGAACACATTACTGTATTAGAAGGTATGCATCCACACACACTCTGCCTGCATGCATGAGAAGGAGAGCGTGAGAGAAAAAGAGAGGGTTGAGTTCTAGATCAGGGAGATTTACGCACTGTGTTTTCATTTTCCCTTATTGAGGATCAGGGGGGATAAAGGTGCGGGTCTGTGTTATGGGAATGTGCGTTGGTGTGGTGTGTGTATGCAGAGAGAGGAGACTATGCTAGTAGCATTTGCACATATGTGGGTCAGTTAATATCACCTTGATCAACGAAAGCATAAACAGGACTTTGCCTACAGTTATGGAATAGGAATTAGTGTGTGATGTGTGTGTGTGTGATTGCGACGAGCTTGTGTGTGTGTGTGACGAAGCTTGTGGTGTGTGTGTGCCGAGCTTGTGGTGTGTGTTGCCTCTGTCTGTGAGAACCTTTTCTCTTCATCTCAAATAACAGAACTCACTGACACAACAAACACGAAGATATCCCATAATGCACCTCAACAGGAAATGCACTGCAGCATGCTCGCTGTCTGATCCATGAGTCACATGACATCATCCCAGCTCCAGTCAGGAGCGCAACTGTACATTTACTGAGGGGTATACAAGATTATGGTTGGCGCCCCCTCCCAACCCAAAAATCGATATAAAATGCATTTTACACATGGACAAAACACAGAAATCGCCGCAACTCTACCGGCGCCTCTATACAACGCAATACACCGCATACACCGCGATACACGCAATACAAGACGCTACACTGCAATACACCCGCATACACTGCATACACCGCATACACTGCACACAACGCGCATCACACCGATATCACTGCAGCTACACTGCCATACAACCGCATACACTGCATATACTGTATACACTGCATACACTGCATACCCCATTTTTGCGCCACTGGCTCCAGTATGTATTTGTTGTATGGGTGTCTGGGTCCATGTGTGTGAGTGTGTACGTTTGTCCGCATGTGTGTGTTACCAGAGAACAGAGTATCATATGAGCACATGCATGTGGGTGAATCATCATGCATCATGCGCTATTCCCCGAAGGACGGTAACGTCACTGAGAGTCATTTAGACGGAGTCTTCTTTCTTTGCTCTCCGGAGCAATGACCACACACAGACACACATGTCAACACCCGGCCCTCAAGTCCAGGAGACGAGTGGGAAGACGGTCTAGGAGACGGCTTGGAAGACGGTCTAGGAGACGGCTTGGAAGACGGTCTAGGAGACGGCTTGGAAGACGGTCTAGGAGACGGCTTGGAAGACGGTCTAGGAGACGGCTTGGAAGACGGCCTGGGACAGGAGATGCTGGACACCTGCTGGATGCAGACTTGGTGCTCTCACATCACTAACTGTCTTCCAGAAGGGAGATCGGTGACGTCACATATAGTGTCACAGGATGTGGTTAGAAGAATTGTATTGTAGCCAGTTAGTGTATTTATTCCCTTCATCATCTGCTCTGTTCTGTATACCACTTCACACGGCTCTCCCAGCTGGCCTTTCTCTTTCCAAAACTCCTCTGACTCTTAAGCCACACTAACACCAGTCTGCTCTCCAAGATTCGGGGAATCCTACCTATATCTGGCCTCTAGACAGGCAGATTAACTGATCAATACTGGCTGATTGATTGTTGATGAAGAGAAAGACAGGGCAGAGTTGGACTGGGTTATGGAAGAGGGATTGCATGTGTATTCAATTAAAATTGTTTGTGTGTGGTGTGTAAGCGCTGAAATGACTGTGTGAATATGGCTGTGTGTCAATGTGTGTGTGTGTGTGTGTTGCGTGACTAATGTCTGAATCGGTCTGGTTCAGACAGCAGTGGTGTGCCTCTGGTGGATAGAGTTTAATATCTGTCACTAATCGAATACAAATTACATTTGGGGATGTTAAGGAACCTCAACTGGTTCATATTGGATTTGCTGCCATCTGCGCTCTGTGTGGGATGCAAGGGCATGTTTCTGCTAAATATGCGGGCAGTGAGGAGATCCAGGTCTGTGTCAGCAAGGCCCTCTGAAGCTCTCTGTATCATTGTTTCTTGTTGACTGTTTTTTTAAACAGTCATAAACGATTCCCTGTCTGGAAAGGGGGGGAAGAGCGACGGAAACAGAGGAAGCGGGGGAAATAAAGAGATGGGGGTGGGGGTGATGAGGAGAGATGTATTGCCACTGGTCCATAAAACTGATTGGCTGTGACATTGGGAGTGATGAGAACATGGTAGACAACCTGTGATCTCCGAAGGACATGAAGACACACAAGTGTGTGTGTGTGTGTGTGTGTGTGTATGTTGATGGGTAGTGACGTGGATGCGGGACTCCATGAGCCATCAGCTCATTGGCAATCTGTCTACATTCTCTACCAGACAACCAGAGAGTTATTGATGATCTATCCACCACACCCTCTCCCTGATTTAATACATGCATACATTGGCTTAGTTTCATTTTCAAACACACACATACATGTTCACGTGTGTCCATGCCCTGACTTACACACACACACACTCACACACTGACACACAATTATACTAAGGAATATAGAGTGGGATGAGTAAGCAGAGTAATAACCCTCAGGGTATGGTATTTCCCAGAATGCATCACTGTGGGTCACTCGATGCACTGCTGGTGTTGGTATGGCAATTATCCAAGTGTGTGTTAATGGTGTTTGTCGTGTTGAATATGTGTCCTGTAGCAGAATACTTTATTTGGTCAATAACTTTTATGTGATCACAGATAGCCTTTTTGTTCAAAAGTGTGACAAAGTACGTATGTTAGTTTCAGCGTGTATATATGTGTTAGTCTCACAAGAGATTGTGTATGGTCTTTGAAAAGCACAGATTGTACTTGTCAAGTTGTTATAAAGGCTGTGAGTTCGCAATATGTCTTTTTTTAATCACACTGAATTGTTTAATCTTTTAAAAATAGGCCAAGGAAACAAGGATATCATCCAACTATCTTTCTGTTCCCTTGACAAGCTCTGTTCTGATGGCTGCCTAACATTGCTATATCTGCTCCACAGCTAGACTAATAGCCCTCCACAGACATAAACAGTTTGTTTATGTCTGTGTGCATGCTCCTGTGTGTGTGCACGTGTCAGTGCTGGTAAACTGCTGCCAGCACAAAAGGGGGCCCTGCTAAAGGGTGGAGTTGTCGAGCTGTCTGCGTGAGGAAGATGGAGAACAGCGAAACACACAGGAGAGAGGCCCCTGTTTTCCTCCAGGGCTGCAAGGGGACTGGCTGGGCAGCACAATGCCCTGCCCCAGAGAGGCCTCACCCTGCTGGGCTACAGGCTGCAGCACCTGGTCCCTCGTTCTGGGAATCTGGAAAGAGGAATCACACACACCAAGTCCCACTGCTACCAGCTGGTGGATTTGGATCTATGGAAATCCGTTTTATGGACGCTCATGAATGTTCAGTATGAACCTGGAGAGAGAGGTCTGAGTTGTGTTTTCTGGATTTGTAACTGAATCCCAGAATGCAGAAGGCTACTGGGATATACTGGTGAGCATCGGTGCTTCACTGTCTTGTGGCCCCTCGCAGTTTCTTTTGAGGGGGAGTTTTCACGCCTCTGATCCTTTGTGCTTGCGTGTGTGCGTTTGCATTTGTATTTGCGTGAGTGTGGGTGTGTGTGTGTGTGTGAGTGTGTGTGAGTGTGTGTGTCAGCCCTATCATCTTCCTACCAAGGCCCGTGAGCGACAAGAGGGGGATTTTTAGAAATGATCACACAGAAATATGAAGTATGTGTGTGTCTGCATGCATGGAACTGAAGCAGTCAGTTGATCTTAATGTGTGTGTCTGCATGCACAGAACTGAAGCTGTCAGCTGATCTTAATGCGTGTGTCTGCATGCACTGAATCAAAGCAGTTAGTTGATCTTAAAGGGGATTTCAGATGATATGATGACAGCTCAACCCACTCAGCTAATGTAGACATCATGATGTCATGATGAGTGTGTGTATGCATATTTGAATGTGAATGTGTATCAAAGGGAATGCTTCAGTCTGTAT
This sequence comes from Plecoglossus altivelis, assembly GCA_036571765.1. NCBI lineage: Eukaryota > Metazoa > Chordata > Actinopteri > Osmeriformes > Plecoglossidae > Plecoglossus > Plecoglossus altivelis. Next base: position 11,842,885 of record BROE01000009.1, read on the forward strand.
TGTTAGGAATTCTGCCCAGGCACAATGCCCATTACATATGCAGGACTAAATTGAAAACATTTCCATATTTCTTACTGTCGAAAAAAACCCTGAATCTGCACATTCTTTATCAGTTCAGGTTCAATTCTTGTTGTTTAAACTACTTTTTACAACTGAGACTGACTGTATCAACATGAGCTGATGATGGTTACAGTAATGGTGCCCTGAAGTGTGTAACTTGACTCTGGTGTCTCTGTAAAAGTTGTCTGGGAGCGTAAGTGTAGCTTAAGCAAACCATCCGGATCTTGTGAGCTCATGTTTTGTGATAAAAGATGAAAACACATGAATTATCAGCTCTATTGCAGCAATTATCCTACTTTAGCAGGTCATGATGGCTGCCCCAGTCATAGAATTTGACTTCAAACATTTCCTTATGTAACTTAAGGAGCATAGTGGGGCGGGTGGGGTGGGGGGGGGGGGGGGGGGGTTGTGACAGAGATGGGGAGGGGCCAGCACTAAGGAGGACAGATGGGATGACATTCTCTTTCATCTGATGTGAAACCAGAGCGATGTCAGTCTCTTCTTCACCTACTGCAGATTGTTTCTTTAACTACAGATGAGGTGTTTGGTCACCTGACCTCTTAGTTGGAAACAAACAACTGTGTTCAAGTGTGGCTGTTTATAATGCTTGCTTTTAAATTATGCATGATAACTCATGGGAACCACTTTGTCAATATCACTCATCTCCTCCAAAGCAGGTTCTGGTCAATGCTTGTTGAGTTTTGACTTTCACAAGAATGTCTTTGTCATTGTCTGTGTGCCTCTTGTATGCCTGTTTATTTCCTCTGCTTACTAAGTTTATCATAGGAATTTGACACTGATCTCTTCATTCAGTCTGTGTGTGTATATTAGAGAGAGAGAGAGAGAGAGAGAGAGAGAGAGAGAGAGAGAGAATGACAGAAAACTGTAAGGAGTCGAGGCTTCTTCCCTGAGTATGGCGCCGCCCCACCGCCCATCTCTGTGTCGACAAGCTCATTCAGCCCCTGCACGGACCGCTAGTCGCACACACCCACGCACACACACGCACACACACACATACACACACCACCACACACGTCTATACACATGTCCGGCGCTGCGGTGCGGGTGAACTGAATGTGGAACTGGCACCTGCAGCAATCGAGAGAACTACCGTTTTTTCTCAACATGGGCTGCGTACCAGCTGCGTGGCGTGGAATTGAACTTGTGGTATAGCCCATCACACGGACACACTAACGGAAGGAGTGTGCGTAACCTCTCCTTTTTGCTGTGCAGTAGCCTATACGGTTAAAAAGACAGGGGCTGGTGAATGGAACACAACAACGGACGGCGTTGTCACCTCGGTCCCATTCCAAGAAACACGTACACCCGGTGATTGTAGTGATTTAGCTTACCGGTGTGCCGAGTGAGCGTCGGCCCATTCGCGGACTGCACGCGCGCTCGGTAGGAAAAAGGAGGATGGAGGCGTTTTTCACGGAGGTAAGCCAGATAAATGTGTGTTCCCGGCCAGGGCTGGACGGTAAAACGGGATTAGCCTACCACATATTTCTAGGTTGTTGATGTTTATGTTGATGCTGCACTGTTCGTGTGTTCAAACCAAAACATTTGGAATTCTCTGCACGTCTGTGTTTTTAATCGCACCTTTTTGGTAGGTGTTTGATGCCTGGCATGCCGAAAGCACTCGTTCAGATAAGCATATTTTGCTTTGTGAAAAAGTAGTGAAATAGAAAACGGCCTTAGCAATGAAAGCATTCAATCACACAATGATAACATATCGATATTTAGTTGTGGGTGTTCTGTCACCACGTCTCAGGTAGACTGTCGGCCCACCGACATTAATATCAACATGGGCTTCCAGATTTAATGGTCCAGCATTGAAGCCTCCAGCCGTGTAGTTAAAACGACCTTCTCTATTTATTCACACACGGGGGAGAGTAATTGGCTAAACAGGGCTAGTTGGAGTTTAGAGCTTTGCCTCTTCATACTGTAACAACTCGGATTAATCCCGATCTGGTGAGGGGGAAAGCCCTCGGTGTGCTTCTGCTACATAGGGCTGGTTAGGGGATGAGAATGGTTCGAGACCGAGTGCTCTAGAAACCCTTCACCGGTCTTCTTCGCCATTGGACAATCGTTATTGGCTCTAAGGACGGGTGTAGAATGGGTTGGTAATATGATGGCGGGGTTTGAGGAAGGGGTGGTTCTGAGGAAGAAGAGAAGGGGAAGGGGGTGCATGATGAGGTGGCTGTTTTGAGCGCCCCTCCATGGAAAGTGGGCAGATAAATTCAAGGGTACCGCAATGGTTGTTATCAATCGAATGCTTCATCACACCGCGCTTGTCTCTTATTGAATAATTTATGGTACATTTACGAGGTCCGTGCACTTAAACGTTGCTTGTCATTACCATCCTGTCGGATTGAGAGAGGGAGAGACAGCGAGCGAGAGAGGCGTTTTTGTATTTCGGTGTTGAAATCGCGTTGTACCGTTTTTTTAAAATCAATAGGTGAATTTACAGGGGTTTTTTCCACCGCTCACATGCAGTCACCTTTCTAGACTGACCGCCGGTCGTACCGTCAAGTGATCTGAGATAAAACACTCAAATTGTTCCAAAATAATGTTTTGTTATGGTCCTTGGTTGTTGGCCTGGTATCAATCCTAGAATACAAGGCTTCCTTTCTCAATTCACCACTGAAAGATACAGTAGTGAAAGTGTTGCCCTCTCATAGCCGCCTCTCTCCATTTTCCTCTCCTTTCTCCCTACTTCCCTTCTCCAATCCATCATCTTGGGAGGGTAACTTGCCATACAGTTTTGGTTCTCTTCATAAACACACAAACACTCAGTGATGTCAGTGTGTGCGTGTGGAAGGGCCTCGATCCCCGAATCATATCGCAGGTTGTCATTCTCACTAGGAGGTGTGTGTGTCTGTGTGCGTGCACGCTTTTCCTTTACTGTCTGTGTTCTGGTTGACGCTAGGACCCAGAAACCCATTTGTCTGGGTCTGCCTTTTTCGGGTGGTTGCGATGGGATACAGAGGTGTGATGTGTTGAGTCATGACGGTTGCGATCTGACAGTTGCAGCGAACACCTGCATGAACACAAGCCCTTGTGTATGTGTGTGTGTGTTATCAAAAAGACATATGGTATATTTGGGATATCGTGGCAGAGAAGTCAGGATTTTGACAGGATGCACAGATACACCAAGAAGACAGTCGTCAGTCTCTAGTGGGTTAGACCCCATTCCTGTAAGAACATTCCCCCAGGCTCTCTGCCTCTTTGAGGTATTGATCACATCTCATTGATCCAGAAACCACAGCGACCCCCCACCCTTTTCAATCCCCTTTCGAGAGAAAGAGAGAGAGGAGAGAGGGGAGGACAACCACTCCTCTCACGCCGAGAACCAACTGTATGAGAGAGAGGAGTAATTAGGATGAAGTGGTCTGTAAATTCTTATTATGACAGGTATGAGTTATGGACCCCCCAGTTCCTTAACCCTCATTCAGGTTATTTCTTTCCCTATCCCTCTGCCTTCGTCTGTGTCTTCTTTCTAAATATTTGTCTATATTCTTTCTCTCCATGTCCCCCACTCACTCACTCACTCACTCACTCACTCGCTGGCTTGCTTGGCCGCTCGCTCACCCGCTCTCTCTCTCTCTCTCTCTCTCTCTCTCTCTCTCTCTCTCACTCTCAGTAAACCCAAACATGAAATGTCAGGTGACATCACATTACTGTATCTTGCCAAAGCTCTATCTTGGAGAAAAAGTATGTAATTGAATATGGAAGTGTGTGTGTAAGTACGTATGTGTTTGTGTGTGTGGTTTTGGTAGGTTATCAGTGGAAGGTGTGACTCACAGACAGGTGTGAATATGCATGTCCTGGAACTGCTTTGAAGATAGATCCTTCGAGGTCAGCTGCTACTGTGTCAGCATTCTCCATCCTTCCATCTCTCTCCCCCCTCCTCTCTCCCCCCTCTCTCCCCCCTCTTTCTCCCCCACTCGATCTACTCTCCTCCCTTAACTGTCTCTCTCTGCTCTCTATCCTTCTGTCATCACTCTTATTTTTATGCAAGCCCTAACCCATGTCAGATGAATCATTTTTGACCCTGCCACCTTGTGGTTCTGATTAATTCAAATGAGATTTAATGGCATTATAAGCCACTTCTGCAGTATGCTGCATACATGGCCTGTATCCTGTAGCATAAAGAGTAGTGGCCTATAGCATGTAGAGTATAGTGTGTAGGATGAGGCCTATAGCATGTAGTGTATAGTGTGTAGGAAGTGGCCTATAGCACATAGTATTTCGGATGGAGGATGTGGCCTATAGCATGTAGTGTGTAGGATAGAGGGTGTGGCCTATAGCATATAGTGTGTAGGATGGAGAGTGTGGCCTATAGCATGTAGTGTGTAGCATAAAGAGTAGTGGCCTATAGCATGTAGAGTATAGTGTGTAGGATGTGGCTATAGCATGTAGTGTGTAGAATGTGGCCTATAGCATGTAATGTGTAGGATGTGGCCTATAGCATGTAGTGTGTAGGATGTGGCCTATAGCATGTAGTGTAGGATGTGGCCTATAGCATGTAGTGTAGGCTGCTGGTGGAGCAGAGAGAGCAGTCACTGGAGATGTGTGACCTATTTTCAGCAGAACCAAACACATTTGTTCTGCTCAAAAACCGCATCATCTCTCTCTCTCTCTCTCTCTCTCTCTCTCTTTATCTCTCTTCTCCCTCTCTTTCTCTCTCTTTTTGTTTTCTCTTTCTCTCTTACACTCTCTCTCTACTCTATTTCTTTGCTCAGTCTCTCCCTTTGCCCTCTATTCCCTTGCTATGTTTCCATCTTCCCTCTATCTGTTCTCTCTCTCTTCATCCCTCTCTCCTCTTACCCCTTAGAATCCTGTTCCTATTCTTGGTGCCTCTCCAGCTCTCTTTCACCCTCCCATCCCCCTCTCTCTCTCGCTCTCTCTCTCTCGCTCTTTCTCTCTTTTCTGTGTGGGAGCAGTTCTCTGCTAATGAATACTGTTACAACCATTTCACATCCTTATTCTTAAGAATTTGATTCCTTCTTCCTCAGGGGATGCTATCTACCACCAATACACCCTCTCTCTAGCAGTCAGAACTTCATTTCCCAGAATCCCTCTCTCAACACCTCTATCAACTCCAAGCATCAACAATCAAGCCAGGGGATGAGGGGTTAAGCAAAAAGAGGCTGTTTCTATTGCACCCTGTTTCCATGGCATTGCCGAGGACTCTTGTTGCTGGGACGAGGGTGTGACTGTAGTTTAAGCCAAGATGAGAGAGAATGTGATAATTAGCCAACTGTTCATGTACGACCTCTCAGAGAGGATTAGAACAACACACAGACACACACAGACACACACAGACACATAGACGCACAGACACAGACACACACACACACACACACACACACACACATACATACATACATGCATACATAGGCAGGTTTATCAGTCCAGCTGTGTAAAGGGGCCAAGGGCTCTAATTCATAATTCAGCTGTGTGATGTGTGCTGCTGTTTCAGATCCGCTTTAGATTGAGACAAATTAGAGCAATGCCTGATAATTGAGCCACAGACAGACTGATTGACTGACAACTGACTGACTGACGGCAGGCAGGCAGGCAGGCAGGCAGGCAGGCAGGCAGGCAGGCAGGCAGGCAGGCAGGCAGGCAGGCAGGCAGGCAGGCAGGCAGTTTTACACCTACAAGACCAACACTAATCCCTTTCATGGACAGATGTGACCACAGCGCAGGTGACACACAGAAGCACACAATGACCTTTCTGATGTGGGCCGCACACATACACACCCAATCACCTGCTTTCTCCTGCCAAACACCATAATCTGGTAAGAGCATCATCTTGCTGTTAGTATTATCACCTCTAATGGACAATTCAGCCACAGTCTGGCCCCTCCTCCATCTGCCAGGTGGGGTGGGATGGAGAGAGGATAGCCTGGAGCCAGTGACATCTCTCTCCAGTGTGCCATGTTACTGTCACAGACGATCATGATATTGCACAGCGCGTGGTCTAGAAAAACGTGCAAGCTAAGGTGACTATAATGTCATCAGGTACCTGCTCTCATGTCCAATGCTTGAACAGCCCTGTCAAAAAAATGGACACAAAGCCAATGTGACCGCTGTGGCAACAGCCATATTTCAGCCGGAGCTGTTGACCTTCTGAGTGTCTGTCTGACCCCAGCTAATGGAGGAGGGTTATTGTGAGAAACCCCGCCCATCAGTCACACCCGCCCGTCCATCAGGAAACACAAGCTCCTCCTCCTCACCTGATATTTATCGTCACGACGACTCAACAAACAACACGTAGGTCAGCGTCTCCCCCCTCCCTCCCCCCCCATCTGACCTCCTCTCCCAGGAACAACTGATGGAGCATCGGGCAGTAAAAGGTAAAAGAGAGCGAGGGAGATGAGAGGCTGAGATGGAGAAGATGGAGGAGATGGAGGAGGAGGCGGAGGAACAGGCTGCAAAAGGTGAAAGAGTTTCAGGAAAGTAGATGAAGAGAAAAGAGGGAGAGCCGGAGGTCTATTTAGGTGGTTCTACTCAATAGATTTAATGGGACTGTTGGGGCGTTACGGGAGGTTGTAAATCCCAACCCCCTCCCTACACACACACACAAACACACACACACACACACACACACACATACACACACGAGGCTTGTTCACCCTTGACTCCTCAGTCTCTCGGGTCCAGCCCCCCCC
>BROE01000009.1:11850261-11872523 GCA_036571765.1 Plecoglossus altivelis
TCTCTCTCTCTCTCTCTCTCTCTGTCTCTCTCTGTCTCTCTCTCTCTCTCTCTCTGTCTCCCTGCTCCCGGCTCACTGTCATCTCTCCTCCCCCCATCATTCCTCATCCATCTTTCATTCTGTATTGCTCATCTTCTTCATCTCTCCTGTTCCTCCTCTCTCTTCTCTTCCCCTTCAGTGCAGTCTCTGGTAGGTTACACTGAAGAGTTGACTTGCAGTCATGACACCGATATGTCATGTTGGTGTATTTGTGTGTGTGAGTAGTTTGTGTCATCAATGGCATTCCTTGTATGTCATCCTGACAGGACTTAATACACAAACTTCATTAAGACACTATTAGTCATAGCCTCTGACTAAACCAGCTCTCCTTGACTCAGCGTATGTGTGCGTGCCTGTGTGCGTGTGTGTAGCTGAATAGCGTGTTCGCAGGTGTCAACTGTGAGCGGGTCTTTCCTGAGGCTAAGCATGTGTGCATGTGTGCATGTGTGCGGTGAGACGTTGAGCCCATGTTCAGGCCTGCTTGGTGAGTGTTTGCTGTAACATGAAGGGTCTTGAGAAGAAGGGTCCTTCCATCAGAGGCCTTGCAGGGGCAGTGCCTCACTCAAGCGGCACAGGCGTCTCTGGGATCGTCCCAGTGGAAACACCACCCTGATCATTCACGTCCAGCGCACACGTTGCTGTTCCCTGCTCTGAGCCACATGCACGGGGCCGGGTTCGTTAGCATGTGCGTCTGTGTGTGTGTCTGTGTGTGTCTGTGTGTGTGTGTAGAGGCTGACGTTAGGGGCCTTTACTGACACCTCATCACTGGCTGTTTAAACAGCCTGCAATCTGAGTCCAGGTTGTTCAGGTAGTTCTAGTATCCTGGGCTGGTTAGGTGGGGAACAGGGGTCAGGGGTAAAGTGGTGATGGAGGTTGATTGAAAATTGATGGAGACTAAAGAAGGTTGGCTGTCCAGTTGGGCTCTATGTATGTATGTGGGCGTGTGCAGTTATACACGTTTGTGTGTGTGTGCATGGATATGTTTGAGTGGGGGTGTGTGAGCATGCCGTGTTGATGGGTATGAGTGGGAGATGCCACAGTGATGTAAAGAGATACCTGCTAAAGTGGAGGGGATGGCCTGGACCGAGGTGATTCCCAATCCCTCCTCACAAGACCTGCTGAATGTGTTTGTCTGTGGGTGGGGGCGGCGGGGGGGGGGGGGGGGGGGGGCTTGTTGTCATGCACAGCCCAACCTGTCTGTCTGGACTGATGACAGACAAGGGAAGGAGCGAGAGAGGATGGTGGAGTCTGGAAGGAGCAGGTGGGTTTTAAAGATGCGGGGTCATTTCCACCCCCCCCCCCAAGATAATCTAGAACTAGAACTATATATTGAGAGGAGAGAGAGAGGCGGCAGGAAGAGAAGAATAAAAGAGAAAGAAACAGAGGAGGGATAAAGAGAGGAGAGAGACAGTGGGGGACAGAGAGGTTAAGGGGGATTTTTGGGTGAGGATTGAGTGAGTGATACTTTATGTGTGCTTTGTGGCAAAGGTCAGACTAGGGGTTAGGGGGTGAGGCAGTCAGTCATAAATTGGGTCAAGGGTCATTGTTGAAGTAAAACAGGAAGTACTGAATAGGAAGGTCAGGGAAAACAGGAAGGTCTAGAGGTCAGTGTATTGTCATGGTGATGGCTGTGTGTGCTGGAATCTGCCAAAGAGATGGAGCGCGAGAGAAAGAGAGAGAGAGAGAGAGAGAGAGAGAGAGAGAGAGAGAGAGAGAGAGAGAGAGAGAGGGAAAGAGGGAAAGAGGGAAAGAGGGAAAGAGGAAGGTGATTGAATGAGAGATTTAGAGAACCACAGTTGTGGGGAGCAGAAAAGGCAGAAAAGGAGAAAGATAAACAGTTTAACACAGCAAGAAACCTGCTCCTTGGAGAAAACGTGGGATATAAACATTCAACAAGCAGCCACTCATTTCTTTCACCCTTTGTTGCTTTTAAAAGTGTTCCTGTGTAGTTGCTCACTGTGTAGTTTGTGTGTGCGTGCTTGTATATGAGTGTGAGACTATATTTGGAATGACTGATGGTGCTAAGGGCTCTTTCTACAGGAGTCATTTAAACACTGTTCAACCTCTACTTCTATCCTGATTCACCCTGCTGAAACATCTGACTGTGTGTTCTGTTAGCGTGTACGTGTGGGTGTGTGTGTGTGTGTTGTGTGTAGTGTATGCCTGGTTAACTAGCCTGAAGCAATGCTGGCTTCCTTTATCTGCACAGTGTGTGTATGTGAGTGTGTGTCTGTTTGTGTGTGTGTGTGTGTGTGTGTTAAGTGGCTGTAAGGGGTTGCCTGGGGGTGTGAGCCATCTGTTACTAAAACAATTCTTCTCTTTCACCACCCCTCTTTCTCTGTCTTTCAGATGCAACCATCTGGTATTGCATATAGTTCTGGTCTTCCTCCTCTTCACTATTCCTACCTACCAGTCCTCACCTCTCCCAAACACTCCTCACCCCTACCTCACCTCTCCTAAACATTCCTCACCCCTACCTCACCTCTCCCAAACACTCCTCACCCATGACTACCATGCCTCACCTCCACCACCCACTCCTTACTCCTGCCTTGCAAGCACCCTCAGAGCTCACCTCCACTTCACCTGTTCTACTTTGTTCTCATACCTCACCCATGTCTTCCCCCTACCTCGCGCCTCCCTCATCTCTGCCACCTCCTCACCCCTTTCCCCAACTGTACCAGTCTCTCATCACTACAACCCGTCAAATACCCCTTCCAGACCCACCATCTCAACATTGACCTCATCCCATCAATCTAACGCTTTATTTTTTGAAGGGCAAAATGTCTGACCTTGAATTCAGGATGAATATAAAATGTTCTTGACTCTCACATCAGAGGTTCTCTCCACTTGCCTCTCCTCACCACTCAGTGACTGTCCTCCCATCTTCCTCCCTTCCTCTGCCCTGTCTGATTAGGGTCTAGAGGTCAGAGGTGACCAGCTCTGTGTGACAAAGCAATTTGTCTATGAGGGTCAACCGAACAGAACACACTTCCTCTGACCCTCTGGATCAGTCTCAGTGTACACATACACACACACACACACTCACACGCACACATACTCACACACACCCACACACACCCTTACACACTCACTCACACACACACACATACACACAGACACACACACACACACTCTTACTCACACACATGCACATATACTCACACACACACTCACAATCACACACTTCATGAAGACACCCCCCCCTCACCACATTTCTGGGTCTGTTGCTCTGTAGTCCAGCTGTTTGGCTCCCCTCTTCCCCTGAAGCACATGTGCGGCATCTGTCTGTGAACACACACACACACACACTTTCACACGCATCAGTCAACACAAAAACACACATTATGGTCACACTTGATGAAGTTCCTCTCCCCATGCTATAACTTGCGACTGTATTTGGGTGGTGCCTTGTGCTACGCTAGTGATGGATGCACTGTGAATAGTGTGTGTGTCTGCACTGTTTCGCCAACGCTGTGTGTGTGTGTTGCAGGGGACCCGTGTGTGGGTCAAGGAGAAGGAGCAGCTGGTCCCCTCTGTCGTCAACTCCTGTGCAGATGGAACCCTCGTTCTCACCACAGACTACGGAGAGGTAAGACACACATACCTACTCTCACACACCTACTCACACACACCTACTCACACACACCTACTCACACACACACTCGTTCATGCAAGCACACATACACGCACAGGCGTGCCTACAGACTCTCTTTCATGCACACATACACACACACACACACACACAAAAGCAGTGGCTGGCCTTTCATACACAATGACATGCCCTATATTAGTCATAGGGAGGGGTACGTTTGTATTGTAACTGAAAGGTCTGTAAAACAACTTGTGTATGCCATGCATCTGTTCCATGGCTTGGGCATGATGTACTCAGCTCTTATCGGCGGCTGAGTTTCAATATGAAGCAGATTTGATACGGGATGTTGAAGGTTAGAAGCTATGAGGTAAAGGGGTGAGGGTTGTGGAATTGAGGGATCATGAGTTAATAGTCAGGGGTGAGAGGTCAGAGGCTAGGGGTGAATGGGGGTTAAAGATGAAGAGAAGGGGAGAGTAGATTGCTTCAAAGTACTGAAGTCTAGTTCTCTCCACAACTAGCAACCATACCTCCCTAGTGCTCTAGTTTTTTGTCCCACTTTCATCCTCCTCCTCTCCATCATCCTCCTCCTGCCCTCCTTCATCCTTCTCCTCCACCTCCTCTTGCATATTAAATATGTAAATTCATCTCTGACATACATTCACCAGAGAGAGTAGAAGACGGCTGGGTAGAGATAGGATGGATTGGAATAGTCTCATACACAACACACACGCACACTCATCCTAAATCCACTCTCCCACTCCAGCCCGCGCCGGCACCGACCACAGAAGTTGTATCGAATGTTGACGTCAATCTCATTAGTGGCGTGTGGATGTGTGTCAGCCGCGTTTGTCCGAAACACACTGACACACCAACACAGTTGCGGACTTTGTGGATGTAACGGTCTTCTGATGGATGTTGCGGCGTGTTTGGCACGCTCACGTCCGCTCCAGTTGGCAGAGTTTAGGCTGCGCTAATAATATAACACAGGCTTTGCTGGATCCAGTTCAGGGCTCTCTCCTGCATGCCTTCGCTCTGAGAGTCACTCCCAGGTGCAGATTCAAATAGTTCACATTCCGCGCATTCCCATTACCTTCGCCCTCCCTCAAGGATTCGAGTACAGATTTAGACGGGTGTCGAGATTCAGATTCAGGTTGCAGGTTTGATAAAAGTCTTCTTTCAGATGAATCGGTTGTGGGAATTTGACCTCCCCCTATCACCCTCTCTCCTCCCCTTCTCCACCTCCCCCCCTCCACCAACCCCTGCTGTTTAAGCACCAGCTCTGCTGGAGGTAGTGAATAGTTAATAGAGAACCAGCAGGGTGGGGAGGGAGTTGCACACGTACACTGTAATGAAAGATCTGAACCCCCCTCCCTAATGCACACACACTCACACACACACACTCACACACACACACACATACACACACCCACACACACACACTGCTACCCCAAGGAGAGGTGTGGACTTGTTTGGATCCCATCCAGGGAATGAGACCGCTTATCAGTAGCCTTAAAAGAGTGAGGAGACTTTTGTGTGTGATATCCAGACCTGAGGTCAGCTGTGTTTTTACCCCGACAATAGGGACGGTTAAGGTCAGTAGTAGGAAGGCTGATACCAGATCTGTAAACAGGAAGAATACTGGGGGGGTGGGGAATCACTACTAAAACAGTGACCATGGAGATGGTCCAATGCCAGGATTTGCTTACATGAATAGGCTGCTGGTGTGTCATCACATGCATACCTGCACACACACACGCGCGCGCGCGCACACACACACACACACACACAGACAAACACACAGGTTATGTTAGCGATGAGTTGCGCTGAGACAGAGGAGTAATGTGACCTGGATTTCAGTAGCTAGCGTGAAAGTGGGAGTGAGAGCTCACGCAAGCACAGAGCTTGCTCTAGGGACTGCCAGTTCTACAGACACACACACACACGGAGACATTCACACGAACACACACACACACACAGAGACATACACAGAAACACACACACATAGACATCCACATGCAAATGCAAACTCCCAATAGCAAATATCTGCTTTGAGTTCACATATTTCCATTCCACACACAAACACACACACATACACACACACACACACACACACACACACACACACACACATCTAACCTGCGACTCATCAGTTCACGTGTCTCCTGTTTATTCTTCCATAGCATGTCCCAGACAGTGAGTAGCCACTGTCCGTGCTACTGCAGCATGTATGCATATATGTATGTTCTCCTAACCCAGTTTTTCCCCCACCCTGAGTCTGACAAGGTTAGACTTAGTTACTCTGCTGCACATCACCCAGACGTAACAGGATTAACTCTCTCTCACACTCTCACATACACAAACACATCTCTCTCTCTCTCGCTCTCTCTCTTAGTCTCTCAACCCCCTCCCCCCCCCCTTTACACCCCATCCTCAAACTGCCCGCTGGAGGGAGATGACCATGGATTTGGGAGGATGACACATAAGTACATTACAGTCTCCATCACTCTATTGATCTCGGCTGTAGCAACAGCCTAATTGACTCCCCCCAAGCACAAATCTCCTCTCTCCTCTCTTCCCTCCCTCTCATCTTTCTGCCCTCTCCTCTCCCTCTCCCTCTCCCTCTCTCTGTCTCTGTCTCTGTATCTGTCTCTCTGTCTCTCTCTCTGTCTCTCTCTCTCTGTCTCTCTGTCCCTCTCCACCTCTCTCGCTCTCCTGGGCAGCCGGCCTGTGGCTGCTGTTCACCAGACCTCACACCTAACGGGCACTCCACGTCCATCCGTGTTGTTTACCCTGGGTCTGTACGTTCTGCTGTTTGTCTGTACTCAAACTGCTGTGTATGTACTCAAACTCTATCAGGGGGAGAATGGGTGCCAACAGCTTTTTAGTAGTCTAGTAAGCTGATTCCACATGATTTTGCTATAAGCCTGTTGATATACGGGGGGTAATTGTGTGTGTGTGGGATGGAGTGTGTGGGGTAGTGCACCTTCTCAGCTGTGCGATAGCCATGTAGCGCCCTGGTAGCCAGATCCAGCTGCCGAGCCGTGTCATCAGATACAATCAAATTAGCCCTCTGTGTATCTGAGCAGTTATTTGCCAGGTTGATGGTTCACGCTGCCTACTGCTCAGACAGAAACAGCCTCCTCACCAATGTCCGTGCCCCCCCCCCTCCAGTCCCTGGCCAGCAGGAGGGCCCTCTTGACTGAGTGTGGGTTTGGAGAGGCCAGGTACTGGAGCTAAAGACCCTGAGCCCTGGTGAATGAAACACCACACATCCTCCTCCTCCTCCACTCTGGAGTGAATATAGGTCACTGTGCCCACAGCTCTCTTCTGCTCTCTCTCTCCTTTTCCTCCCTCTTTCTTCCTCTGTCCTCTCCCTTCACCCCTGCTCTCTCCTCCTGCCCCTCTCTCCCTTTCTCGCTCTTCTTTCTCCTTCTCTCTCCCTGTAACACGTGAAGTCAGATGAAGAAGCTGTCTCCCTGGGCTCTCCTCCTGAATCATGCAAAGAGGCTTCAGACATCAGAGAGCTTTACAAGAACACGAGCGCATGTGTGTGTGCCGTCGTGCGCGCGCGTGTGTCCAAGCAGCAGTGTTGCTGGCCCTTTCTCCTAGCCTCCTTGTCCCAGAACAGGGTCTACAACCATAGAAACAAATTAGACTTACTTAACCATGCTCCACATCCCTCCCCCCTCCCTTTTCATCTCTCTTGCTCTTTCTCCTTCCCTCACTCTCTTTTTTTTCCCTCCAATGCTCATCGTAAATTATTAAACATGAGCTATCCTAGTTTAGAAAGTGTAGGTTGCTGCTGTTGTGTGTGACGGTCCATTGCATGTGTGTTGCTCTGTGTGTGTGTGGTTCTGTGCATGTGTGTGTGTTTGGTATAAGCTGAATCAACATTCACACATCAAATCCGCTCTAAAGCAACTGGAGGGCAACTGAGCAGAAGGGAGGCATTAGAGAAAACTGTTCTCTCTCCTGCTTCCTTGCCTCTCTCTAACCTGGGGTGCATCTCAAAAGTGTCTGGTGACTCCCTTCCTGTGTCTGCTTTAGTGCAGATGAAGGGAAGGACATGAGGCACAGACAACATGGTGGATGACCGATACCGCAACCCTTTATTCCTGCAATCTCATTGGCGTGTCAGTTATGTGTCAGTGAGCACTGTTGTGTATGTGTGTGTGTGTGTGTGTGTGTGTGTGTGTGTGTGTGAGAGAGAGAGAGAGAGGCCTTATCTTTAGCCCCACTGTAATTTGGTTGGAAGGGTAAAGAGATACTTGGATTGTGATTGAAATGGCTCTCAGACCCAAATTACACGCTGGTGGCTTAGATAGAGCTGGCCATTAACTAAGTGTGTGGGTGTGTGTGTGTGTGTTTGAATCCTAGACAGTATGAAATAGAAATGGAGAAAGCGTGAGGGACTTTATTTGTGTGAGATTGAGCTGGTGAATGTACATCCTTGCTGAAAAAGGAGTGGAAGGACGGGAGATGCTTGGAGTGGGGGACAGGGAAAGGAGAGGGGGAGGAGTAACATGACAGGAGGGTGAGAGGAAGACGTGATAGGGGGAGCCGATGAGAGGGAGCACGTGTGGAACACTAAGATCTGAAGGAAGTTAGAAGGAAAAAAGAATCAGAGAAGAGGGAGAAAGGGATTGATTTGAAAGAGGTTGGTGAAATGTGATCTAAACGAAAGATGGGGGCTTTCAGAGAAGAAAGAGGAAAAGGGGGATTGAGAAAGACAGATAGAGGTAGAAAGAGAGAGAGAGGAAATAGAGAGAGGGAAATAGAGAGAAGAATAGAGAGAAAGAAGTGCTTTAGCCTAATGGAGTTGAGTATAATCTGAGAGCTGCTCTCAGTGTGTACATGTGTGTGTGTGTGTGTGTGTGTGTGTATGTGTGTGTGACGCCCTTTACAACAGCTTGCTGGCTCTGTGCTCTGTGCTCCAGAGTCCTGCTGAAGCCTGAGACTGTAGTCTTGTAGAAGTGTGTCTCTGGACAAGTGCACAGCTGTGTCTTGCGTGACTAACATGCATGTTAATTATCATACTACACGGACCGGCATGTTTCTCCCACCATCAACACACACACAAACACATACGCACACAAACACATACACACACACAAACACATACACACACAAACACATACGCACACAAACACATACACACACACAAACACATACGCACACAGACACACACACACACAAACACATACACACACAAACACATACACACACAAACACATACGCACACAAACACATACACACAGTCACACACAGTGGCATTTCTCCCACGCTTCAGGAGAGAAAAGCGAGGTCGCGAGCATCTCCAGCACGACGGCCTCTTTTTGCTTGCCTTGTTATTGATTTTTAAAAACTCGTCATTGCTGCTTGGGTGGAGAGAGGGATGTGCGACAGCAGAGGAGAGTAAGATTCAGGATAGGGGAGAGAGGAGGAGAGACGAGAGGGCAGAGGGGAGAAAATCAAATGCAGGATGGGGAAAGGAGTGGAGGAGGGTCGAGCTAGAGGAGTGAGCGAGACCCAGGCTGTAGAGAAGATGTCGTATGGACTGGAAGGTTGAAAAGGAGCCGTGTCCAGTGAGAGAGGAGGTGAGAGAAGAATAAAGACGATGAATTAAGGAGCACTCTGAAGGAGCCCAGCTCCCTGAGTTGTCTTGATGAGACGCTTACACGTAACCTCAAGGCTAACGTCCACACACTTTAGCTAATGACCCCCCATCAACAAGAACTATAATGTGTGTGTCATTGTGTAAGTGGGAGAGAGACTGTGTGTGGTGACCTTCATTTGAAGGATACACCATAACGAGGAGAGGGAGTTTGGGAGGGGGCAGAGAGGACCTCCACAAGACCTTGGTTTGTGACCTCAGTCTGAACCAGGCCTTCTGATGGAAGGATTCTGATTGGATGGTTTATCACTGTGAAGAGGACGAAAGAATTAGTGTGGATTTAGACCAAGGGTGGGTAATGTGTTCTGGAGGATTTGGAGCGCGGGTGAGCTCTCACTGTCTCAGAGACAAGAGGCTGACAGGAGAAGACTGTGGATGAGAGGGAGGGTGACATGATCACATGAAGTCGGAGAGAAAGATGACTAGACAAGAGGCCAGGAAGGACAAGCGATGAGTGGAAGAGATGGAGAAAGGAGAGGAGACGGGTGATGGAGGGCACACAGACATACTGTACATGTGCAGCGGATGCATACTGTACACACACAAATACACACATAGACAGACAGACAGACAGGCAGACAGACAGACAGAGAGACAGGCAGACAGGCAGACAGACAGGCAGGCAGGCAGGCAGGCAGGCAGGCAGGCAGGCAGGCAGGCAGACAGACAGACAGACAGACAGACAGACAGACAGACAGACAGACAGACAGACAGGCAGGCAGGCAGGCAGGCAGACAGGCAGACTGACACCTACACATACTCTCAAGGATCTTTACTGGAGTGAAACTGATTCATTTAAGAACATGATGTGTCAACGCCTACAGCCTGCTTCTCTGAGTGGCCTCACAGGCTCATACCACAGCTGCTGGAGTTGCACGCACACCCCACACACACATACACACACATACACATTCACAAACACATTCACAAACACACACAAACATCACATGCACACACCGCACACACACTCACATACACACACACAAACACTACACACAAAAATACACACAAACATACACACAATCACCACACGCAGACACGCACACACGCACACACACCACACATACACATTCACAAGACCACGCAAACACATACACACACATACTCTCTCTCACACACACGTTCGAGCAGACCCACACAGATGAAGCTAGCTGTAAGACTGAACTGACATATTAACATCCAGTTGTGCTAAAGGGGCTCCGCTTCTATTATTAGACAACATCACATCAATGGAGCCATCGAGGTGACCTTTACTGTGAAATAACATGACATTCATCTGCTGTCGGAAAGTGAAGGTTTGTAGGTGCTCATTATGCATATGTCAGAGAGACACACACATGGCAGGCAAACACACATAACGATGGTCGGAGTGTGAGGGTTAAGCAGAGGGACTCCAGTATGCTCTGTGCTCTGCATTGGTACTGAGGTAGATGAGAGAGTTAGTGCTGTGATAGGTTAGAGAATGGTACAGACATCCTCTATGCTCACCTGTACTACGAAATGATTCACAGAGCCAACCGATCCTCCACTTCCTCTCTCTTCCTCTCCCTCGTTCCCCCCTCTCTCTCCTTCCACTGGGTTTCCCTCCGCTCCTGTCCCCTACTCTCCAGTTGCCATGGTGACGGACGACATAGGATGGGGGGCAGGGGAAAGGGAGGAAGATAGAGATGGAAAGCGAGAACGAGAAAGAGGATGAATCCCTTATCCTATTCATGGGCATTTGCGTCACGTTGCATCATACTCACGCTGCTTCCGCTCCGAAGGGCCGACTGTCCCTCCAGTCTGTACATGCTTGATGCTCTACATGTTACTGTAACTGTGAGCTTTCTTCATCTCCTACCTGAAACTTGCCAGCCCACACAGGCTGCTTTTCACCGCGAGTGTCCGATAGCAGCTACCGCTGCGCTGTGTTTGTGAACACCTGTATCTGCCATCTACGCAAACTTCTTATCCGGTGACAGTGAATGAGGCGTGTCGATTGATGACACGCTTTCTCTCTTTCTCCCTCCTCTCTCTATTCATCCATCTTCTGTCCTTTCTGTCTTTTTCTTTCTTCCTCTTTTCATCCTCTTTCTCCTGCGCCCCCTCTTGTCATCCTCTCCCTCTCACCCTCTCCCATCTTCCCTTTTCTCTCTACCTTCTTCCTCTCCTCCTGCCCCCCGTCTGCCCCCCCCCCCCCCAGGTGTTGTACCTCCCCCAGGCTGAGGTGAACCGGGAGCGGGTGTGTGCCATGCACCCGTCCAGCATCGACGGGGTGGAGGACATGTCCATGCTGGCCGAACTCCACGAAGCAGCCATCATGCACAACCTCCACCAGCGCTACCAGAAGGACAGCATCTATGTGAGTGTGTGTATGCCTGTCTCCAAGTGCATCTGTGCGCCTTTGTGCGTCTGTGTGCGTCTGCTACTGTTAGTCACACTGTACACATCTAAATCCACCGCTTCGTAAGTTTCCTCTGGGACTGGTTGGAAATGGTCGCTCTGTGACAAAGCCAGCATCTGTCACTTGTGATTTGTGTTAGGGAGAATGTCATGACTACCTACACTAATGATGTCTGATGTCTTAGTTTCTGGTTATGTCACGTCTGGCTGTTTAGGTCTGTGTGTGTGTGTGTGGGGGGCTTTTAGTGGCAAACATAAATCTTATCACCTTCATCTAATGTGTTTGTGTATGTATGTGTGTATGGGAGAGAGATAGAGACGCATGCCCACACATGCACAGATAAATGCACACAATGAACCTGCGCAAGTACTCTCGTCCTCATCCTCTCTTTGCGGAAGTCCTCTAAGTGAATCACATACCAGAGTTTTGATAAATGGCTGTAGTTCTTTGTCAGTGGTTAACAGCAGAATGCATTACCCAGAAAACTCCATTACCTATGCTGCCCTAGGCACCACTCTCATCCAGAATGAGTTGACCCTCGATTAGGACAAGCCCAGTCTGCAGTTCCTACACTTAGTCGCCCCGCTCAGAAAGTTAAATCAGATTTACGTTGGAAAGATGTTCTGAATGCACACATTCAGGCGAAGACTTCTGACAGCTAATATTCCTCTCTCACTTTCATACTCGCTCTCTCTCTCTTACTGTAAGCAGAACAGATTGTCTTGAGCATACTCAGTTATTATATTATGGAATATTGTGTGATAAACAATCACAAAGTATTTCACTAACCAGACTGCACTAGACCAGATACAGATAAACAGGCGGTATATAGGATTGTTAAACAGATTCAAATGGAAAACCCTGGAACCCAGAAGGCTTACTGCGGAGCACAGGGACAGGAGAAGCTCCGGGTGACCTCATCTAGATGATGAAATATTGTCCTTACATGGATTTCCCTTAAGCTGATCATAAGAATGTCTCCTCTGTGGCCCTGGTTTCTGTGTCACAGAGGAGTGTGTGGGGCCATGTTAGTAATGTGCGCGTGGGGGTTTGTGTGTGTGGGAATGTGTGTGTCTGCTTGTGTGTGTGTGTGTGCTTCTGTCTTCTTGTCCAAGAGACAGTATGCACAGACTGCAGAATTTGATATGATGGGAGGATCGCTGACCTGATATTTTTCTTTTTTGGTTGTTGTCATGGCGAGGGCGGTGAGCAAGGGCATGTCAAACTGAACACCATGAAATCCTCTCTTCCTGTTGGAGCTGTAAGAATGCTTCACAATCCTGTCTTAATCCCTCCTCAATCTATTATTGGGCCAACCACTAATGTAGCATAATTTGATTGGTTAATGCCATTTTGTCCCAGCCTTCCTTTAGTCCATCCAGATCAATAGGAATTTGAGAAGGGGAAGGAGAGCGTGAAAAACCATCTGTCAGCTCATGTCTCCAACACCATGGTTTCCTTCTCTCCTCTTATCGCTCTCATTCTTCCTCACCCTCCCATCTTCCCCACGTCTGTATTTGTTCGAACTCACCCACAATGCAGACAGTGACTCCGTAATGTGAATGTGTGTGTATGTGTTCCAGACCAACATCGGCAGCATCCTGGCAGCAGTGAACCCCTACAAGCAGATCCCAGGTCTGTACGACCCTGAGAGAGTGGATCTTTACTCCAGACACCACCTGGGCGAGCTGCCGCCCCACATCTTTGCCATAGCCAACGAGTGCTACCGCTGCATCTGGAAACGCCACGACAGCCAATGTGTTCTTATCAGGTGAGCTTCCACTTGGATGAACAGGCGTCGGATCAATAGGTGATCGCATGGAAGGACCACTGAAAACAATGATCTCATATACAACCTCTGTTTGTTATTTTTTTCTGAAATGGTCTAATGCTGGTATATTGGCTGAGATAATCATGGATCCCTCTGGGTAACTGACAGTTGTTTTCCAGCTCTGCTCCATTAGAGAAGAGCTGTTTGTGACAGGCAGACTACTGACCAGGGATTCAATCAAGTTCAATGAAGCTAAACTTGATAACCTATTTAGACCTTGAGCTCCCTCATCTATTAACCAATCACAATTCACTCTCAAGTCAGATACCATTTAGATCAGAATATCAGACAAAGGTCATTGTGTGTAACCTTGTGTGTCTTTGGGTGTGCGAGACAATCACACATGTGAGTGTGATTGTATCTGTGTGTGCTTACTTGTGTTCCTGTGTGTTTGTGTGTGTGCTTGTGTGTGTGTGTGTGTGTGTCAGTGGGGAGTCAGGAGCTGGGAAGACAGAGAGCACCAAGCTACTGCTCCAGTTCCTGTCAGTGATGAGTCAGAACTCTGCTGGGACGCCCCCTTCAGAGAAGACCACACGCGTGGAGCAGGCCATCGTACAGAGCAGGTATTACACACACACACACACACACACACACACACTCAAAAACATACCTACACATGCACACAAACACACTGAACCCTCTCACGCACACGCATGCTCACCTCTGTGCTGACGTGGCTTTGTCTGTGCAGCCCCATCATGGAGGCGTTCGGGAACGCCAAGACGGTGTACAACAACAACTCCAGTCGCTTTGGGAAGTTCATCCAGCTGCACTTCTCTGAGAGCGGGAACATCCAGGGAGGCTGCATCATCGACTGTATCCTCCTTTACGCCTCCGCAGTCCTTTCAATCTCCTCTGTTCCTTCACCACGCGTCTCTCTCCTCCTCCTCTCATCCTTTCGTTCCTCCTCTTCCCCTCCTCCACTCCTCCTCTCATCTCATGTTTTGAATCCCTTGAATGCTCATTAAAGGGGAGGGATAGTGGGGATGCTGGATTCTATTGCGTGTTTTTCTTGACTCTTTCTCTCTCAGATTTACTTGAAAAGGTATAATCATCTCCCTCCTGTCTGGTGCTGAAAACATCCCGTCCCAAAGGAAATCAAGCCCCTATTAACCGTACATTTAAAAACGGCTCACTTTAACCACACAATGCAAAGAAGTACTATATTGATGTTCTCCCTGCCTGTGTCATAGAACCGGGTGGTGAGGCAGAACCCAGGAGAACGGAACTATCACATCTTCTACGCTCTGCTGGCTGGTTCTGTGAAGGAACATAAGGGTGAGGAGGATCCTGCCAACGTGTCGAATGGTTTGGTGGATGGATGAATGGATGAATGGATGAACAATGGATAAAGAATGGTGGATGATGGATGGTTAGATAGATGGATGGATGTCTGGATGGGTTGGGTGAATTCATGAGTAGTGAACTTGTGCTTATGTTGTTTCCTCTCACTTCCCATATCAGAGCTGTACTTCCTGGGCGACCCTCCTGAGTCGTTCCACTACCTCAGCCAATCAGGTTGCCTCAAAGATAAGAGCCTGGATGACAAGCAACTCTTTAACAGTGTCATGGTCAGTGTGTGTGTGTATATATCTCCATTTCCAGGCATAAGCATGAGGAGGAAATGTTTGTGCTTTAAAGTTTCATGTCGTGCCACCTTTCCTGTCTCTCTCCCTGTGTCTCTCCTCCTCTCCTCTCCTCTCCACAGGAGGCGCTGAAGGTGTTGGAGTTCACTGAGGAGGAGATCCGAGACATGTTCAAGCTGCTGTCGGGAGTCTTACAGCTGGGCAACATGGAGTTCATGACTGCAGGAGGAGCACAGATAACCTCCAAACAAGGTCAGCATGGGGGTGTGGGAGAGGATCGCGCCAGTGTACCTTTACATGTGAACGCATACTGCACACATGTTGCTGTGTGCGTGTGAGTGTTCATGACTGTATATGTGTGTGTGTGACCCCGTTTTGCCTCTCTACAGTGCTCAGTAATGTCAGTGAGTTGCTGGGTCTGGATTCCTTCCAGCTGTCTGAAGTGCTGACTCAGCGTTCCATGATCCTCAGAGGAGAGGAGATCTGCTCCCCTCTTACCATAGAACAGGTACACACTCACACGTAGACACACACGCGCATGCACACACACACACTTGTGCAGACATGCTTTCATCACAACACACACACACACACACCAACTCCAACCAAACAATACCAAACGCAGGCTTGACTCGTGTTCTTAACACCATCGCCTCTCCTCTCCGTAGGCTGTGGATTCCCGAGATTCTGTTGCCATGGCGCTGTATTCCCAGTGTTTCTCCTGGATCATTCTTCGGATCAACCAGAAGATCAAAGGGAAGGATAACTTTAAATCCATTGGGATCCTGGACATATTTGGCTTTGAGAACTTTGAGGTGAAGGCCCCCTGCCATGTCTGAGAGACACACATAAACATGCTCATTCTTATTCAAGTACTGACACAACACAACTGTTACTCTTAAGGGTAAAGCTACCCTCTGACACAGTATCTGGGGTACCTTTACACAAAACAGTTGGTGTAAAGTCTCTCTCTCTCTCTTGTTTCATGTATGTGTTTCTGTGTCTTTGCAGGTGAATCGGTTTGAACAGTTCAACATTAACTATGCCAACGAGAAACTACAAGAATACTTCAACAAGCACATATTCTCCCTGGAGCAGCTGGAGTATAACAGGTGCACACACACACACACACACACACACACACACACACCTGCACACACATCCACAGTTAAGGGCTGACTTGTGAACCCACAACAAGGAGCTGTTCAGACGAAGGAATACTTCATGAGGGTTTAGGGTGACGGGGCACACTTGCAGAGCAGGTGGGGATGAGGCAGAACAGGAACCGTTTCCAGGAACCGTTTCCTGGTCAGGGCCCCAGGAAAGCAGAGCAGCCTGGACAGATGGGCGGTACCTGTCACTAAAACATGATTTCAACTAAGCCGACTGGAAGACGACAAAGACAGGCTGACGTAGTTTACACAGCCCCCGTCTGGCGGTGAGCAGATGCAGAAGCAGAGTTGATACACACCAGTTGACTTGTGTGCGCGTGTGCATTCTCATAGGGAGGGTGTCCAATGGGACGCTATTGACTGGATGGATAACGCAGAGTGCCTGGATCTCATAGAGAAGGTTTGAGCTCTCCTGACTTGCTAACCAGCTTCGGGTATCATATTGGGTCGATCTGCATGTGAGGTTGAGTTGGTAATGGATGAGTGACGGAAACTCCGTCACGTTCTCTTATACGTAGAAACTGGGCATGTTGGCGCTGGTTAACGAGGAGAGTCGCTTCCCCAAAGGAACAGACTTTACCCTGCTGGAGAAACTACACAGCAGACACTCAGTAAGTTGGTGACACACAGACAAACTTGGAGGACATGGAATAGGGTGTCTTCCCCCGCCAAAAAAGAAATATATATTTGAACCTGTCCTCCTCTTTTCACTGTCTTTTCTACAGACAAACCCTTACTACGTGAAGCCCAGACTAGCCGACCATCAGTTTGGAATCAAGCACTACGCTGGAGAGGTGATGTAACCGTTTGTGAGCTGGAGTGTGTGTTTGTGTGTTGATGTGCTGGTGTTTGTGTGTTGGTGTGCTGGTGTTTGTGTGTGTGTCTGTGTTGGTGTGCTGGTATTTGTGTGTGTGTCTGTGTTGGTGTGCTGGTGTTTGTGTGTGTGTGTCTGTGTTGGTGTGCTGGTGTTTGTGTGTGTGTCTGTGTTGGTGTGCTGGTATTTGTGTGTGTGTTTGTGTTGGTGTGCTGGTGTCTGTATGTGTGTCTGTGTTGGTGTGCTGGTGTCTATATGTGTGTCTGTGTTGGTGTGCTGGTGTTTGTGTGTGTGTCTGTGTTGGTGTGCTGATGTTTGTGTGTGTGTCTGTGTTGGTGTGCTGGTGTCTGTATGTGTGTCTGTGTTGGTGTGCTGGTATTTGTGTGTGTGTCTGTGTTGGTGTGCTGGTATTTGCGTGTGTGTCTGTGTTGGTGTGCTGGTGTTTGTGTGTGTGTCTGTGTTGGTGTGCTGGTGTCCACATGGCGTCGCCTGATGCTGAACTCCCTCACTTGCTCAGGTTCTCTACGATGTCCGAGGGATTCTGGAGAAGAACCGCGACACCTTCAGGGACGACATCCTGAACATGCTCAAGGACAGCAGGTAAGAGGCCGTCTGACTTGATGTCTTCGTTGCTGGATCTTGAGAACAGCATGGCTGGTCTGAGCCCACACAACCATCCATGTGTGCTCCAGGCTGGACTTCATCTACGACCTGTTTGAGAAGGTGGGCAGCAGGAACAACGAGGAGACTCTGAAGATGGGCACGGCTCGACGCAAGCCCACCGTCAGCTCACAGTTCAGGGTAGGAGGAGCTCAGAGACACCTGTGGGGTTGGCAGGGTGGTTAGGCTGGAGAGAGAAAGTGAAACATATGAAACATAAAGGGACTGAGCCAAGCCCCAATCAAGCATGCACAGCCTTGAGTCACCGAGGCGCCACAGAGACGCATATTTCTAAGATTCCCATGCTCTCTCTCTCCCTCTCTCTCTATGTCTCTCTCTCTCCCTCTCCTCTCTCTCTCTCACTCTCTGTTTCTCTCTGTCTCTGTCTCTGTCTCTCTCTCTCTCTCTTTCTTTCCACTATTTACCCAAACATATTCTCTTGAGGATTCAAAGAGTCCCTCTGATAGACAGTCTCAATCCAAGAGGGTTGGCTGATCCAGTGTCTCTTTGTCCCAGGATTCTCTCCACGCTCTCATGGCTACCCTGAGTGTATCCAACCCCTTTTTCATACGCTGCATCAAGCCTAACATGGACAAGGTTAGTATAATGAATTCTAATCAAATCCAACTTTATGAGCATAGACATTCTGATAAGAAAGTCACAAAAGGCTTCTCATGTGTGGCCTACTGTATTTCCACACACAACTTCTGTAGCTTCGATATTTACATCCATGCCTATTCAGTGGGGCAAACGATGACTGCAGACTTGTGACATTTTACTGCAGTTCCCATTCCTTTTCTGACCTCTGTAGAATCCCAGCAAGTTTGACCCGGAAGTTGTTCTGAACCAGCTGCGGTATTCTGGGATGCTGGAGACTGTCAAGATCCGTCGAGCTGGCTTCCCTGTCCGCAGAACCTTCAAGGACTTCTTCTGTCGGTAAGTGTGAGCGTGTGTCAGATGCTTACTGTGTTCGTGTGTTGGTGTGTGTACGTGTCTGCTTGGTGGTGGATTCCCATCAATTTATCAATTGAACTGGTTATTGATGGACGTGTGCGCGTGGCTCTCTGTCTCAGGTACAAGATCATAGTGAAGGGGAAGGAGAAGACAGCTACAGGAGATGATAAGAAGAGGAGCACGGACCTGCTGGTCAAATACGACAAGACCAAGAAGGACTGGCAGCTTGGGAAGACCAAGGTAACCTCTCCCCAGCACACTGCAGAAGGACACTCCCCCTCTCTCACTATGGCCATACATCTGCGATGAATCTGTAGACGGCCGTGCAGATACACCTGTTGAGATCCATGTCGGCTGACCCGTGGGTCACGTGACCTTTGACCTTTCCCGCAGGTGTTCATGAAGGAGTCCTTGGAGCAGTGTCTGGAGAAGGACCGTGACGAGGTGCGTCGGCAGGCAGCCATGATCATCAGAGCTCACCTGCTCACCTTCTCAGCCAGGTAAGACCTGTGGAGTCAGTGGGAGTGGGAGTGGGAGTTTCCTACGTACCTGCAGGTCAGAGAGCCATGGGAACCCACTAGTCTAGATCCCTGTCCTGTTCACCTCCACTCAATCTCCCTCCCACTTCCTGCTGTTCGACAGGAAGCACTTCAAGCGGGTGCGCGTCAGCGTCGTCACCCTCCAGAAGCACTTCCGCACTCACCTGCTGCGCAGGCGGTTTCTACGGAAACGCAAAGCAGCGCTGGTGCTGCAGAAACACCGGCGGGGTCAGGTGGCTCGGACCCGTGTCCGGAAACTCAGAGAGGAGAGGAGGAGGAGGGAGGAGGCGGAGCGGAAGGCGAAGGGCGAGGAGGGGAAGAGGGATCAGGCGGAGAGAGGGGAGGGGGAGTCGGAGGAAGAGACGGAGGGAGGAGCAGAGGGGAAGGAGGTTAAGGCCTCAGAGGTAAACTGTTCATTGTTTGGTGCTCGCTCTGTTGAGCATCAGAAAGGCCACGAAATACAGTCATCTAGAAGTTCAAAACTGTATGAATGAAACAGGTTGTCAAACTATGTCATTGCCATTTGTACATTTGTTCATATTTATCTGGCGCGTCAGCTGACTTAATGTTATTACATGACATTTCAGAATGGACTGGTGTTGTAGTCTTTCTGCAGTCATTGATATCATTACCCTCCCACCTCAGATGGTGTCTCCTGGTGGGACCGAGGAGGAGGCCCGTCAGATGGAGGAGATCCTGAACTTGGAGCGAGAGATCGAGCGCCTGCAGAAGAAGAGAGAGGATGGCGTGTCCCAGCTGTGCGAGTCCTCCAAGCAGGAGCTCAGACTGCGCCGGGATGCCGAGATCAAGCGGCTGAAGAAGGAAGCTTCACGCAAGGCCACCGAGCTCATCGACCTCCTGGACTTTGGGGGCCTGGATCCCAGCCTGGCGGCTCCCTCTGACGCCTCAGCGGAGGTGAGTGAAGTTCAGGGAGTGCCCTCTAGAGGGGGCTAAAGGCAATACGCTGACAGAGCATCCTAATACAACAACTGTAAATATGATCATGGCTTATAATATCTGTCTCCGCTTCACTCCAGCCCAAACCCAAACCCAAGCCCCAGGAGGGGGCCGGAGGAGCCACAGCAGTACCCAAGGAGGAGGAGGTGGACGAGGGTTTCCATGCGGAGGAGGAGGGCTGCATCCCCCTGCCAGACTTCCCTCCTCCAGCCGAGACGGATGCCCCTCTGGACCAGGACATCTTCGCCCACCTGCCCCCCCCTCCTCCAGCCTTTGCCGAGGGGACCGTGTCGACCGCGCCACCTCCCCCTCCTCCCCTGCCTGAAGACGGCTCAGCCCCACCTCCTCCTCCTCCCCCTCCGCCGCCGCCCAGCGTGGAGGGCCAAAGGGGAGAGGACCGAGGGAAGGAGGGTGACCTGGGGAGGAAGACGAGCATGGCGGAGAGCCTGGGAGATGGGGAGGAGCCCATCTACAGCATGCCGGCTGACACCGAATCAGATTACGACCAGGAGGAGGAGGAGGGCTCTGTTACCGCGGGAGACGACGGTTCAGTTTCTGGGAGCAACCGTGGCAGTGCGGCCATGACGGAAGAAGAGAAATTGAGGAAGTCCACCTGCACCAACGCCAGCCTTGAGTCCTACAGAGGCAGCTCTAGCTCTGTGAGTGCAAACACACACACACACACTGAGACACACGCACTAACACACACGGAAGCATTTTAACGTCACTGTCGTTGTTGCAGTATGTGGAGAGTGATGATGAGCATGATGGTCTTCTGGACACCGACGAGGAGGTGACCAATGGGAGAGTGAGCGTGCTCAATGGGAATGGACCTGCGTATTTCCACAGCTATCTATACATGAAGGGTATGTAAATACACACACACTGCAGACACACACACACATTAATTTCCTCTTGAACATCTGTCCCATCCTACCAACTCTGGATTCGCACAGTTCTCCTGCGGTCCACCCACACGCCCTTGCTACCTGTCCCTCACCCTCCCCACCTCTCTCCTCTCCTCCCCAGCTGGTCTGATGATTCCTTGGAGGAGGCGTTGGTGTGTGTTGAAGGATGAGACCTTCATGTGGTTCCGGTCCAAACAGGAGTCACTCAAGTCGGGCTGGCTCTACAAGAAGGGAGGTGGCCTCTCCACTCTCTCCCGCAGGTGTGTGTGTGTGTCATCATGGACGCCATAACCTGAAACCTGACCCTAACCCTGTCTGGACCCTAACTCTGCTCCCTCTTTGATCACTCATTCTCATTCTAGAATTGTCTCAACCCTACCCCACAGGAACTGGAAGATGCGCTGGTTTGTTCTGAGGGACAGTAAGCTCATGTACTTTGAGAACGACAGCGAGGAGAAACTGAAGGGAACCATTGACATACGTGCGGCCAAGTAAGCCTCAGAGAGAGAAAGAGGGAGCGCTCGATACTGACGGCGTGAAGCCTCTCTCTCTCTGTCTCTCTATCTCTCTCTGTTTCTATCTATCTCTCTCTGTTTTTTTTCTTTCTGTCTCTCTCTTCCTTTCGGTCTTGTCTGTTCTCGTCTGTCTTCTCCAATCTGAAAGCTTGGTTTTATTTAGAGAGATAAGTGGGACAATGCATGAAAGGAGCGCCTGACATACGTAGACAGATGAGAGGACTATAGGGTCTTTGTGCAGAGTCTAGAAGATTGCACAGGTACGCAGGACACTTGTAGACATGGGTCTCTTCTCTCTGATCGGAGCTGCTGTCTCTCTCTGGTCTGGGTCCACTCTGTTCTTTGCTGTCGCACTCTGCTTCTCTCTCTTGTCGCCATCTGTATCTCTTCTCTGTCCTACTCTGTCTCTCGTCTCTCTCTTCTCTGTCTCTCTCTCTCTCTCTCTGTCCACTCTGTCTCTCTCTCGCTCTGATCGACTCTGTACTTCTATGTCCACATTCTGTCTCTCTCATATCTGCGTCTCTGTCCAACTCTGATCTCTCTCTCTTCTGTCTCTCTGTCTCTCTCTGTCTGACTACACTGATGTATCTGAGTTCTCTGTCTGGTTTTCAACATTGCCTTACTCTTAAACCCAGATA
>BROE01000009.1:11872533-11900098 GCA_036571765.1 Plecoglossus altivelis
GCCATAACCTGAAACCTGACCCTAACCCTGTCTGGACCCTAACTCTGCTCCCTCTTTGATCACTCATTCTCATTCTAGAATTGTCTCAACCCTACCCCACAGGAACTGGAAGATGCGCTGGTTTGTTCTGAGGGACAGTAAGCTCATGTACTTTGAGAACGACAGCGAGGAGAAACTGAAGGGAACCATTGACATACGTGCGGCCAAGTAAGCCTCAGAGAGAGAAAGAGGGAGCGCTCGATACTGACGGCGTGAAGCCTCTCTCTCTCTGTCTCTCTATCTCTCTCTTCATTTCTCTCTTTCCTGTCCTCCTCTCTTCCTTTCCGTCTGTCCTGTTCTCCCTGTCTCTCTCCCACTCTGACAGCCTTGTTATTTCAGAGAGATAGTGGACAACCATGAGAAGGAGAACGCCCTGAACATCGTGACAGATGAGAGGACCTATCAGGTCTTTGCCGAGTCTCCAGAAGATGCCAGGTACGCAGGACACTGTCACACCTGGTCTCTCTCTCTCTGTCCCACTCTGTCTCTCTCTCTCTGTCCCACTCTGTCTCTCTCTGCTTCCCACTCTGGTCTCTCTCTCTCTGTCCCACTCTGTCTCTCTCTCTCTCTGTCCCACTCTGTCTCTCTCTCTCTGTCCCACTCTGTCTCTCTCTCTCTCTGTCCCACTCTGTCTCTCTCTCGCTCTGTCCCACTCTGTCTCTCTCTGTCCCACTCTGTCTCTCTCTCTCTCTGTCCCACTCTGTCTCTCTCTCTCTCTGTCCCACTCTGTCTCTCTCTCTCTGACTCACACTGTGTCACTCTGAGTCTCTCTCTGTTTCACATTGACTTACTCTTCAACCCAGACTGTCAACACTACCACTGCATTGCAACTGTCACTCACAGTTGTTTGATGTCATGAATTGCTCACTGCCATTTCGGATTGAAGACCTGAATTAATTGAGTCAAACGACTCCAGGCAATTCATTTAATCAGGTTTGAGCTAACTCAACTGATAAGGTTTTATAGTATACTAGACTGAGTGCGAACATGGAGGGACATAATGTTAACTTCCCTTGTCTCTTTTTCCCTTACTCTCTCTCTATGTCTCTCTCCCCCCTCTTCCAGTGGGTGGTTCAATGTGCTCAGCAAGGTGCATGTGTGCACCCCCGAACAGCTGATGGACATGTCTCACGAGCAGGCCAACCCCAAGAACGCTGTGGTCAGTTCCTCCCCCTGTCCAGCTCCGCTCACATCTCCACCCTGTCCTGTACTGACACAGAGTAACGTGTGCTTGGTTCCATGATTAAACATCCTTTTCCTGTCCCACCTTCAGGGCACCCTGGATGTGGGGCTCATAGACTCTGTCTGTGCCTCAGACAACCCTGACAGGTGAGACGGCCTCTTTTATCCTTTGCACAGTGTGGTGGATATTTGTCCATAACTTTGTATAAACTTAAACAAACATATCAAATGGCCGCTGAGGGATCATCCAGACAAATTTATGGGCAAGCAAATCTACTCAGACACTCAGACACGCACACAGACACACACACACTTACACTTACACACACACACACAGACACACACACACACAGACACGCACACAGACACACACAAACACACAAACGCGCACACGCGCCCGCGCACACAGACACGCACACACACACACACACACACAGACACACACGCACACAGACACGCACACCGACACAGACACACACAGACACACACAGACACACACACAGACACACACACACTCTTCCCTGATTTAACCTGTGCATCTCCACAGGCCCAACTCGTTCGTGATCATCACAGCCAACCGGGTGATCCACTGTAACACAGACAGCCCAGAGGAGATGCACCACTGGATCAGTCTGCTGCAGAAGCCCAAAGGAGACTCCAGGATTGACGGACAGGAGTTCCTGGTCAGGGGTGGGTGGCACGCTCTCACAAACCAGCACTGGACACTGTCAGTCAAATACTGGGCACACACTCCTATTGGCTCAATAAGCCAGAGAGCCAGTCAATCATTCACCAAGTCAGTGTTACATTTCTTTGTATTGTACTTTCTTAGGATGTAGAAGAAGTAACATTCTGCTTGACCCCTCCCTCCCCCCCACACACACCACCAGGCTGGCTCCACAAGGAGATTAAGACGGGGGCCAAGGGTTCGTGTCTGAAGCTGAAGAAGCGCTGGTTCGTGCTGACCCACAACTCCCTGGACTATTACAAGAGCTCTGAACGCAACTCTTCCAAGATGGGAACGCTCCTGCTCAACTCCCTCTGCTCCGTCGTTCAGCCTGACGAACGAGTGCACCGGGAGACAGGTGAGGGAGAGGTGGAGGGAGAGAGAGAGAGGGAGAGAGGGGGTGGGAAATGAGGGGAAGGAGAGAGGGAGAGGAGGGAATGGAGTGGAGGGAGGAAGAGACTGGAGGGTTCTGGAAGGTTCTAGAACAGAGGATTGACAGAGGGGTAGAAAAGTAATCTTTTATAGGCTTACAGACTCCAGTTCTGCCAGGAAAGATTAGTGTGCAGGGTTTAGGATAGAGGGTAGTGTGTGCGATGCATACTATAATACTAACCTTTGTTTTTCAGGCCACTGGAACATCATAGTTCATGGGAGAAAGCACTCGTACCGCCTGTACACTAAGATGCTCAACGAGGCCATGAGGTGGACAGCTGCCATACAGGGGGTCATTGACAGCAAGACCCCCATAGAGACCCCCACCCTACAGCTCATTAGAGACATCAAGGTGGGGCGCACACACACACACACACAGGCATGACCTATGACCCTGGATAAAAATATGCCACGTTTTTTAATATAAAGCATCCTATCAGCGTCTGTTGCATTCCATCTCTTGTCTGTGCGTGCAGGAGAACAGTGTGAACCCAGACTTGGTGGAGCAGACCTACAGGAGGAACCCCATCCTCAGATACACCCAGCACCCTCTCCACTCCCCTCTCCTCCCCCTGCCCTACGGAGAGGTCTCCAGGCGTACGTATACACCCTACAACCTACATATCAACAAACTCTGGTATACTGTGTACTACCACTCTGCCCAGAACCCTGTCCACTGTCCTCTGCTATGTCCATGACGACTGTGCTCCGTGAGTCTCACTACTCGGCTAGTAATGTCTGGCTGTGCTTCCCATCCCTGGAGTAGTCCAGAGGGAGCAGGGATATGCCAGCCTGCAGGACGAGGCCGTTCGGGTGTTCAACTCCCTGCAGGAGATGGAGACGCTGGCAGACACGGTGCCCATCATCCAGGGCATCCTGCAGACCTGCCAGGACCTGAAGCCACTCAGGGACGAGGTACGCGCAATACTCACACATACACTCACGCACACACGCTCTGTCAGTCTCAAACACACACACATTCGGTCCACCTCAAACACGCGCAGACACAGTCGTTTGGTTTCAATTTGATGCGATTGTGTAAATGTGTGAAAGGGTTGGACATCTGCAGGAAGTGACTTTGTCTTTCTGTCCAGGTATATTGTCAGGTGATCAAGCAGACCAATCACGTGCCTCAGCCTAACAGCCCGGCCAATCGGGCACATTGGCACCTGCTCACTTGCATGAGCTGCACTTTCTTGCCGGGCCGAGCCATCCTCAGATACCTGAGATTCCATCTGAAGAGGTTAGTGTGAGAGAAAGATGGGATGGAGAGTGAGAGAGAGAGGGAGAGAGAGAGAGAGAGAGAGGAAGAGAGAGAGAGAAAAGACATGTTCAGCCTGTGTGTCATCATCAATATGTGGCCACCACTTAATTATGTTATTGTCTAGGGTGCGTGAGCGTTTCCCGGCAACAGAGATAGAGCGCTACGCTGGCTTCATCGGGGAGTCTCTGAAGAAGACCAAGTCCAGGGAGTATGTTCCCTCTCAGGAGGAGATCGCCGCCCTGCTGGTTAGACAGGAGATGAGCACCACTGTCTACTGCCATGGTGGAGGCTCCTGCAAGATCTCCATCAACTCACACACCACTGCCGGAGAGGTGAACATGTAGACATATGCTCACCACCTAGACACACGCACTTAACCACCGTTACACACATACAGACACACATTCACACTGTAGATGCTTCAGTCATCTATGAACAAAGAAACATGTTTGAAACGTTCCCTTAACCTTGCTGTAAGCTTCCCCTGATATAGTAGTAACATGGCTGTCGTGTGGAACATTCCACATAGCGTTGCTGGAGCATCCGGGTAACCTGGCTGAAACGTTGTTCCGCTGTTCTCCCTGGTTGCAGGTGGTGGAGAAGCTGATCCGAGGACTGGCCATGGAGGAGAGCAGGAACCTGTTCTCCCTGTTTGAACACAACAAGGTGACTGACAGAGCCCTGGAGAGCAGGGTCATCGTGGCTGACGTCCTAGCCAAGTTTGAGAGGTAAGGGAAGCGTGTGCAGACGTCTCTGTGTGTGGGTGTTTGTCTGTGAGTGTGTGTGTGTACTTGAGTCACACTGGATAAGAGCGTCTGCTAAGTGACACCATCCTTGTGGTGTGTGTTCTTGATGTCTGTGTGTGTTTCCAGACTGGCGGGCAGTGAGGAAGAGGAGGAGGAAGGAGAGTGGAGGCTGTACTTTAAACTCTACTGCTTCCTGGACATGGAGAGCATGCCCAAAGAAGGAGTGGAGTTTGCCTTCATGTTTGAGCAGGTGAGCTCATCAACTGACAACGAGAGCCAGAAACTGTGCTGTTGACTACCAATGCAGGATAAAAAGTATTTGCATATTGCACACTTTCTTTTAGAAATGGGGTTCAGGAGTATATAAGGACTTATCTCATTCCGTCCCCCCATCCTCTCTCTCTTAGGCTCACGAGTCTCTGATCAGTGGTCACTTTCCCGCCCCCGAGGAGACTTTGCAGCACCTGGCTGCTTTACGGTTGCAGTATCTCCACGGTGATGGTGCAGGCCGGGCCGGGTGGAGCCTGGGGAGCGTCTATCCAATAGGACGTCTCCGCAACCGAATCATCCACTCCACCAAGCAGGGCGCGGCCTCGGCTGGAGGAGGAGCCGGAGGGGCAGGGGGAGGGGCCGGCGGGGGCCAGGGAGCAGGTGGAGGGCAGGGGGGAGGGGCGGGGGCGGGGCAAGAGAAGCGACGCACCCCCAGCTTCTTGGACGGAACGCTGCGGCGAAGCTTCAAGACAGGCTCCCTTAAGAAACAGAAAGTGAGTAGCAGACCACACACACACTCGGTTAACTGACAGAACAGTACACAGAGCAGCTTTCCACCTGTGTAAGACATTACAAAATTGCCTTTGCAACAAAACGTTTGACTGTAGTACAAATACCCTCCATGTGGTGGCGCTATCTACCTAGAGTAAATTGCAACTATTATTTTGTTAAGGTCTCGGCCATTAAACATTCACACTTTAACTTGCGTATATGTCTGAATGAACAATGCTGTAAGCCCATGAATTAATATCTGGTTTATTGACGACTGGACTGACTGCCGGGTCTGTCTGTGTGACTTTCCCAGGTGGAGGAGGAGCAGATGTTGGAGATGTGGGTGAAGGAGGAGACGTCCGCTACCCGGGCCAGCGTCCTGGAGAAGTGGACCCGTCTTCAAAGCATGCCCCAGCACCAGGCTCTGCTCAAGTACATGAGCATCGTCAAGGACTGGCCCGGGTATGGGTCAACGCTGTTCGACGTGGAGGTGAGAGGGAGGGAGGAATGGGCAAGGACACAACTATGACAGTTTTGATTGTTCAACCTTCTTTGTGGAATCCAGTCCAGTCAACAATGTTCTATTTTAAATGAAAAGTACCACAAATGTAGCACAAACTGAAGCGCTTCCCTGCTTTTTCTCCACTCCTGCCTGCCTCACTATTGAACAGTGCAAAGAGGGAGGCTTCCCCCATGACTTGTGGCTGGGCGTGAGTGCTGACAACCTGTCTGTATACAAGAGAGGAGAGCCCAAACCCCTGGAGACCTTCCAGTACGAGCACATCACCTTCTTTGGAGCCCCCCAGCCCTGCACCTACAAGATCACTGTGGACGAGAGGGACATGTATTTCGAGACACCACTGGTCAGTACACATGCTTACACACACCATGTCTAGCCTCCCTGTACTGGTAACCATGAGCTAGGCATCAGTACTAGACTGCACTGCACTAATACAAACCCCAATGTCCCCTCGCGCGTGTGTGTGTGTGTGTGTGTGTGCGTGTGTGTGTGTGTAGGTGGGTGAGCTCACCAAGATCATGAAGGCCTACATCAACATGATGGTGAAGAAACGCTGCAGCATCATGTCCGTCTCCAGCGTCGGCAGTGCCTGGATCAGGTGATCGCCTGCAGCCAATCGCAGCCCTTGAATCAGCAGCAGGGGATTGTCAAAGAGAGAAAGACATGAAATGTCCAGTCCAGAGCTTTGGCTAGCTGAGTTCACGAGGAAGGCCATCTTACCGATCAGCTGATCATCTCCAAACGGAATTCAAAATGGAGTATTTTCTCGTAAATAAGTGTGAAGACACCAACTTTTTCTTTTTACCGGCCGTGGAAAGAGGGTTCAAAAGGGGGGGGGGGGCACAACTGTAGTGACTCTACAGACTCTACAGACATATTTAAAGTGGACATGGAAAATATGTCTACTGAAACTTACTGAAAAAAGCATGGGGAAAAAACAAGCAGTATTTTGGGAAAGTTCTTCCTTACCTTCTAACGCTAACAGTTTTAGTCCTGCATGTAGATGTTCAAGCACACTCACTATCTTTCTCCGTTCACTCTGGACCAAACTGAACAACGACAACAAGCACAACAAGCCCACGTGACCCTTAACCCCTTCCCCTCCTGCCTGTGCCCCGCCCTCCCAGAGCACTGCCAACAGAAGTCCATTGCCTCTTGGTCTTCCCCCATGCCTCTCTATCTCCCATGCTTGCTTTATCATCTTGTTCTCTCTCTTTCTCTCTCTCTTTCTCTCTCTCACATTCTCTCTCTCTTGCATTCTCTCCCTAATGTTCTCTTTCTCACTGAGTCTGGTTTGTCTTCGGGGGCCAAATGGGAAGTCGCTTGCCCTGTTCGTCAGACTGTGTGGTGCTCACTTTCTGTGGACCTGTGGTGACCTCATGCATCCAAACCCTACAGCACTGTGGGATGCAAACATAGCCATAGGAAGGGACTTCAAACAACTTGAACAATTTCACAGAAACCTTTTATGATAACGGGGATGGCAGGTTTCTTAAGGGACCTTTGGTCACAATCACCCTGACTCTGAGCCTCTGTTTTGGGATGGTTGTCTTCTCAAGCCTTGGTATGGAGGGAGGTCTGTAGAGAGAGGAGGGCCCAGAGTGATTATAACTATCCCAGGAGGGCGCGGGACTGGACATTCTCCTATTTCATGACCTCTTAATACACATTGCATAATTCTATATTAACATGTAACCGACATACACATATACACTGGTCAACACGTATCATTTTGTATACTGCACCTATATTGTAGAAACTATAGTGCATTTGAGTGGTCACTGTAATTGTACAGTAAATAGATGCCATTTAAAGACCACGTGAGTCCTTCTGTGTAAACTACAGGCAAATGAACAGGCATGAACTCCTGTGTATCTAAGATGCCATTGGAACCCTCACAAGCTGTGCCATCCGCCTACTAGGTTTCCACAGACCTGAAATGTGTGGAACCGTCATGGCGGCCATATTGGTCAGGGTCTTTTGGAGTGTCTCTCAGTATTCTAGTGACGTTTTAGCCTTGTTTCGCAATACATTCATATTGGTGGAAGCAGCAGCGTACAAACCTCTGTGGGCTTCTCTGTAAAGTCTATATCTACTTTGGGTTGATTTTCTTTACCCCTGCACATGCGCTGACCCAAACGATTTTACTCCAGTTTGTGTATGCATACAGCCTGTCTGTGGTCATGTGACTAATATATGTCCCCCCCTCCTCCTCCTCCCTCCCCCCCGCCCACTGTCCCCCCCTCGACATGCTTGTTTGGAATGCTACTTGAGCGGTGTGTGTATGTGTCTATCGTTGTTGTGTGGAAGTGGGGGGGTGGAAGGGGCGTGGATTACGAAACGAGTTAAAAAAAGAAAATGATTATTGAGTGTGCACATGAGCTATAAGTATATTTACATAACTAACCTTTTTACAAGAGAATGATGTTGTGATGGTGAAGGGAAGATGAGGGCTGGGTGGGAAAGTAAGTGGGGTTATAGGGTATTTATTTCATATTGTATGTATTGACGAGCGACAGAAAGTATTTGTGGTTTATTGAGAAGTAAACCAGAGTGTTGCAATTTACACAGGGATTGTGGGAGTCGTTGGCATGGGAGTCTGTGTCAAAATATATCTATTGGTGAATGGCGTCACTTATCACTGGTCAAAAGATGTGCGTTTGAGATTATGTGTGAATTGTGTGGATATTATGTCATCATCACCCCAGGAGACTGACCCTAGAGGTGGATGATTTACCTCTGATTTACCTCAAAGGGTTGGAAGTCTGGCTTGATCTGGCTCATCTGAACTGGATAGTAGTGCAGTATCAACAGAATCCCACTAAGCCACATGTCTGCTGTGTGTTATGTCTCGAATCTCCCACTTTCTCACACACAGGCCCCCCAGGATCCTGGCCATAGAATTAGAATGACTAGAACACTGTACAGTACAGCATGTGCACCAGTGGGTGCAACATTTGGAATGCCTGGGTAATCCATAAGCCATATTTATATGTGGAAACAAGAACTGTTCTGTTTTGTCCTTCCATTCTATCTCTATAGTTTGGTATCTAACTGCTGCAACGTGGAGTTGTGGAGCTGCCCCTAGACACGGATCTCTAATCAGTTTTTCAGGTAGCACTAATGTGAAGGTGAGCATTTGATAACAGTAAACTGATCCGAGGTCTGTGTTTATAGGTAACTGTTTCAACAGGGTCCTGTTCCTGCCGCAGGCGGTCAGAAAGGGGCCTATGTGGGATTTATGTAATTATCATGATATTGTAAAACGTGCTTGTTTGGGTTGGGGGGGGGAGAGAGAGAAAGAGAGCGCAATTCGTTTGTTGTTATTTTTGTTTGTAACTGGCTTTACAAAATTATGCTTTAATAAATTATTTGAAATTGTCCTCAATTTTGTGTTTTTAGACAATCACTGGCACATACACGCCGTTTAAGGATCCCGTGGTCTGATTTGCATAAGGGTGGAACAGGGAGCGTACAGTCATAGATTTGCTTACGCGAGAAGGTTTGGGAATTTCTGGCCAATCGCTCTCATCTCAGAGAGGTAGAACAGTAATACACGTAAACAAAGTGTTCCGTGTTTTGCGCCGTTTGAGACGAGACACACTTAACAGTTAGAGTACTAATTATTCATCTCAAACATGAACATGCGGAGTATTGTCCCCATTGTCCTACTTTTATTCGGCTTGGCGACGGTGTTCTCGCAGACTTCCGCACCTGGCAAAGGTAGGCTAAATCTGGGATGTTGTTTGAGTAGTCTGTACACACATTAGAGTGTACAATCTAGACATCATCGATCGCAACGTTGTATGCCTCTTTAATTGTTAAACTAACTTCGTTTGCCTGAAATTGCGTTTGCTGAGCTTCTTGTTTCTCTCCCAATCCCACATGACATCACATTCAATTCTTTCATAATGAATGTCATCACTGACTCGGAGGGAAGTGTCACTGAACAAAACCACTCTAAAGTAGGTTAAGAGAGGGGCCAATTCCTCTTCTAGGTGATAAAAACCACCTGATCTTGCCTCCATTAAACGCTACATAAGTCACGGACTTCACCTGAAGATCAAAAGCAATGATGAAATCATGTTTTCTATAAACCGAAGCAACATAAAAACAGACGTTATGAACAACATGATCATTCGTGGTAGTTAAAGTCCCTCATGCAAATGTTTAACTTAACGTGTCTAGTTAAACCAAATCTGTGGAGGCTGAGACATTAGATCTCTGCGTAACTGAAACCTCTAAGAGGAAACAATGGCTCAGTCTCATTTGCTTCACAGCCTGTCCAAGGCTTTACCAAGTTGAACCTAAATGCTTTGTGCTGCTCAACTGTGAGCAGCACACCTGCCATGACTAACTGGTTCATATGAGAGCGCCTTAGTCTTGGCGGGCATAGAGCTGAAAAGGAGTGGGAAGGAAGTGGGTGGCGCCAGGACGGTTTAGGTCGGTATATGTTTAATTGGTAGTGTGTTGTGGCGCGTTTCCATGGATTAAACTTCTGTACCGTGGATAATCTGTTGGTCAGGTGGCCCTGACAGCAGGAGGAAATGCTAAGGGTCTCATGCTTGGAAGTCAAAGGGTCGTCGTTTAAGTTTATGGAGCGTTTGCTTGATGGAAAGAATAATAAGAGGAAACAGAGGGGCTACCGACCTGTGTCCCTGCTGTTCATCTCGCTGGGTTGTGTACGGGAGTTTGATTTGATAGAAGGACTGAAATACCATAGAGAATGGGGTATTTATCAAAGGATAGACATACACGATGTAGTCATCTCTGATGTCTTTTGATAGCCTAACTAGCTATTATGTTGGAGATCGATTGCTTGCTCGTATTTTGCATGACAATCATGTTATCACCTTCTCCTCGCCGCCCCCCCCCGTTCTTGGCTTCACTTGTCGTTTGCTCTACTGACAGAAATGCAACATAAGGGGAGACTAAGAATGGGAAACAAGCTGCTGAGGATGTGCTAAGCAGATGTGTCGGTGAGTCCTGGGATCAGGTCTCCATTTTCTGAAAGCAGTCACAGGGACGTGCAGTACGCACTCTCGATAGGCCGGTCTGCTGTTCTTGCCCACATTAGCTCGCGGTGCCTGAACGCGCTATATCCCCTGTGGAACATGTTGTGGCGTGGCGGCGCATGCTGTCCCACATGTGTAGAAGAATATGTGTGCGTGTAAGGGTGTGTGTGTGTGATATACGTATGACGCTGTGTTTAGCAATGTGTGTGTGTGTGAGAATGTGTACTAGCCTGGGCGACCTGTTAGGACTACCCATGCCTGTTAGACTGGTTCAGCTAGGAAGGATCTGAATATAGAAGCTCCCCTATCTAACTCTCCCACGGGCCACTGCTCCTCCGTCAGTCCCTCCCCCTTCTCTCTCTTTTCTTGATCCAGGACAGCTCTCTCATGAGTTAACCATCAACTCTGGATGAATTATATCTGAGTCTAGAAAAGTGATTTCCTCTCAGATTCATTTTTGTCTAAATGAAGTCATCATTGTGAGTCTGTGTGTCTTGTTTGTTTACCGTGTGTCCTGGTAGTGCCTGTGGTGCATTAAAACCAAGATGTGTATAACGTATCCAGTCAAGACCATTCTGCCCCCCCACTCTCTCTGCCCCCTCAATGATGCCCGCTGGGGGCTGTGCTGGAGTAAGAAAACACACTACGCACATGCACACACTACACACACACACTAGACACACACACACACACACACACATGCACACATACACAAACCACTCAACAAACTCCTATGACTCTGATCCGGTCACTACTTGGAGCTGATCATTTTTCCCTGTCTTCATTTTCCTCCCTGCAGTGAACTTCCAGACACTGATCATAACTCTGTCAGTGGTAGCAGGAGTCATCATCATTGCCTTCTTGGTCTGCCTATTCTGCTGCTGCAAGTGTGAAAACTTTGGGTAAGGCAGCTGGAAAATCGCCCTGCGGCGGATCTAAACTGTTGTGGTACCGTGGCCTTTTGCTGGCTCAAGTCCGGCAACACACAGCACAATGAAGATTGTAATACTGGATGAATAGTCTCCATCTAGATTTGAGTCAGACACTTACAAACACATGTTCACATTCCTTATCTCTTTGTACTTGAACATCAAGTTCACAAACCAGTATTGCCGTTTTGTATGCAAATACTTCCTTGTTTGGGGTAAGATTTGGGGATTGTGTGTGAGGTCTTGTGATGTTGGGTGTATGTGTGAGATCGTGTGATGTTTGGTGTATGAGTGAGATCGTGTGATGTTGGGTGTATGCGTGAGGTCCTGTGATGTTGGGTGTATGTGTGAGGTCCTGTGATGTTTGGTGTATGTGTGAGATCTTGTGATGTTGGGTGTATGCGTGAGGTCTTGTGATGTTTGGTGTATGTGTGAGATCTTGTGATGTTGGGTGTATGTGTGAGGTCTTGTGATGTTGGGTGTATGTGTGAGGTCTTGTGATGTTGGGTTTATGTGTGAGGTCTTGTGATGTTGGGTGTATGTGTGAGATCTTGTGATGTGGGCTGTCGTTAGTCTATGTCAGTTGGTATTTGTGTGTCGTAGATCACTTAGTAGTTGACATTTTCACAGGCCAACTATGGTTTTATATTGTTTAGG
Source organism: Plecoglossus altivelis (assembly GCA_036571765.1). Classification (NCBI taxonomy): domain Eukaryota; kingdom Metazoa; phylum Chordata; class Actinopteri; order Osmeriformes; family Plecoglossidae; genus Plecoglossus; species Plecoglossus altivelis. The sequence goes on from BROE01000009.1 coordinate 11,884,807, forward strand.
TTGGTCACAAAAGGCTTTATATGACTCCAATTAACAAACCCTCCATTGTGAACCCAAACAGCAAAAATGTAGTATGACAGTTTTCCCATTATCTCTAAGCATTGTCCATTTGTGGTGTGTGTGTGTGCTTTGTGTGGTGTGTGCGTTGTGTTGTGTGTATGCTCCTTTGTTGCAGGTCAAAGAGTTTGAAGATAAGATGGAGAACAAGCCAGCAAGACAAAGACCAAACAGAAATAAGGTTAGTGAGATACAGATTCTATACAAACCCTGTGACGGTCGCGAGCCTGGTTTGTCATTTGGATTAAGTCTGAAGGTTCCAACCATCTTACCAGACAACCTCGAGCGTTGTACATGAGGTCTCATTGGCACAGGCAAAAGCCCATGCCTACTATCCATCTGAGGAGTTGCTGAAATGTATTCCCTCAGGACATAATACTATATCAGTAATCAGAACATTGACAGGGTTCAAGTATGACATGTGTGCCGGAATGTGTTTGTTTGGGTGTCGTTGTTTACACTATGAGCAACTGTGATCAAACGCTTACCTTCATTCTTCCGTCTCTTATTAGTTCCCATCTATTAGTCCTAGTATCATGACAAAGCATATCACACACAGCTGGGCTCCTGCGTACGAGCCCTTAGGCTAGATTTGACTTCCCCTTCAACCTTCCTAGTAGTTTGACATTTTCACATTGTCCAACTATGTGTTTTATATTGGTTTAGGTGTGGTCACCAAAAGTGCTTTATTGTACTTCAAACAAACCCTCCATTGGTTACCCAAATAGCAAAAAATGTATTTATGTACAGTTTTTCCCCATTATCTTCTAAGCATGGTTGTACATTTGTGTTTGTGTTTTTGTTTGTGTGTTTGTGTGGTGTGTGGTGGTGTGTGTGTGTGTATGCTCCTTTGTTGCAGGTCAAAGAGGTTTGAAGATAAGATGGAGAGACAAGCCAGCAAGACAAAGACCAAACAGGAAGAAAGGTTAGTGGAGGAACAGAGTTCTATACAAGCCCTGTGACGTGCGCATGCCTGGGTTTGTCATTTTTGGATTAAGTCTGAGAGGGGTTTCCAGACCATCTTTGACCAGACTAAGCCTCTTTACATGAGGGTCTCATGGCACAGCAAACCCATGCCTAGCTATTCCTATTCTGAGGGAGTTTGGCTGAAATGTATCCCTCAGGTACATAAGTACTATATCAGGTATCAGATACATGTACAGGTTCAAGTATGACATGTGTGCGAATGTGTGTTTGGTTTGGTGTGTCGGTGTGTACACATGTAGCAACTGTGATCAGAACGCTACCTTCATTGCTTCCCGCTCTGTATTAGTTTCCCATCATAGTCCATAGTCATGACAAAAGCATATCCACACACAGGGCTGGGCCCTGGCTGTGACGGAGCCCTAGGCTAGATTTTAGACTGTCCCCTTCACCTTCCTCTCCTCAATCCCCCAGCTCCAAACAGGAAAACACCCATTTCTAACCATTTTTTTCTCATTTGCTAGATTAGAAAATAAATTTCAGGAGAAATAGGAAAAGTACCAGACATGATAAATAACACATTCTTTCTACCTAATAATTTGGGATGTTTTTCTGAACCAAAAAATAAAAGCAACTACTGCTACAGTTGCTGCCATGAGAGGGCGCCCTTCCAAAAAAAACTTTCTCTTGCTGCGACCACTTGGCATTTTGTGTCCTTGGCAACCACTTATGTTGCCTATGCCACGGGGCACCCCTGACACGCACACACGTCACAAAACAATTCACCAGCCCAAACAGGTTTGTAACCTGCACGGGACTATTCAACCAGCCGGAAGGTTTTAGAATCCTTTAGTAAGCGTGTGTTCTTAAATGTCCAGACAACAAAGTATTTATTGTGTGTGTGTGTCTGTGTCATGTTTTTTTTCTTGTTACCAAATTCATGTGTTTCTTTGTAGGAGAGCAGAGATGAAACAGAGACATGAGGAAATCAGAACTAAATATGGTAACACACCCTCATACCGCACACTTGCACACATACCCTTACATGTGCACTTACACACATACCTTCACATGCGCACTTACACACACACCCTCATACCGCGCACTTGTACACACGCACTTACACACTCACCCTAACAAGCGCACTTACACACATACCCTCACACACGCACTTACACACACACCCTCACACGCGCACTTACACACACCCTCACACGTGCACTTACACACATACCCTCACACTTACACAAACACCCTTACCTGCACACATTCTAACCTCCCTCCATGACTTCTTTGCCTTTTCTCTTCCCCTCTCTGTTTACTGTCTTCCTGTGCATCACTTTCTCTCTCTCTCTCTCTCTCTCTCTCTCTCTCTCTCTCTCTCTCTCTCTCTCTCTCTCTCTCTATCTATCTATCTATCTATCTCACTCTGTCTCTCTGTCTCTTTATCTCTCTGTCTCTTTATCTCTCTGTCTCTTTATCTCTCTGTCTCTTTTCTCTCTCTGTCTCTTTGTCTCTCTCTCTCTCTCTCTCTCTCTCTCTCTCTCTCTCTCTGTCTCTCTACAGGCCTTAGTGGAGCAAATAAATATTCTCGATTCTCATGAGCTGATATTTGACCTTCGCTCCATGTGATGAACTGGCTAATGACCACGCATGACATTTGACCGCGACACCCCGTCCCTCGAATCCCTGACGCCAAACCCAGACCTACGATCTGGGTTCACCAAGCGACTCAAGCACTATATCAGTGTGTTGGAGGCGATTTTAAGATCTGCTGTCTACTTATAACATAGGTCAGTGTGTAAGTATTTAATGCTGACTGTAAAAATGAACAAATAGGTTTAGGAGACTGTCTCCGTCAATAAGCCTCTTGCTTACCGTGATATGAACTTCGGATTATGGAGCATTTTGCCTTTTGATTTCCATTCTAACTTGTCTTTGGCTGAATCCTACTTCGAGATTAGGAGCGTAAAATACATCTGAGCGAATCTCCCCTCCGAAATATCAACAGGATCAAACTGTGTAATGCCAGTAGTGAACAGGGCTTAAGTCGGTGACGTGTATTACTGAATTATGTTGCTTTATAATACATTTTGGCCAGCTATTTATATTTTTTTATTTTTGTTAGGTTCAAAAATCTGGCAAAGAGAGATAGATCAAATGTGCACCACACACCCAATTAACATGTAAAGTAGTCGCATACATACATATACAAGTATAGCATTTGAATGAAAGAGGACCGTATGATGTTCAGAATGTTGCTCTACATCAAACTGAAAGAACACTTCCATCCCCTTGTTTATCCTCCTCCTTGGTCAAATATGTTGTCTGTTAAACAAAAAATGTGCAACTGGAACGTTTCTCTTGCTTCTGTTTATTGATCATCTGCTTTGATTGAAATTAAAGGACATCTCAATAAGATATGTTTGTATACTTCTTCTTTTTTAAATCATTCCCTGTTGACTTGCGTGTACTGACTCATGTCTAGGATCACACCATTAGATGGCAATATTAATTTAATAATAATATTCAATATGAACTCATACTGGATTGTAATTTGTCCAATACAGTATGCCTACGTTATGCAAAATTTAAAAAGTAACTTAATATTTTACAAATGACTAAACTACAATGTATACTTGTGCAAAAGAGTGTGCAACAAAGTCAGTCAAGTCCTCTGAAAATACATTCCCTCTCCTCGAGTGTTAGAGCGCCTCCTGGTTGTTCAGAGCTAATCATGACCATAAACAACGTAATTTTATTTCTTAATTGTCCATTTATATGTTTATAGTTGGTATGATACAACGAGAGGATTGAAGGGCCTTTATGGTATGTGTTCCAAAGGTCCTCTCTTTTCCTGAAATTTCCCTTTTTCGACTCGCCCCAGTTAACTTGAACTCATATAACTAGCAAAAGTATATGATCACACGCCAATCGTTTTGTTTATAAATCTATGAAAGGAAGTCGTACGACTGCTCCTGGCTGGTGCCGTGGGTTCTTCCCCTTCGCGTGCCCGAGTATTTGTATAAATGCGCGCACCCGAATCCGCGCTGCCGAAATTTCAAATCATGTGATGCTCGGAAAACCAATGGCATTTGTGCAACAAGAGACGGAGCGCGTTCACGCTGTTGGAGGAGAAGAGCCGGAGAGAGGTGGAAAGAGAAACGCATCACATATATCAATTTATCTCGTTAATCGCTTAATTTTTTTTAACAAAAATGTCAGAGGAAAAGCCTAAGGTAAGAGGGATTGTCTCTGGAAGAGTTATCCTTGATTATTGCAAAGCGGTGGCTTTCACATTGACGCCGAATCGTTACTCAGATGTGCAATCTAAAATGGCCTGGATTGCACGTTTCTGTAAATCGGCGCAATGTTTGTTTCGCAAATGAATGAGAGCCCGCGTCGCAAACATATTTATGTGAACCCAAGCATGTTTGAATAATTCGTTAAAAATAATAATAATGGGACACGGGGGGGGGGGTATGTTTTTCACTTGGGTAACGGGATGGTATTTCGAAAGCATATTCACTGTTCTCGTTTGCGGGGTTTTCTTTGTGGACGCGGGACCACGCTACGTCCGCAACGCAGGTAGCTAGCAAATGCCGCAAAGATAGCGGCGAAAATGGACTAGGGCTAGGCACACAAAGGTGGCGCCATGATTTGGAAGCTGACATCTACAGCCGTTCCATGTTTGTTTTCTTTACTTTGACAATGGGGATATTTTCCACAAATGTGATGCAGAACAGCCATTAAGATGGCAGGCTAGCACGCGTTTATTATTAGTATTATAGCATGCTCTAGCCTGCGGTTATCAACTACACTACACCTTTTTCCAACGAGGTAGCATCCTCTGAGTGAACACTCAGTTAACGTTATCTAACCTGTTAACTACCTTGTATAGTTGCTACTGTAGAAAAATAGCCGGTTTGTCTGATCTTTGTACCGGCAGCAATGCACCGCCAAGCAGCAGCAGTTTGCTTTAGGACCCTTGGCCAGCCAGCAGACATTTTTCTCTAAATGAATATATTAATGTTGTGTGTAGGTTTAGGAACACAATACCAGCACACATGTAAACATGAGTACAGTGCTGCTCAGTTGAGTGTTGCATCCATGCATTGATTACACTGTAGCTACAGGCTTAGCCCAAGTTTCCCAAATCATCTCTACTGACTGGTTAACGTGACCGCTTCACTGCTGTGTTCATCAGGAGGGAGTGAAGACGGAGAACGACCACATCAACTTGAAGGTTGCGGGGCAGGACGGTTCAGTGGTCCAGTTCAAAATAAAGAGACACACCCCCCTCAGCAAACTCATGAAGGCGTACTGCGAACGACAGGTGAGGTGCCGTCATCGGTCCCCCGTGCCGCACGCACCGCCCCTGGCGCCCGGTGGCACAAAGTCACGTTAGCGGGACGCTCACCCTGTCACATCGCCCATATCCTCACCCGCCCTCGTCTGTTTGTTTGGGGGGCCGACAGACGGTGTGCGCCAGTCAATATGAGGCGTTGTTGGTTCTAACCTGCTGCGTTCTTCCCCCAGGGTCTCTCAATAAGACAGATCAGGTTCAGGTTCGACGGCCAGCCCATCAACGAGACAGATACACCTGCACAGGTACGCTCGGCTAGCCTTCGGACAAGACTTCCTGGCTGGTCACCTCTGTTCATCTCCCACTAACCCTCCCCGACCTCTCAGCATGCCTTTCTGCATGCTCCGGGAAGATGCTCGGAGACTTTATACTCTGTACTTCAATCTCAAGACCAACCCTATGTTGTTCTCCTCCTGATAAAATCCCTCTCTGTTCCCACCCTGTCTCTCTCCCCCTCTCCCCCCCCCCCCCTCTCTCTCTCCCCTCACAGCTTGAGATGGAGGATGAAGACACCATAGATGTTTTCCAGCAGCAGACGGGTGGGCTCTGCTAAGCTCCTCCCCCCACCTCAGTGATGGCCACGTTCAGACCACACCCTCAGCCACTTCAACAGTTTCTCTCCTCCCATCTCTCCCCTCGGATTTTTGTGTGTTATTACTTTTGTTCTTGTAAAGACATCTATGGCGGTTTGTGTCAACGTGGGTTAGGGTGAGTGGGGGGGGGGACTCCATTACATGTCTAAAAAGCAGGCCAAGGTCAGACCTGGGCTGCCATGTGTAGGGATATGTCTCAATAGTCCAGAATTGCTTCCTCCTCGCTTTACCTCAACGTGCGCACTGAGAAAGCACTGGCCTGCTTAGGTGAATAGTATGAGGTAGATGCCTACCAGAAACCTCACTGGTCTGCCCTTTTCTCTTGAGGAGTGGAGGGGATGAGGGAAGGACACGCCTCCAGACTATTGATGTGCATGCTCAGTTTGGAGGAGGGACAGTACAAAGGGAATCTTCCCTGACACACAATATGGGACGTTATTATTATTATAATTATTATTATAATTATTATTTTTCTCTTTTCTGTTAAAAGTGGGCCAGTGGCCAGTCCCTACTGCTTTCTTTTCAGCAAATCTGCTTTTGGTTTTTACATAGGAAGGTAATGAACTTGTGGGTGGGAGGGGTGGGGGGAATGGGACTAGGTGGAAGTTGCCCTCATGTTTAAAAATATCTGTTCACGCTTCCCACAAATGTTTTTATAACAGATTGGAAGGTAGGAAGGTGGAGGAGTGACTTCCAATTCAAGCATGACATGGGGGGGGGGAGGGGGGGTTAGTGTTCTGTACCCACAGGTCTTGTCATGTTATTAGTTTGTTTCTCTACTGATTTGTACATTATTTGTCTTTTACTACTGTATACAATAAATATAGTTTGGTACTCAGGTTCACTGTCACTGCTTTTCCTTCAGTCTGTTTTGACCTTTCACCTCTCGAGTGGCGTGACCTGCTCATGTCAAGTGTCACTTGGTATTTTGCATTGATACATGTCGCTGCCAGCACCTTTTAAAAGGCCTCATGCTGCATCACTCAGGCAGGTGGCGCTGTGGAGCCATGCACCTACACCTTTTCGTTCGCATCACAGAAGCAATTGCTTCTTACTGCGTGCAAGCAGATTGGGAAAATGAATGATATTCTAGCCACAGCAGATATGTGGCTTTCTCCTATCTAACCACATTCAGTATCCACCTATAGTAGACAGCTGACCCTGAGATCCTGCATTTGACAAGCTGATAAGATGATCCCATTTAACCACGGATGGATCAAAGGGCAAGATTAGCCATCTGGTAGTCAAAACGGGTTAGAGATATCTGACCCGTCAAGTTTGAGTGCTGGGACTTAGACAACTTTTCCCGTTCGCGATTCCAGTTGTCACTGGAGGGAATGAAGATGGCAGGACTGATAGAGAGCACAGCTGATGGACAGGAGAATCATGGAAGAGATAAGCGATATCTGAGGCAGAAGAGCGTGGGCTGGGGGGGGGGGCGGCAGGGTTGTTTACCGCATTCTAAACGAGCTCAGTCACACCCAGAACAGTTAGCTTGTGAGGCTTGCAACTGATGATGAAATCTCCATTATGAATCAGATTCCCTCAAGTGCCCTTCCCTCGCCATTACCTCTCCCCTCTTTCCACCTCCTGTCTAGTTCCACCCAATGGATTTCATTACATATTTAGGATGTAATATTGGAAAATCCTTTATGAAAACATGCCGGGTTGACTTGCATCCGTTGGTGCCAGATGCCAGATTCATAAGAGCCTGTAAAATGCACACACACATATACACACGCACACACTCCCGTCAGCCTCTCCAACAATAAACTAGGGATATCTGGTAGGATGGTAATAGCTTATCGTATATCCAGCTGAGGATTGACATGCCAGAGGTTACAGGTGCTGTGACTGCTTTTAAAATTGGTCTTTGTCTTTTTTAGGTTCCTGTAATTAAAAAATACATTTCCTTGAACCCTGATGTTTGGCATACAGCATGAGTTTGCTCTGTGCCAACACCCTCAAAAAAGCTGTGTACTCTCTTTCTCTTTCTTTCTTTCTCTTTCTCTCTCTCTCTCTCTCTCTCTCTCTCTCCCTCTCTCTCTCTCTCTCTCTCACACACACACACACACATATTCTCGCAGGAGGAGCTCCATCCTAGCCCCTCTGGCAGTAGGTATCTGGCCAGCTACCCCCCCAGAAGAGGAGGTAGAGGGAGGACTGATTGACAGGCGGCGTAGGTATTTGCATGGCTCTGGTATTTAAAGGAAGGGCTCTTCAAGAGACAGCAAAGCAAACAGAATCTCCTCTGAGCGCTGATGCTCTGGAACTCAGCTCAGCTTCGTTTTTAGTACAGTTCTGTTGGGACACATATTCACATAGTCAGGGCCAGTCCCAGATGTTGTTTACTTAGACTTTGTTGCACTTTGCGGTGTGGATCTTTTGCTTCTACAGAAGAATTCTTTTTTTTCTGACTGGGGTCTGTCCTGTCTGAGGGCTGATTCCCAAACACACGTGCCGTCTGAAGGGACTCATGTTGACGGGGCGAGAGATGAGGCTAAGCTGGAAGTGGGAACATACAGACTGTTAGCGACTGGAACGAGTTGAGATGTTGTTTTTCACGCTACTGCTGTTGCGTTTGGTTCCAAGGACCATGACCATGCACCAGGGAACAACAACACCATGCACAGGTACTCCAAAAATAAAAGAATGTGTTTCTGGAAATAAAAGTCAACTTAAGAATGTATGGACTGAATACCAGTCCATCATCACACACACAAACGCATACATTATTTGCATAACATTTTCATGTGTAACGGTTGAATATACCCTCAGGGCAACATTCCTAAGTGGATTGGTTTGTGGGTGTCATACAGTGAGTGTTGACGTGGGCCAGAACAACAGATTCATAAATACTCATTTGCTTTGTGTGAACACTCAGATATTCTAATGCACGTACAGATTTAAAGATCACTACATTACATAGAGCTTAGATCTCTCTCAAGGCTGTTACCCATGGCAAAAACACAGTGACTGCCCCTTGTTTGAGACCCTTATCTTAATGACACACACACCCAAAATCCTCACCACCTGAGGCAGTTTCTCGTACAGTTAGGTGGTCCAGGCCCTCCCACATGCTTGGTGATTGGCTGTTTTATTTACTGCATAATGCAGGGTTTAGGATAATGCAGATGTCCACCTAGACTATCCCACTGCCTCTGTCTTTCTCACACTCTCTTTCTCCTCTCTCTGTCTCTCTGTCCACAGACCAGCTCCCCTTAGACGTCCTGGCACCTGTAGTCCCAGCAGGGGCGCCCCCGCCCACCTCCGGGGTACGGATGATCCAGGCGGGGGGTGTGAGGGGCATCCGCTTTTCTCACCCTCACCCTTCCCTCAGCTTCCCTTCCTCCCAGCTCCTGACGAACTACGACCTGTTCCCTGGAGAGTTCTCCATCGTAGTGACTCTGAAGATCACTCACATCGCACCCAGGGTAAGGGGGTCACAGTGTGTGGTAGCATCCGAACCCCATTTCTTTCACGATCGTACTTGGACATGCAGTATATTTAGCCTTTTGCAGTACTTTATCGATCCGTTCCTTCCTGTCTTTCAGAGGAACGAGTATGTATTTTCCGTGGTGGAGGAAAAAGGCGAAGAGAATAAAAATATCAAAAGAGACAGAGGTGAAAGAAGAGATGCAGAACAAAACAGAGGGATGAAACCAGAGGATGAGGACACAGGGAGGAAGGAGAAGGATGGAAAGATGGAGGAAGATAAGAAGACCGATCGGAGAACAGAGGGTGTTGGGGATCGGGGGAGGTTACTCATGGGTGTGCGGTTGTCCAGGGATCGTTTCCAATTTCTATTTCGAGGTCATGCAGGGGTCATGGAACGCTGGGTGTTCCGGGGTGTGCGATTGGCTGATAACCGCTGGCACACACTGGTGCTGGCTGCCACTGGTCGCTATGCAAAGCTTACTGTGGACTGTAACACACCTCTGGAACTGTGAGTTCTCTTGGTTGTTGACCTGTTGTTTTCTAATTGTTTATTATTGTTGTCTTCTCCATCTCATTGTCTCTGGGAGTGTATGTGAAACATGTTTGAAATGTCTTTTCTGATGCTGTTCAGCGGTGTGCACTCCAGGTCCTTCCCCTCTGATATGGGGACTCAGGGAACAAAGTTCCACATTGGTAGCCGGGGGAGAAGAAAAGGCCTTTTCTCAGTAAGAGCGCTTCACAATATGAGCCCTTTCTCAGTCAGAAAGACCAGGCCCAAATATGTTTGAACAATCCCAATTACACACAGCGTCTACCTCAATCCTGCATGGAGAATGGATTTAATCTTTGTTGTCCCTTCCTATTGTATCAGAAGAGCTGATTTTTATGATGTCAACTACACTCACTCACATGCACACAAACTCACGTTTTGTTTTGACATTTGTAGACTAAAAATCATCACCTTCATGGTGATCACGCATGCAAACATGGCCATGTCTCCGTCTCAGGGTCTAGTCCGACAGCTGGTTCTGGTGCCTGGATGTGATGCCACCCCTACCGTCTGCCCGTCCTCCAACCCCAGACTGGTAGAGCTGTCCGTGCCTGCTGTGATGTTAGACCTGCCGTTCAAACATATGGAGATCAGCCTCGCTCTTTCTAGATATGGTACCACACAACTAACCCTGTCAATGACTGCAATCTTTTGTTTCCTTTCCAAAGTGAAAAAATACAACGTATCTTTGTCTTTGTTGTAAAACATTGTATCTTTGTCTTTCTACCTCTCTCTCTCTCTCTCTCTCTCTCTCTCTCTCTCTCTCTCTCTCTCTCTCTCTCTCTCTCCTGCCCTACAGAGGCAGAGGGGCAGGTCTCTGTGGGGCTTGAGCGTAAGTGTTCGTCATCAGTCCGTGGTCAGCTTTGGTTTAACCCCCTGAGGAAGGGCCTCTACCTCTGTGATGGAGCCGTCTGGGTCCCTATGCTGAAAGGTAGGACCTGATGGAAACTGACTTTTCATTGCCTTTCATGGACCCCTATAACTGACAAATCTGTACTGAGCAATTAGTTATGAAACAACTCCAACTTGACTTTACAAGACGCAATCACCCTCATGATGATTCGCTCTCGACCTCCCTGTTATCAGAAAGTGAACGGCTGGACTATGTTGAAGAGCATCAGGTCCTGCCCACCAGTTCGGAAACGTACGACATTGAGGTAGCAATCTGGAAAAGATGAATGCGTCAACCAGAGAGCTGTGGGCTGTTTGTTACATTTTGTGTTGCATTCTTCGTGGTTATGTCATATTACAAGCAATGCTCGAACTGCACTCTGTATGAAGGTGTTCCACGTGGCTGGCGTGGGTCTGATGGCAGCCATGGCACACAGCTCCTCGGGCCTGGGGTCAGCTGTCTATCTCTGGAGGCACGGTGGCTTCCAGCTGTACCAGAACATCAGCACCTACGGAGCGCTCTCCTGGAGACACTTCACCATGGGCAAGAAGGTGGAGGGGGACGAGAAGACCTTGCATGCACACACACAAACACACACAAACACACGCATACACATGCACACACACACACACACACAGACACACACACATACGTACACACATGCACACGTACATACGTACAATGTACGTATGTACATACACACGTCACATACACACACACCATGTAAATGTTCACGTGAACACACACACAGACATACTTCAATTTTCTTAAGAATTTCGTTGTGCTATCATTTCATCAAAGGTGTTTCTGGTGGTGTCTAACTCGGCCGGCGGGCCAGGCGAACAGGAGGAGAAAGCTCCGGAACAGGAGGAGAGGGTGGAGATGTCTGTTATTTACAGATGGAGTGACAGGAAGAGAAAGTTTGTGCATTTCCAGAGCCTGCAGACACACTGTGCTAGAGACTGGGAGGCTTTCCATATCAACAAACACACCTACCTCACTGTAGCCAATCACAGACAAGGTATGAATGAATGACAATAGGATTTGACTGTGATGACAATCTCAAACTAGCACTAAATAATGTTTTGTTTATTGAGAGGGTTGGTTTTTAATAGTTAACACTACTAAACTGTATTCTTTCTTTCGAAATGCAGCAACTTGAATGTACTGGTCACCCCACAGACTGACATAAACGCAGTAATTCCCTCCACCTCCATCTCCCAGGTGATAACAACCACACCATTGACAGTGTGGTGTACAGGTGGAACCCAGGTACCAAGTCCTTCCAGGTGCACCAGATGCTGCGGACCTCAGGGGCCTACGACTGGGAGTTCTTCACCGTTGGGCCCTATCACTTCCTCGTCGTTGCAAACGCCTTCGACGGTGTGACCACCCATGTCGACTCTGTCATTTATGTTTGGCTCGACGGCACTTTCCGGGTGTTTCAGACCATTAAGGTGAACTTTGTCCTGTATTTATGTGGTGGATGTTTTGATCCAAACTGTGTATAGAACATGCAGCGAATGTGGGACTGATACAATAGACACCCATGTTACAATATACTCACAGGAAAAGGTTCGAGCGATTTGCATGATACTCCTACATGAGTCAAGCCGCCATTTCCCCATTTAACATCTTTATCAAAGACATTATAATGAGCAAAGCGCTTGTCTGGGCAGGAGGGAAAAAGGGATGAACTGATGAAAGGGGCAGAGAGAGACGGAGGGAAGGATACACCCTCCACGAGGAGTTAAAAATAGAGTACGTGGCTGAGCTAAATTTGCTTGTGAGATGAAAATGCTGACAGCGAACTGATAGTGAATCATCCATTTAAATGCAACCACACATGAGGTGCGCCTGTTTGCATATTCCCCGTTTCACATAAAACCACAGAAGGAGACAGACATTTTGGGGAATTCCACTGTTCTATGTCAGACTTACGTCAACTTTGAGGTTTGTGTTCCTTTGTTGAACATGCATCCAGTAATCCTCTAAATTGTTGTCTTCCAGACACTTGCCCCCTAAACCCTCATACTGATATCCCTGGTTGTTCTCTCTCACATTCTCACTTCTGCCACTTATTTGTATCCGTTTTTCCAGTAACTTATCTCTCCACTGCCTTTTGTCTTGGCTTCCTCATACAGACATTTTGCGCCACGGACTGGGAGATGTTCCAGATTGGCAGCAGAGTCTTCCTGGTTGTTGCCAATGGACACAGACTCCATGGTAACGGGCCTAGTCGCTATGCCATCAACTCCACCATCTATGAACTTGACGTAAACGCTCAGCTGTTTATTCGCTTTCAGGATATTGTGACTTACAGGTAAACACACATACACACATACAAATAACCCACAGCCGGTGTTTTTCACCGACTCCCTTCATCTGTCTTCACCTCCCATCACAAGTTCCTCCTCTCCTCCCTCAGTGCTGTGGACTGGGAGTTTTTCACTCTAGGGGAGGAAAGTTTCCTGGTTGTCGCCAACTCCTTTGATGGACAGTCATATTCTTTAAATAGCGTGCTCTACAGGTACTAAAGGGCTGGGTTGATGGGTTGGTGGTTGGATTCAACTCTAGTTTCATGCTGGACCAAATAGCAATGTAGGTAGTGATTTCTTGCTGTCTGACCCTGATGCTCCATTTGCAGGTGGCAGGGATATGAAGGGTTTGTCCCTGTTCACAGGCTCCCAACCATTGGATGTAGCGACTGGGAATTCTTCAATTTCAAAGGGGAATCATACCTTATTTACTCCAGTGCTAAAGAACCACTTTCTAAAGTGTTCAAACTGAAAACTCACTGAGAATATGTGTGTGACTGAGAGCATATGTGTGTGCTTCAGTTTGTCTCTCTATGTGTTTGCCTCTGTAAAGTCTCTGAGAATATTTTCAATATTTACAGTAAATGGTAACTTTATTATTATTATTTTGTTCTTCAGTAAACGGAACTGTTTATTTCACATTAGTTACATATTAAACTAAATTATTTAATGCGTATATTATGCAGTAAGTTTTTCACTGATAAATAAATTAAGTATTATTAGTAGTAAAGTGTTATGTGAAAAGTCTATTTGTCTCATTTTTAGTTTTTATCTTGTAAATCCCGTGTTGGCATTTCCTAGTTTTTGATAATCTGTACGATAAACGAGATTGTATTTTTAAAAATTATTAGCAAACTGCAAACTGCTGAAACGTTCTCACTAAAAGGCGATTTAACGGAAATGTAGTTTATTTTGTCTAGATATCATACGTTGATAACAGTAAATCACTACAAGACCCATAATTCCCCGCTCTTTTCTTTTCCTGGGGGAAACATGGCTGCCCACTGCTCGTCAATGGTATTTTTATTTTTGACTCGTGTTCTTTCAATTTCGCATCAAAGGAAAGTTGATAGAGTTTGTTTTCGAGTCTGATTTACTAAAGGCCACAAGGCGGTGTGTGAAGCGTAAGTAGAATTCGGTTCTGGACCGTTAGAACCACGTTACAGAAACCATCGGATCATTTCAGTAACAGCACGGATTCGCTGTTTTCACAGCTGGTTCAGTCTACACCAAATTGACTTTTAAAAGCTGCGATTAATTTTCTGGTTTGCCAGTATACCAGCCTACGCTACATTTGGTGCTTCTTCAATAGCACTGAAGGTGAACATATATCTTGTCATCGCTATGTTTAGCCCTGTGAAGTCTTCTTATTTCAGAGTTAGTCCAACCACTGTCAACCGAGAGCTCGGCAAGACCAAAATGAGATAGCAAAAGGTATTGACAGCTGGCTAAACAACAGAACATATTTTATATATTCTGTTCCCTAATAAACAGATCGAAACGCATAGCTAGCTATAAAACACCCAAGCATGTTTGGGAATCTTTTCGAAGAAGATGAGGACGAAGGAGTCCCTCCTAGCGCTTCTGGGGGTAGGGTTGGAAAGGGGGGAGAGGAGCTGACACCTCCACGAGGAAGAAATCATCTCAGCGGCATTAAAAACCAGGGAGGCACGTGCTACCTCAACTCCCTGCTACAGACTCTGCTGTTCACCCCAGAGTTCAGAGGTAAGAGTAAACCCGATCCATCTGTCAGTGACATCACTGAGTAGGTTTACTAGCTGGTCGTTGTGAATAGTGCATGTCTGGTCAGTATGGGATGTTGGGCTATTGTGTGCGTCAACATCTCTTTTCGTATCTATGCAGAGGAGCTGTTCAATCTTGGTCCAGAACAACTGGGTTGCCTGGAAGATAAACACAACCCAGAGGCAAAGGTGGGTCCAGTAAATAGCAGTGTGTGTTTGTGCATGTGTGCAGTGTGTGATTGTGCATGTGTGCAGTGTGTGTTTGTGCATGTGTGCAGTGTGTGTTTGTGCATGTGTGCAGGGTGTGTTTGTGCATGTTTGAAGTGTGTGTTTGTGCATGTGTGCAGTGTTTGTGCATGTGTGCAGTGTGTGTTTGTGCATGTGTGCAGTGTGTGTTTGTGCATGTGTGCAG
>BROE01000009.1:11900416-11911333 GCA_036571765.1 Plecoglossus altivelis
ACACAACCCAGAGGCAAAGGTGGGTCCAGTAAATAGCAGTGTGTGTTTGTGCATGTGTGCAGTGTGTGTTTGTGCATGTGTGCAGTGTGTGTTTGTGCATGTGTGCAGGGTGTGTTTGTGCATGTTTGCAGTGTGTGTTTGTGCATGTGAGCAGTGTTTGTGCATGTGTGCAGTGTGTGTTTGTGCATGTGTGCAGTGTGTGTTTGTGCATGTGTGCAGGGTGTGTTTGTGCAGTGTGTGCAGTGTGTGTTTGTGCAGTGTGTGTTTGTGCATGTGTGCAGTGTGTGTTTGTGCATGTGTGCAGGGTGTGTTTGTGCATTTGCGCAGGGTGTGTTTGTGCAGTGTGTGCAGTGTGTGTTTGTGCATGTGTGCAGGGTGTGTTTGTGCATGTGTGCAGGGTGTGTTTGTGAATGTGTGCAGGGTGTGTTTGTGCATGTGTGCAGGGTGTGTGTGTGTGTGTGTATGTGTGCAGGGTGTATTTTGTAACCCGGCGCTCTCTTCTCTCAGGTCAGAGTGATTCCGTTGGAGCTGCAGAGGCTGTTTGCCCGTTTGCTGTTGGTGGACCAGCAGACTGCATCTACGGCTGACCTCACTGAAAGCTTTGGCTGGAACAACAGCGAGGTCTGTTCATGCTCCTCTGACAGTCAGGAGAGAGAGAGAGAGAGAGTGAGAGTGTAACATGACATATCTCCTCTTCTGTTTCTACCTATGCTTCTTCTCTCCCCCGTATTCAGGAGAGCCGGCAGCATGACGTTCAGGAGCTGAACAGGATTCTCTTTAGCGCTCTGGAGCACTCTCTAGTGGGAACCAGCGGTAGTACACTCATCCACCGACTGTACCATGGAACCACCGTCAACAGCATCGAGTGTAAAGAGTGTGGCAACGTCAGCCAGAGACAGGTGCGTTATAGTTGTCTGTGTGTTGCTGTGCCTGTGTGTTAAAGAGCAAGTGTGTATCTCTGTGTTGCCAAACCCTTTTTTGTTGTTCACCAGGAGGACTTTCTGGACCTGACTGTGTGTGTGCGTGGTGTCTGCAGCCTGGAGGGGGCGCTGTGGGACATGTTCGTGGAGGAGGAGATGTTCCAGGGCAGTAATCTTTACCGCTGTGCCCAGTGTGACAAACTGGTTACAGCTGCCAAGGTCAGTCACAGCACATAGCAAAGAACACACCCCTGGTAAAAACAATTCATGCTGTTAATCTGATTGAATCGCCTGCTCCCTGCTCGCACACGTTGCCAGTGATACTTAGCCATCTCCAAATCTTAAAACAATATCCAATCAGTATTTGGACTTTTATTATATAGGTACCACATTGCTGAAGTTGAATATTAAATGTTAATTGCATGTATAGGAATGATCAAACTTTCCCCCTCCTCCTTGCCTGTTCCACTCTTTCTCCCCTGGGCCTCCCCCCTCCCCTCCCCTCCCCACACTGCCCTGCCCACTTCCTCCTCTCCCCTCCTCCCCAGTCCCGTGCCAAGCTGAGGAAGCTGCTCCGTTCCTACCATGTCCCTTTTGAGATTTCATTTGTACTTTGCCAAGTGTGAGCGCTACAAAGCGAGCACGGGCCGCTACAAACACTCCCCCTCAACAATCAACCTGAAGCCTTCTGCGAACAGGTGTTGGATGGAGAGCGGCTGTCACCCTTCAGTCTCACATCATCACCAATGTTGTCGCACCCATCATATACTACAATACTGCTATCCTTATGTAGTTTGATTTTCTGCACCCAGCTTTTTCTCACACCACCCCACCCTTAGGAGCGACACGGACCATGCTTTTGGACAATTTCGCAAATGTTTCGCACTGTCAATTTGATTTTTTCCCTCCCCCACTCCCTGCCCCACTTCCTCCCTCTCCCCCTCCCTCCCCAGTCTGCCAAGCTGAGGAAGCTGCCTCCGTTCCTCACCATGTCCCTGTTGAGATTCAACTTTGACTTTGCCAAGTGTGAGCGCTACAAGGAGACGGGCCGCTACACCTTCCCCCTCAACATCAACCTGAAGCCCTTCTGCGAACAGGTGTTGGATGGAGAGCGCTGCACCTTCAGTCTCACTCATCACCATGTTGTCGCCACCTCATATATACATAACTGCTATCTTATGTAGTTTGATTTCTGCACCCAAGCATTTTTCACCACCCCCACCCTTAGGAGGACACGGACATTGTTTTGGACAATTTCCAAATGTTTCCACTTCACTTTGATTTTGTTTTGCTGCAGTGTATGTTTCTGCATGCGCCCGCTACACGCAAACATATGCTCGCTGCTTTCTGATCTTCCTTTCTCAATCCTTATGTAACGCGACCGTCTCCCAGGGGGAGGGAGAGGACTCGGATTACTCCTACGAGCTCTTCTCTGTCATCATCCACAAGGGAGGCTGCTATGGCGGCCATTACCACGTCTACATCAAAGACATCGACCATCTTGGCCATTGGGAGCCACAGGTGAGGAAGGAGTGTGCTTGGGGGAGAAGAGGAGGCGTGGGAAAAGGGGGCTTATCACTGATTTGAAACAGAACAACGAGAGGAGAACTGACCTATCAGTGCTAGTCTCTTCTCACCAGTCTTCAAACACCGCTGTGTTGTCGCTTCAGGAGGACGAGGTCAAACTGAAAGCCCAGACGAAAAAGAAAGAGGTCAAAGTGTGCGAGCCTGAGCTGGAGAGAGATGACCCCTTGTCTGTGCTGACTGCTGTCATAGTCCAGGTGTCACACCTCCTCCACATACTACTGCCCACGCCTTATGATTCACAGCCACTGCGTTAACATGACCACGTGACTGAACTCTTGAATCCCTCCCTACAATAAGGAGGCCTCCAAGAGTGTGCTCCTGGACCAGCTGGGACAAAAACTGATGGACAAGATAGGTTCTTCCTGGAACAAGAAATACAGGAAACACTATGGTCCCATAAGCAAGGTAGAGCTACGAGACTTACTGTACCCTCAGTATGAGTCACTCATAGACCTCTCTTTTGATCCTCCGCACTCATCGAATCTTTTCCTTGCAAATGTTTGCTCTCCCGTGGCTCCATATTCTTTGTTTCTCTCCATCCCCTTATCTCTCCATCCTCTTCTCTCTCCTTCCTCTTCTCTTTCCATCCCCTTCTCTCCTTCCCCTTCTCTCTCCATCCTCTTCTCTCTCCATCCCCTCCTCCCTCCTCCTGTCTGCAGTTTCTACAGTCACATGGAGATGTGTTTGTCTTGGTGTCAAACGGCACTCGAGTGACTCTGAAGGCCAGCCCCCCCAGCCCAGACATGGAGCCAGCCAGCCCGGCCAATGGAAGCCCTCCCCCTGCCCCTCACATGGACCACAGCACCACCAACAGCCAACCAGAACCAGAGGTTTGCTGGTGCTGTTGGAGCTTTCTTTACCAATAGAAGCTCAATTGAGAGTTGGAATAGACCAGCTCTCGCACATCCATGCAGTCATAGACGTGTGTGTGTGTGTGTGCGCGCGTGTGTGTGTGTGGTCTCCTCAGGGTCCACACTGGTTTGACCTGAACGACTCGGTGGTGACGTGCATCAGGGAAGAGGACATCCAGAAGCAGTTCCAAGGCAAAGAGAGTGCCTACATGCTGTTCTATAGGAAGGCACTGCTGCACAGACCTGCAGAGGGTACGGGCCCCCATGCCCCCCCTCCCACCCCCACACACATACACAGTGTGTGTGAATAGATGTGACTGACTCGTACTGTTTGTTCCCTGGTAGCCCTGAGGAATCCTGGGTACAAAGTTCCCTCTCACCTGTTGGAAATGGCCCGGGAGGAGAACCACAAGCTGCAGCAGATCAGGTACACATACACACACACACACACACACACAGACACACTCCTACACATGCATATGCGTGCACACTCACACTCCTACTCATGCACACGCACACACATTCCTACACGTGCACATGCGTGCACACACACACTCCTACTTATGCACATGCACACTCACTCAAGAATAAAGACACAGTAATAAACAGACACTAATTCCGATGTGTGTGTGTGTGTGCTTCGCCTCACATTAGAGAGGAGTTTGAGTCCAGCAGTAACTGCGTGGAGTTACGCCTGCACCTAGCGCCATCCTACACACTGAAGAACGGAGCCCTCCAGCCCATTAACACAGAGAAAGGAACATCTATCAACCTTACCTTTGACCGGCGCAAGACTGTTGGAGATCTGCGATTGGCTATATACCAGGTCACCTCATTCACCGTCAGCCTAATTTAAGAGGGCCTACCTGCTTGAGGAGAATTCTAATGTGTGTGCGCTTGTGTGTGTGCGTGCGTGCGTGTGTGTGTGCGCGTGCTTGTGCACAGATGCAGGAACTCTGGGAAGGTGACATGGCTCTGACTGTGGCCAAAAGTCTGCCAGCAGGCTTACACCTCTATAACACTCTCCAAGGTACTCTCCTAACAGTTAAAGCACTCAGGGTGAATCACTCCTGTGGACTTGAGATGTTCTTGCTTTCTATGGGTGTGCACACGGTCCTTTTCACCCTCCGTTTCACTTCTCAATCGCGCGTGTGTTTTCAGATGACAACATGTCGCTGTTCAGCGCAGGCATATACAGAAACTCTGACCTGTTTGTATGGAACGGCAGAGAGGTGAGGACAGATTCTTTTTTTTTCCGTACGCTGCCCAGTTTCTTAGCATAGACCCAAACGTGTCTGACACAGTCCCTACCCCATCCTCCACTTTGACCCAAAATGTCCGTCATGCCACGGCCCTCTTCTGTTTTGGTCAGGTGTGCGGTGCAGCTGTCCAGACTGGAGCAGAGTGGGAGCCTGTGCTGCTGACCGTTGTGCGTCCGTCTCTGGGGGAAGATGCGGCGGGGGGGACTGGAGGAGAGAGCGCACATGGGGGAGTTGAGGGGGAGGGGGAGGATGCGGGCTCCGGGCTCAAAAGGGAAGCGAGAGGCTTTGCTGGAGGGGCCACTCTAGGACAGGTGAGAGAAGCTCTGGGGGGGCCCCTGGACAGCCTGTTATGTCAGGAGCAAAACAGGGGGGGTGGCCAACGAGGGAAGGGGGGTGGGGAAGGGGAGGGCGGGGGGGCGAGTGGGTGGAAGGTGTTTCCTCCAGAAGACATGCAGAAGACGCTCAGACAGCTGGCCCTCAAGGACGGCGACGCGCTGCTGGTGCTGGAACCACACTCCTTCGACAGCAGGTGTGTGTGTGTGTGTGCGTACTTGTGTGTGCGCGTGCCTGTGTGTGTGCGTGCATGCCTGTGATATGTACTTTTGTCTGTGTGTAGTGAGGGTATCTGTGGATGTGTGTGTGTGTGTGTCGTGAGGGTGTCTGTGGATGTGTGTGTGTGTGTCGTGAGGGTGTCTGTGGATGTGCGAGTGCATGTGAGAGTACTTTTGTGTGTCGTGAGGGTGTCTGGATGTGTGTAACGCCTCTTCTTTCTCTTAGTGTTTTCAATCTGAGTGGGGATTTGGTTACTGTGACAACGCCATCCGACTGCCGCTGGCTGCAAGTGAAGTACCGACCCAATCGAGGAGGCGGAGGAGGTGGAGGAGAAGAAAAAGGAGAGGAGGAGGAGGAGAGAACAGCTAAAGTCCCAGCTTCTGGAAACATGGTAAAGCAACATAATTCAACCACGTGTGTGTGTGTGTGCGTGTGTGTGCGTGTGCGTGTGTTGACCTGTGCTCTCCTCGCTCCAGCTGCTGTGTGAGGTGAAACAGAGAGCCATCGAGGAGCTTCAGCTGCAGGAAAAGCTGACAGGTCAGATTTCCTCACGTGAAACACTGTCACTCAAATACCACCACTACTGCGACTGCTGGGGCTGTTTCTAGTGCCTCCGTGTGGTTTGGATTGTATCACGGTGTCTCTGTCTCCGCAGGTGTAAAGTGCTGTCTGAGGCAGATGGACTGCAGAGGCAGGCTATTGCCCCCAGGTACCCTAACATAAGCATTACCCGTGAACGACCTATGACCTTTGACTGATTAGCATTGCTGTCTCACCATGGAGGAATTTGAACGCCGTGGTTCAGAATAGCCATCTAGAATTGTACTTTCAAGTGTAAGAATGATTTTGATTTTATATCGTGTGTGCGCGCTCTTGTGTTCCCTCCCCACAGCGTGTGAGGACCTGAGTGTCCGGGAAGCCGGGGTCAGGCTCATGACCTCCCTGACCCTGTGCCCTGGAACCGCTCCCAAAGCCACCCAGGTAAGTCTCTCCTGGAGGGTCACAGCCGGTCCTGCAGGACCACCCTCTAGTTTAGGAGCTACAGGCTATGTGCCTCTCATTCATTTTCTTGACAGATTCTAGATGTTTTCACATTTTTCTTTGGCAGCTGTTCCTTCACTTCTCTGTGGGAACATCCCCCTCTTCTGGCAAGGAGAGAGACATCATTGTGGAGGAGAGCAGCTCAGTAAAGGAGGTGAGGGGTGTGTGTGTGTGTGTGTGTGTGTGTGTGTGTGTGTGTGTGTGTGTGTGTGTGTGTGTGTGTGTGTGTTTGCAGAATGGCTTTCTATGTAGGTTAATCCCCTTGTCCTGTTTTCCATCAGTGTCTGAAGAGAATGCTGGAAGTAGCTGGTCTTGAAGGTATTTATAGTTTGTGTATAGTTCGTAGACTGCTTTGAATGCCCACCCGTAGTGCCAACATGTATATCTTAAGTGTACGTGTCTGCTGCATACAGGTGACTGTTGGCACTTGAGGAAGCTAGACTGGTGTGAGGAGGTTGGAGAGGTGTTGATGGATGAGGTGAGCAGTCATACACTGTAGATCTCATTTCCTTCTCTTTTGGTAAAAGCTTGATTTGAGCTTTCTCCCCCCCCCCCAGGATGCCTCCCTTTCTGAGTTGAAAATTTGTCATGGCGACACATTGGTTGTCACTGAGGGACACCTGCCTCCCAAGGTACTCCATCTTTTCAGTTCTCTCTATGTTCCAGGGGTCCTGAAGTAGATGCGGTGAATTTAAGCTTTCGGTTGAAAGTGGGAATCACTAAGTCATTATAAATCTCTTTTTTTGTCTAGTTCTCTGTTTCTCTCATTTACAAATGGGTTTCCCCTCATCCCATATCCCCCTTTTTATCAGGGTTTTATCAAGCTTTCTGTTTGGCTCTACGTGAATCAGACTGACGGGGCAACAGTCTCCATGGAAACAGAAGTCAGTCACACGGCTGAGAGACCAGGAGGTCAGCAGCAACTGGAGGTTATGACTGCAGGTGACACACACACAGATTTCATGCAGATAATGGTCTAATGATCTCTTTTTCTAGGTTTTGAAATGCTTTGTGTGTGTGTTTAGTAGGAGGGGCCATTACAGAGCTGAGGCCTGTGGGACAGGTAGAGGTCACAGAGGAGGCCACGCTGGAGAACCTGAAGACTCAGGTAACCTGTTTGTGTGTGTGACTGAATGACTGTTTGTTGACTGAGGTGTTTGTGTGTCAATAGTTTAGCACAGCAGGAGGAGACCTGGAGGCCGGATTTTAATCTATATTTGCAACATCCATTTCTCATTTTGCCGTAAGCCCGCCGTTCATTGGCACGGACGTCCTCTGAGCCAAGGCCTCTTCTTCTAAAAGCGCTTGTTCTATGTCAACACTCTGTGTGTGTTTGTGTGCCAGGTGCTGACACTGCCAGCCCTGCAGTGTGTGTGTGCCCCCACACCTGCGTTCCTGCGGCTGTGGCACCTGGAGGGCCAGAGACTGAGCCGCATCCTCAGAGGCCACCAGCTCACCCTCAGGTACCTGAGGCTGGTCCTCCCCCTCACCATCTCCTCTCCTCCCCCTCATCGTCACCTCTCCTCCCCCTTACCGTCTCCTCTCCTCCCCCTCACCATCTCCTCTCCTCCCCCTCACCGTCTCCTCTGCTCCCCCTCATCATCACCTCTCCTCCCCCTCACCATCTCCTCTCTTTCATTAGAATACTGGTCCATGTTCTGTGCTGCATGTAGGCAAGGCACTTGGAAGTCTCACTCTAGCCTTTTTGATATCCTGATTGTTGTTGTTGTTTTGTTTGTATGCTTTCTTCCACCTTTTGCTTCTTTCAGGAAGTTGAAGCTGGCCAGTGGGGCAGATGTCTGTGTGCAGCAGCTCCTCAAAGAGGAGGATCTTGGGTAGGGGCTTGAATCCCGGATAGTGACAGAGGGGGGCTTGAGCCACTAGGTGGCACCTCATCCTGTGTCATCGGAAGTCTCCAGAACTGTCTTCACACCATTCAATTCCTATTTGTTTATTTCTGTTCCTCTCTCACTCTCTGTTCCTTCCATTCCTCCATTTTTCTCCTCATCCGCTCTATCCTCTACTTCTTTTCTCCTCCTTTCTGTCCTCTCATCGCTCCCTCTCAGACCTAAGGAGTTGTTGCTGCATGTTCAGATGGGCGTGCCAGGGGAGAGGGGGTACTACCCTCCAGAGGAGCTGGTCTGGGACGCATCCCGCGACTCTGCCCCCCGCTGCCTGCGCTCGGCCCTGGCCGCCCACTACGGCCTCTCTCCTGACTCCCTGCTGCTGGCTAAACACCAAGCAGACAAGCACACCTGGGACACCATCTCCAGCTGGGTGAGAGTGAGGAGGAGGGTGGGGGTTGGAGGAGAAGGTTGCCAGCCGGGTATTGGGTCAATAAGAGTGGGATTAGAACTGAACCGGGGCGTGGGTGGGGGGGGTTCATCTGAATTTGTGACCACAGCTAACTCTTTCCACTCAAGACGAACTAAAGATGGGTTGCGCCTGTGAGGATTCTGTGTGTTGCCTGTCCTCTCTCTTGTTTCCTGTCTGACTTCCTCCCGTCTGTCTGATGCGGAGAACAGAGCCAGCACGTGTCAAAACGGAAAAAGAAGAAAAAGGCGGAGTCTCTGCTGGGCGCCCCCTTTTATCTCAAAGACGGTGACATCATCGGCCTTAAGGTAGGCTAATATACTCTTATCGGCCCCATCCTCTTGGACTGGTGGTCAGTTAGTATTTAGTCCTGTAAGAGTGCTGCTCTATGTCACACTGAACGTTCCACTCCACTGATGTAACTGGAGTCCTTCTGTCTCCTGATCGGACAGAATTTGCTGATTGACAGCAACCGGGACTTCAGCACCCTACAAGATGAACAGGGTCAGCAGAGGCTGAGAGAGGAAGCTGAGCAACGCAGGAAAGGGTGGGGCTTATCGACACCACACCCACTCTTGTTAGCAGACCTGAACTATGATAAAGTTGCTATAGTTTCAGTTTAGGGCGTAATTAATTCATTTGGAGTAATACAAGTACAATTGTTTTTTCTTTACAAATTGTGGTTCTCATTCTCTCCACTAGGGGGCAACCTGCAGCTGGGACCAGCCAGAGGTCTGGATCAGACAAAAGACCAGAGCCCACCAAAGTCAGGAAGCCAGAGGTGGCCCTGTCAATCAATGTGGGGGTTTTCAGATAGGCCCGCATCCAGGCGGACCTTGTCACTGTGGTGTCAATCAACCAGACAATCTGCAACTGATGGTGGTTTGTGTGCCAAATAATGATGGTGACAGAAAAAAACAATGATACATGATACAATTAGTAAGGAAGAGAACAGACATGTAACCAAACTGGTAATATGTACACTAACACCAGACCTGTGATCTCTACTGTCAGTTGTTTTTACTTTGGAGTGAGATGATCAGATCAAAATACTCATACTTTGATAATCTCCACCCTCACCTTCTCTCTCTCTCTCTCTCTCTCTCTCTCTCTCTCTCTCTCTCTCTCTCTCACTGCCTCTCTCTCACTGCCTCTCTCTGTGTCGATCTCTCTCACACTCTCTTTCTCACACACGCACACACTCAGGCCTTTAATAATATGGACAAGAGCCAATGCTACTTTGTCCCTCCTACCTCTGGGGACTTTTGTCCCAGTTTTCAGAAGTGCTGTCACTCCTCTATGATCTCCGAGACTGATCGATATTGTATTACCAATGAATCATGTTTTACTAGTGTGCGCATTGATCTGGGTTTGTGGATTTCAGGGATTTAGAATGGCAACCATTAAACAATACAAGTGAAATGTCAAATATACTGTAACAGTACAGTACAGCTCCTGCTATGCATTCAGCTTTCATAGTTGTTTGAGATGGTATTTAAATATTATTTTTGAGATTGATTTGTGTGTTATTCAACATGAATCCACCTCCTTGGTCAACCTGGAATATGATCACTTATCAGGAGGGAGGTGGATCAGATGGAAACACATTGGGATTTCACAGAAACCTACTTGCTGCAGTTTGGTGCAATAATGTTCCCTTAGTCAGAAGGCTTTAGTACCAATAGTACGTAGTCAAGGAAATGAAGAGTTTTTCAGCACTCATTTTGGGGGAAATACCTGGTAACTTGTTTTCAAAGATGCTTCATCATTTGCCAAGAGGGTAACAGAAATGTAATTGGGGTTGATTAACAATATATATATGGTCATGTTTTTGTGTCAAATAATGTAAATAAACTAAGCATTGAATAATGTGAATATACTCTGACTTTCAGTTGGCAACAGTGTGTTGTTTTTATCTCTGATAAGGTCACACCCTGGGATGTAAATGAAACTTCCCGTTATGCTAAGAAAGATATGGTGGTGGCTTTGCCAGGTGGCTTTGAGCCTTGCTTCCTCTGTTTGTTTGTTTGTGACTTTTAAGTAATACAGATTTAAACTGTACTAAGTATATACAAGACAAACTGCGTAAGGTTTAAGTGTGCTCAAACACTGACTTATGTATGGGAATGAAACTAACTGGAAACACATTTGATACAAGTTTAATGACTCTGGCCACTCGTCTGTTGACAGGCTTTGTTTTTTTTAATAAAACATTGTCATGTTTATAATCTATTAGCATTGGGACAGGTACGCTGTGGTGATAAAGCATATATTATTCTATTGTGGGTGTAATTTGACCAGCTCTCCCATGTTGTAACCCTACGCCATTGCTCAGCCTTTATAGAACCAGACAAAGTGAGAGTAACAGAGAGAGAGAGCCAACACGTGTGA
>BROE01000009.1:11911855-12004787 GCA_036571765.1 Plecoglossus altivelis
ATTTGACATTTCTGTGCAATACAACTATTTACTAAATGTTTTGTTCTCATTTTTGTTTCCCTCTTTGTAAACTTTATATACTCAAGGTCCACCAGATTGTTATATGTACACAATAACTATTAACCCTTGGTTATCTCTTTACAGCAGTGGTGTCACACTCAGGTCCTCCAGGGCCGCTGTCCGGATGGTTTTCAGTGTTTCCCTGGTCCAACACACCTGATTCTAATGATGGGTCGTTATACAATAATGTATACAATAACTATGAACCCTTGGTTTTGTCTTTAAAGTAGATGTTTAGGTCATTTACAAGAAACCACGTGACCAAACCAGCCGTTACACACACACACACACACACACACATTTCCTTATCAAGTTATACGAATGTTTTATTGCTAAGAATAAAAGTGAAAATATCCTTGTCACGTACATGAGAGACACCACCAGTCTGTTAGTCCTCAGGGTTTTGTTCACTATCTACATTTGCCACCAGCACTTCAAGACCTAACTTTAAGACCAGCTTCTGTGGTGTCAACAGCCCTCAGTCCAGCCATGCTTGATGAAGATGTCCGATATGAGGCCATATCAGCGGCTCTGGGTTCAAGAGTCAGGTCCCTGAAGGAGTTTCAAAAGGCCAACCAGGGGAAGACGCCTGACAACCTGCTAACTGTGGACGGCTTTCTGATAGGGACAGCTCTGGGAGTGAAGTCCCTCGTTATCTGGCTTAAACCTGTCTCATGGCTGGGCTGGATATGCTCATTTGCCATCGTCTGCAGGAAACAAAAACAGACAACCTCAGACACAGTGTTCTACGTTGATGAAGATCAATTCTTTGACCGACAGTTTGATTATGACTTCACCCAACAATCAGACACCAAGGATTTTAAAAGAGGTGGAGAGAAGTATACTCGTCCTTGTGGATGCTATCGGATTGCATTAAAAGTACTGGACAAATATGGTGACAATACCTGGCTTGGTCCGAATGGGATTCGAACCCAGTCTTCTGCAGGGGAATGGCCAGTGTCCTATCACGGCACAAGCAAGGATGGAGCTGAGGGCATCATCACCTCCAATTACAAAGCAGGGAACAACAGCAACAGGCAGGCGTATGGCCGAGGCATCTACTCCACACCAAACCTGGAAAAAGCTACAGGTTATGCTAATGAGTTTAAGTCAGAAACGAATGGAAAGACCTACAAGATCATCCTCCAGAACCGGGTGAACCCTGACTACAGAAAGAAACACGGGAGCGCTGAAGACTACTGGCTGGTTCCAGTTCCGGAGGGTTGCTCTGAGTCACAGGAGAGGAAGATTGTGGAGAAGGCTATCCGACCGTACGGTATTCTTATAAAAGAAGTGTGAAGGAGGATACACACTATGAAGTGTTGAAAGGAGAACTGAAGGAATGAGGCATGAGTTGAAGTAATGTAAGGATACTTTTTATGGTTGTTTTGTGTGCATTAAAAACAAGAGAACCAAAGGTTTTAAAATATCATGTACTCTTTTTTAGTTTATCTTATAAGTTGTAGTTTGCTAAACATTTGTGTTTTCATATTCCCTTATATTAAAAATATTGAATGACAATTTTCATTATTTGCATTCATTCTTTGCATACATCGCTTATTAGGCTCAAAGTGCATTTGGTTAGTTGAAAGACGAACAAATGAACGATGCACCGAGAATTTTGCTTAAAATTCCCAGGTGGCATAGTGCCTGTGAACAGTATCTATACTTATTTTGTATTCTGAATATAGTGATTGCTCACATTGCATGACATTTGTAATCAACTACTGTTCAATCTATGTGTATATGAGGATTAATGGAAGATTTGGGGTGTTTGTGTCAGTTTAGGCCTGTTCATTCCTATTTTGTCCCATTTCAATTTGAGTCATCTCTCAATTGTATATATGTGTATATATATATGATTGTAAGAAGTGCTTGTAGTGTTTGTAGGACCAAGAGCATTGTATAATAGAATTCAATGATTTGACATTTCTGTGCAATACAACTATTTACTAAATGTTTTGTTCTCATTTTTGTTTCCCTCTTTGTAAACTTTATATACTCAAGGTCCACCAGATTGTTATATGTACACAATAACTATTAACCCTTGGTTATCTCTTTACAGCAGTGGTGTCACACTCAGGTCCTCCAGGGCCGCTGTCCGGAAGGTTTTCAGTGTTTCCCTGGTCCAACACACCTGATTCTAATGATGGGTCGTTATACAATAATGTATACAATAACTATGGACCCTTGGTTTTGTCTTTACAGTAAATGTTTAGGTCATTTACAAGAAACCACTTGACCAAACCAGCCGTTACACACACACACACACACACACACACACACACACACACACACACACACACACACACACACAGAGAGAGAGACAGACAAACAGACACACCCAAAATTCCTTATTAAGTTCCATCCTGGCCATGTACATGAGAGTCTGATAGTCCTCAGGGTTTTGTTCACTATTTACATTTGCCACCAGCACTTCAAGACCAATTAACCCTTGGTTATCTCTTTACAGCAGGGGTGTCAAACTCAGGTCCTCCAGGGCCGCTGTCCTGAAGGTTTTCGGTGTTTCCCTGCTCCAACACACCTGATTCTAATGATGGGTCGTTATCAGGCTTCCACACAGCTTGATAACAACTCACTCATTAGAATCAGGTGTGCTGGAGCAGGAAAACACCAAAACCTCCAGGACAGCGGCCCTTAGAGGACCGGAGTTCAACACCTGTGCTTTACAGGTAATGTCAGGCAGGCGTTTACAAGAACTACATAACAAACCATTGTTCCCACACACACAACACCCCCACGCACCCACATCACACGCCCACACACACACACATACACACACACACACTTTCTTATCAGGTTCCATGAACGTTTCACTGTTAAAAATAAAAGTGAAAGTATCCTTGCCACGTTCATGAGAGACACCACCAGTCTGATAGTCCTCAGGGTTTTGTTCACTATCTACATTTGCCACCAGCACTTCAAGACCTAACTTTAAGACCAGCTTCTGTGGTGTCAACAGCCCTCAGTCCAGCCATGCTTGATGAAGATGTCCGATATGAGGCCATATCAGCGGCTCTGGGTTCAAGAGTCAGGTCCCTGAAGGAGTTTCAAAAGGCCAACCAGGGGAAGACGCCTGACAACCTGCTAACTGTGGACGGCTTTCTGATAGGGACAGCTCTGGGAGTGAAGTCCCTCCTTGCCTGGCTTAACCCTGTGTCATGGCTGGGCTGGATATTCTCATTTGCCTCCGTCAGCGAGAACCAAGTACAGACAACCTCAGACACAGAGTTCTACATTGATGGAGATCAATTCTTTGACCGGCAGTTTGATTATGACTTCACCCAAAAGTCAGACACCCAGGATTTTGAAAGAGGTGGAGTGAAGTATACTCGTCCTTGTGGATGGTATCGGATTGCATTAAAAGTACTGGACAAATATGGTGACAATACCTGGCTTGGTTTGAATGGGATCCGAAAACAGTCTTCTGCAGGGGAATGGCCAGTGTCCTATCACGGCACAAGCAAGGATGGAGCTGAGGGCATCATCACCTCCAATTACAAAGCAGGGAACAACAGCAACAGGCAGGTGTATGGCCGAGGCATCTACTCCACACCAAACCTGGAAGAAGCTACAGGTTATGCTAATGAGTTTAAGTCAAAAAAGAATGGAAAGACCTACAAGATCATCCTCCAGAACCGGGTGAACCCTAAGCGCATAACGAAATACAGGAGCACTGAAGACTACTGGCTGGTTCCAGTTCCGGAGGGTTGCTCTGAGTCACAGGAGAGGAAGATTGTGGAGAAGGCTATCCGACCGTACGGTATTCTTATAAAAGAAGTGTGAAGGAGGATACACACTATGAAGTGTTGAAAGGAGAACTGAAGGAATGAGGCATGAGTTGAAGTAATGTAGGGATACTTTTTATGGTTGTTTTGTGTGCATTAAAAATAAGAGAACCAATGGTTTTAAAATATCATGTACTCTTTTTTAGTTTATCTTATAAGTTGTAGTTTGCTAAACATTTGTGTTTTTGTATTCCCTTATATTAAAAATATTGAATGACAATTTTCATTATTTGCATTCATTCTTTGCATACATCGTTTATTAGGCTCAAAATGCATTTGGTTAGTTGAAAGACGAACAAATGAACGATGCACCGAGAATTTTGCTTAAAATTCCCAGGTGGCATAGTGCCTGTGAAATGTTTGTGTCTAATAAAGTGCCCACTTTTAACGTTGTTATAAGAAATCTTATGTATAGATTAATGTGCGGACTAACAAGGTCTAAGAATATGATCATTGTGTCCATAGCTAGAGTATAAATCTGATTGCATTAAGGGTTAAAGCCGCCATCAACATCTCGGTTGACCAATCAGAGTTTAAATTGTGTGGCAAATCCTCCAATGGGATGACAGAGAGCTCGTACTCGAGAGAAACACCTCCTTTTATTTACAGTATTAATTTGGTAGGTATGCATCTCGTGAGGTTACTGGACACTGACCAGAGGCGATCTGTCAACATTAACTAAAGATCTCAGTTCTGCTGGGTCGGATTACCGCACTATAAAATGGTCGATGCTTTCTGCGCCACATGGAAGCTGATTGACAGTCAGAACTTCGATGAATACATGAAGGCACTTGGTGAGATTTATGTGTAGGTGACAGATGAATGAATACCACTGATCTACTTACTATATGAACTATTTGCATGTTGCCTTTGATAAAAGCAACTGTTAAATTAACGAAATAAAAACTAATTGAAGAAACAAATGAAATATACAGTAGGTACACACATTTGTAAACATCAATTGTAAGAATCCCAACTTTACATATGATTATTTTAATCCGCACCAGGGTTTGCTACACGCAATGGGGGGCATGTACCAAAACCACCTTGTCATAAGTCAAATGGGCGGCAAATGGTGTGGAAGACATTAATACTTCAATTAAACGAGATCTTCAAGTGAAATTATGAAGACACTACGCAATACCGGGTAATTCAAGAGTTCGAACATCAACGCACAATTTTTTTACATCCACAATATTCTCTTTGTCTACCCTTTTGTAAGACACAATGATTCTAAGAAAGTGTAGCTACTCCCTGGTAACATAGCATATATTGCGCAGAAGAAATATTTGATTGTTCTTGCACCGTTTCATATGATCTCAGATTAAACATGAATTAGTTACAAGCAGTTAGTTAGTCATATAAAATATCAAGAATTTAAGTTATAAGATCAACAACTACAATCTTCTACCATCGCGTCGGGGCAGAGTGCGTACTTGGATATATCACTCACAGTATGTAACAAGGTAAAGTGCTCGCTATGCATCCATGTACCTATGTTTATCGAATTTGGTAAGGGTCTAACAAGCTTGTTGCCAGTGTACAGAGATGCGTGCAAGGAACTAAAGTTGTCCGCTAGCAGATCAAGATGCAAACTGCATCATTCTGTGAGAGTCTGCAAAAGTCGAAGAGGTGTTATGGTACTCGGTTGTTACTCATGACACTATGGGTATATAGAACTTGAATCTGTATACAGTGGTTCCTGTGGTATTCGTAGTCGGTAAGGAAGACCTAGTGTGCATGTGTGTGTTTATTATCAGATGAGCGACTTGATCTGAAATCTCTTTTTCCCCACATAGACCTTAACCTTTGAAGGAGTCCAGGCTGTACGCACGTATGAGAAGGCGTAACTTGGACAAGGACCACGCGACTCTTCACAGCACGGACAACCACTGTCGTCTCGTTTGTTTTACATGCACAAATTTGCACTTGATCTCTTGAAATTCTAATTTGCTAAACGTTTGAGAAAATGCTTTTATGTAAAAAAAAAAGAAAACACCAAAAAACAACAACTATAATTTGTATGAAAAACTAGAATTGCTTTATGGACCTAACTCTACACGTTGAGGTATTTCAAATATGCACTACTCATAGGAAAATAAATCTAATTGACTTCACCAAACGTGTTCATGCTGTATCTTATTTTACAAAAAAGCGTAACTACGATCAGCAAGCATTTCTCATGAATCAAAACAACATTGTATTACAAGTGCACAGTGTCTGCAGAAAGTACCTTAAATAAAATGTCAGCATGCATTAATCTGATTCAAAACAACAACAAATGAACTCCAGAGACCCCAGGTAGCAGCTGAGGGACTGTGCAGTCCACTGCTCTTCAGGTTCAGCAGGTTCAGTGGTGTGTTGGATGTAAACCGGTGAAAGAGACTGACCAGTATTAACCTACGGCAGGGCATGAGCAGGTTAGGAGGAGGAGGGGCAGCTGCTGACAGATCTTCCACCCTTTAGCTAATCTGATTTAAATTATGGTGTCATTACGTAAGAGCATCATTCGATAGTCTGAACCAACCATGTGTGGCCGAGGTTCTGTCCATGACATGACACAGCAACCTGAGCACAAAAGGACAGTGTTGTCTGGGTACAAATGTACCCATGCCATACTAAATACTGACCTACTTACTATACAGTGCAATATGCCTAGACGTTTTAGCACATGTTTGCGAAACCTCATAACCTCGTCTTGTTTGTATTCAAATGACCGTGATTGAATATGCAGATGAACAGGTCACCCTTTGAACATTTGAAAAGATCTGTTGCGGTTATGTTTGATATATATCACTCTCAATACAGTTCATCTTTATGTTGGTCTTTAGCTTTCAATACCATAACTGTTCTCATCTTCCCCACCTGCTCCGAGACTCAGCCAAAAGGTTCCCAGCTAGCCTTGTGTCCTGTCCAGCCTACTGAATACTGGGGCTACAAGTGACCATTCTTCTCATTTGAACATTCTGGCTACCATGTCCTTGGCTTCCTTTGAATGGATTGAGCTGCACAAAACCATGGTAACTGGAGTGGAACTTATTTGTCCATTGTCAACCATATTAATATCACACAAGATTGGTTTGCACACTCTACTTGAAATATTGTCAGAATTTACAAATGCACAGTAGAACGCTGTCGCAATACATTCTACTTTATTCACTCTGAGGAACATACGAGCTACACAGTATCGTTGAACGACAAATTGCATGCATCAGAACAAACGACTATCACAGAAGCATCTGCGTAGCAGCAGAGTCTGCCCCTCTGGGCTAGGAAACCAGGAGAGAGCACCAAGAATGTGCAGAGGCGTATGGAGAGAACAGATAAGGAATGAGGAGATGAGAGGAGACGAGAGGAAAGGAGAGGAAGGAAGGGGAAAGCCTCATGCTCCTTGTACGCTAAGACTTTTAAGTCTAAGACAAATGGGAATACCTAAAGAGTTGTCATGCAGAACAGGATCAATCCAAAGGAGAGAAAAATATGTGAAGGGGAGGAAGATTATTGGTTGATTCCTGTTCTAGAGGGGACCTCAGCTGAGAAGGAGAGAGGCATCGCTGAGCGCTCAATACGTCCATACGGGATCCTGATTCAGGAGTTGAAAATAAATTGTTTTTTGACAGTGACCTAGGATATGCAGCAATTCAGGTGAAGGACAAGAATCCTCCTTCCTGCACCGTGGTCAGTCTAATGATGTACTTCAGCATCCTATCAAATGTGTATTTGCTGTGAAATGTTTGTCCAGGAATAACTAAACACGAAGCCAATGTTATTCCCAATAAATGCTAGACTCCACATCTCCAGTATCGATTCTTTATTTTGTATCTCTGAATATAGTGTTTCTGGCACACATATGCATGTCCACATTTGTATCATCACCATCTGTCTCAATCTATGTGCTTATGATGAGGATTACATGGAAGATGTGCGGGCTGTTTGTGTCAGGTTTAGGCCCCCCCCCCGTGCCATGCCTTATTGACTGTCCCTTTCAATTTTCAAGTCATCTCTCAGTTTGACTATTGTATGTGCTATATCATATATGCTTGTACGACAGTGCTCTTGTTAGTGTTTTGTAGGACCAAAGCTAGCATTGATAATAATTCATATACTTTGACATTTTTCTGTGCAATAAAACTATATTACTTAAAATGTTTTCGTCTACATTTTATAATGACCTCTTTGTAACATACATTTAATAATATATCAAGAGATCAACGCAAAGAATTGTATAAATATGTACACAACATAAAAAAACATATTAACCAATATAGGATTTTGTCTGTAGCAAAGATATAAATGTTTAGGTCATTTACAAGAAACCACGTGACCAAACCAGCCGTTACCCACACACACCACACCACACCATCCACACACCACAACCATTCACACACACACACACCACACACTACACACACCACACACACACAGAGAGGAGAGAGAGAGACAGCGACTAAACCAGAGACAAGAACAATACCCCAGGACACACCAAACTGCCTTATTATAGTTCCATCCTGGCCATGTAGTACATGCGAGTCTGATAGTCCCAGGGTTCTGGTTTCACTATTACACTTCTGCCCACCAGCACTTCTAAGACCAATTCCACCCATTGTTAAGTCTCCTTTTCCAGCAGGATGTGCACAACTCAGGTCCTCGAGGGTCGCCGTCCTGAAGGTTTTCGGTGTTTCCTTGCTCCAGAACACCTGATTCAAATGATGGGTCGTTAAGCAGGCTAATCCACACAGCTTGAATACACACAACTCAACTCAAATCTCGCAAATCAGAGTGACCGACAGGACAAGAAAACCACCAAACCTCGAGCCCCATACTAACTAAGCCGACACTGCGGCCCTTAGAGAGACCGGAAGATGCAACCACCTGTTGCTTTACAGTACAATGTTCAGGCTGAAATTTTACCAGCACAAACCATAACCACTAACCAAGTATGATCCAAACACACAAACACCCACACCACCACCCACACCCACACACACCAACCTAACACAACGCACACACCTTTCCTTATCCCCACAGTTCCATGACCGTTTTCACTTGTAAAATACAACCGTGAAAATATCCTTGCCACGTACATGAGAGACACCACCAGTCTGATAGTCCTCAGGGTTTTGTTCACTATCTACATTTGCCACCAGCACTTCAAGACCTAACTTTAAGACCAGCTTCTGTGGTGTCAACAGCCCTCAGTCCAGCCATGCTTGATGAAGATGTCCGATATGAGGCCATATCAGCGGCTCTGGGTTCAAGAGTCAGGTCCCTGAAGGAGTTTCAAAAGGCCAACCAGGGGAAGACGCCTGACAACCTGCTAACTGTGGACGGCTTTCTGATAGGGACAGCTCTGGGAGTGAAGTCCCTCCTTGCCTGGCTTAACCCTGTGTCATGGCTGGGCTGGATATTCTCATTTGCCTCCGTCAGCGAGAACCAAGTACAGACAACCTCAGACACAGAGTTCTACATTGATGGAGATCAATTCTTTGACCGACAGTTTGATTATGACTTCACCCAAAAGTCAGACACCCAGGATTTTAAAAGAGGTGGAGAGAAGTATACTCGTCCTTGTGGATGCTATCGGATTGCATTAAAAGTACTGGACAAATATGGTGACAATACCTGGCTTGGTCCGAATGGGATTCGAACCCAGTCTTCTGCAGGGGAATGGCCAGTGTCTTATCACGGCACAAGCAAGAATGGAGTTGAGGGCATCATCACCTCCAATTACAAAGCAGGGAACAACAGCAAAAGGCAGGTGTATGGCCGAGGCATCTACTCCACACCAAACCTGGAAGAAGCTACAGGTTATGCTAATGAGTTTAAGTCAAAAAAGAATGGAAAGACCTACAAGATCATCCTCCAGAACCGGGTGAACCCTGACTACAGAGAGAAACACAGGAGCGCTGAAGACTACTGGCGGGTTCCAGTTCCGGAGGGTTGCTCTGAGTCACAGGAGAGGAAGATTGTGGAGAAGGCTATCCGACCGTACGGTATTCTTATAAAAGAAGTGTGAAGGAGGATACACACTATGAAGTGTTGAAAGGAGAACTGAAGGAATGAGGCATGAGTTGAAGTAATGTAGGGATACTTTTTATGGTTGTTTTGTGTGCATTAAAAACAAGAGAACCAAAGGTTTTAAAATATCATGTACTCTTTTTTAGTTTACCTTATAAGTTGTAGTTTGCTAAACATTTGTGTTTTTGTATTCCCTTATATTAAAAATATTTCAATACCATTTTCATTCTTTGCATTCATTCTTTGCATACATCGCTTATTATGCTCAAAATGCATTTGGTTAGTTGAAAGACGAACAAATGAACGATGCACCGAGAATTTTGCTTAAAATTCACAGGTGGTATAGTGCCTGTGAAATGTTTGTGTCTAATAAAGTGCCCACTTTTAACGTTGTTATAAGAAATCTTATGTATAGATTCATGTGCGGACTAACAAGGTCTAAGAATATGATCATTGTGTCCATAGCTAGAGTATAAATCTGATTGCATTAAGGGTTAAAGCCGCCATCAACATCTCGGTTGACCAATCAGAGTTTAAATTGTGTGGCAAATCCTCCAATGGGATGACAGAGAGCTCGTACTCGAGAGAAACACCTCCTTTTATTTACAGTATTAATTTGGTAGGTATGCATCTCGTGAGGTTACTGGACACTGA
Source organism: Plecoglossus altivelis (assembly GCA_036571765.1). NCBI lineage: Eukaryota > Metazoa > Chordata > Actinopteri > Osmeriformes > Plecoglossidae > Plecoglossus > Plecoglossus altivelis. The sequence goes on from BROE01000009.1 coordinate 11,922,397, forward strand.
CCAGAGGCGATCTGTCAACATTAACTAAAGATCTCAGTTCTGCTGGGTCGGATTACCGCACTATAAAATGGTCGATGCTTTCTGCGCCACATGGAAGCTGATTGACAGTCAGAACTTCGATGAATACATGAAGGCACTTGGTGAGATTTATGTGTAGGTGACAGATGAATGAATACCACTGATCTACTTACTATATGAACTATTTGCATGTTGCCTTTGATAAAAGCAACTGTTAAATTAACGAAATAAAAACTAATTGAAGAAACAAATGAAATATACAGTAGGTACACATTGTAAACATCAATTGTAATGAATCCAACGTTTTACATTATGATTATTTTATATCCGACGCAGGTGTTGGTTTTGCTACACGGCAAGTGGGCAATGTTACCAAACCCACCATTGTCATAAGTCAAGATGGGGGCAAAGTGGTGGTGAAGACATTGAGTACTTTCAAGAACACTGAGATTTCCTTCAAGCTGGGAGAGGAGTTTGATGAAACGACTGCAGATGACCGTAATGTCAAAGTAAGTTTGGAACATCATCTGCACCTTTTTTACAGTCCAATATTCTCTTTTGTCTACCTTTTGTAAGACACAAAGATTCCAATGAAAGTGTGCTACTCCCTGGAACATGCAGGATTGAGAATATTGGATGTTCTTTGCACGTTTCATATGATTTCAGATAAACATGAATTAGTACAAGCAGTAGTTATCTAAAAATATCAAGATTTAGTTAGTCAACAACATCTGCAGTGTTCGCCCCATCGCTTGCAATGGTTCGACTGGATATTCACACGGTAGTTGTAACAGTGTAAAGTGCTCTCTTGCAGTCCATTGTTACCATGGAAGGTGACAAGCTGGTGCACGTACAGAGATGGGGTGGCAAGGAGACTAAGTTTGTCCGCGAGATCAAAGATGGCAAACTGGTCATGGTGAGTTGTCAAGAGTGAAGAGGTTTATGTACCTGTGGTTTACTCAGTGACAGAACTATGGTATATTGATACCTGGTACATCCTTGTTGTATGTGTTTGCGGTAGGGAGAGATGGTGTGTGCATGTGTGTGTTTATTATCAGATGAGCGACTTGATCTGAAATCTCTTTTTCCCCACATAGACCTTAACCTTTGAAGGAGTCCAGGCTGTACGCACGTATGAGAAGGCGTAACTTGGACAAGGACCACGCGACTCTTCACAGCACGGACAACCACTGTCGTCTCGTTTGTTTTACATGCACAAATTTGCACTTGATCTCTTGAAATTCTAATTTGCTAAACGTTTGAGAAAATGCTTTTATGTAAAAAAAAAAGAAAACACAAAAAAGCAACAACTATATTTTGTATGAAATACTGAAATTGTTTTATAGGACCTAATCGTTTGAGTTTATTTCAAAATATGCTACTTTCAAATAGGGAAAATAAATTAATTGACTTCCAGACCGTGTTCATTGTATCTTATTTGTACAAAAATGCGTAATACGATCAGCAGCATTTCTCAATGAATCAAACAAGCCTTGTTTTACACAGTGCACAGTTTCTGCATGAATGTGCCTTAAATAAAATGTCAGCATGCATTAATCTGATTCAAAACAACAACAAATGAACTCCAGAGACCCCAGGTAGCAGCTGAGGGACTGTGCAGTCCACTGCTCTTCAGGTTCAGCAGGTTCAGTGGTGTGTTGGATGTAAACCGGTGAAAGAGACTGACCAGTATTAACCTACGGCAGGGCATGAGCAGGTTAGGAGGAGGAGGGGCAGCTGCTGACAGATCTTCCACCCTTTAGCTAATCTGATTTAAATTATGGTGTCATTACGTAAGAGCATCATTCGATAGTCTGAACCAACCATGTGTGGCCGAGGTTCTGTCCATGACATGACACAGCAACCTGAGCACAAAAGGACAGTGTTGTCTGGGTACAAATGTACCCATGCCATACTAAACACTGACCTACTTACTATACAGTGCAGTATGCCCAGACGTTTTAGCACATGTTTGCGAAACCTCATAACCTCCTCCTGTTTGTATTCAAATGACCGTGATTGAATATGCAGATGAACAGGTCACCCTTTGAACATTTGAAAAGATCTGTTGCGGTTATGTCTGATATATATCACTCTCAATACAGTTCATCTTTATGTTGGTCTTTAGCTTTCAATACCATAACTGTTCTCATCTTCCCCACCTGCTCCGAGACTCAGCCAAAAGGTTCCCAGCTAGCCTTGTGTCCTGTCCAGCCTACTGAATACTGGGGCTACAAGTGACCATTCTTCTCATTTGAACATTCTGGCTACCATGTTCTTGGCTTCCTTTGAATGGATTGAGCTGCACAAAACCATGGTAACTGGAGTGGAACTTATTTCTCCATTGTCAACCATATTAATATCACACAAGATTGGTTTGCACACTCTACTTGAAATATTGTCAGAATTTACAAATGCACAGTAGAACGCTGAAATCATGTATTTATTTCTAGTTCTGGGAACATAGCTCACAGTATCTTGTGGGAAGGATCAAATTGCATTGTCCTAAAAAATATCCACAAAATATTCAACAGATCAGGCCATCCCAGAACGAGAAAAAAGAAAAGGAAACCGATCCTAATATCTATCATTATTTTCCAAAAGATAAATGTTATCCCCTCTAAATTGCCTTTCACTGAGTTAGTGTTCCAGTATATTTGAATTGTATTATTGAATGCCCATGATGATGGTAGTGTTACACTATAATATTCATTATTTTGTCCTTTATGAAGGTATGGATTTGGTCTCCCTCTCTTTCTGTCTTTCACTCTATACCTCTTATTCTCTTCAAGATACAACGAAAGAAAGAGAAGAGAAAGAGAATGTCAGAATGATAGACAAAAAATGAGAGAGACAGAAGATACATTGAGGCTATAACAGTTTCACTCAAACAATCTAAAAACAACAAATTTACACAACCAACCAGGGTTCAACTTTATTAGCATTAGTTGATTTACCTTCAAATGAAACAACACACCTTTAAAACTGCTTAAAACATGGGCTTGTTCCTCACATAATGCTTACATTGACCCCTTGTTTCTGAGTTGCGTCTAAGAATGTGAATTGTGTTACTAAATATTGCCCTCACCTGACAAAATAGATGCATTACAACACAAACACAACAACAACTACAAGCAAAGGTTGTACAGTGTTCACATTCTTACTCTCTGCTCTAGATCTTTTTATACAAGTGTTTGGGAAGCTAAAGACAAAAATAAATTACACATATTTGGATAGGGAACTTAATTCTGAGGTATAAGAGTAAACTTTGATTAAAGTTTGACTTATTTTGCAGATAATTATTTTTAGTATCAATATTTGTATGTACAGGTGTCTGTAAAAGCTATACGTATAAGATCACAACTGATATATATAAGCTCACAACCCAATGGATATTTAACTACATAATTGAATAGCACACATGTACTAATGCTCATACGTTTGGTGTTAAACTGGGTCTTTGATCATAATCTTTTTCACACACCTTGAGTCATTGTTTTTCATAAGTCGGTGTAAGTGACAGATCATTCAAAAGACCATACCCACGAAGGGAAAGAAAGCTGAACACACTTCATGCACAAACATGGATAAGTACCACGCATGGATATATGTACGTGACTGTATACAGACCAATGGACTGATTGTGTATACAGGCAGACCAATATTCTGACATACAGACCAATTCACCAACTGCATATACAAGGACCTATCAAAAAACCTTTCTCAATTTCAATTCAATACTGCACGTAAATACAATGTTGATGAGTAGGATATAAAGTCATCAGTTTCATAAATAATTCAAAACAAACAATTTAAGGGAAAAGACTTGAATGAAAAATAAAAATGTAACATAGGAAAACAATACTCAGTTTGTAATAATTTAAGGACAAATAAAGGACTTATTTCGCTTTCATAAGTTCAGTCAAACCAATTAAACAAAGGTTGGCGGATTTATTCAATTCGAGAACTCAGCATAAAAGACAATACCACAACCTGCGATAGGCCTCCACTAAATAGCATGTTCAGCACTATATAAAGAGCAACATGTAAACAACCTTTGGTGCAGGCAAAGAGTGATACGAGCACACATCCACACAAGGTTTCAACAAGTGTGGCGCATGCTGCAGTTATGCCTTGAAATGCTTTTAACAATAGACATTGAACTTCAGTCAAATTCTATAGATTAAGTTAAAATAAATAAGGTAGTGGAACATCATCAATCAGCACCCATCACTTTTCATGGATGTTGAGGAATTGCAGAGCAAGAGACCATAGATTCATGACACTATCACATACCACACAATCACATATGCATTTTTCATGGTTACTCTTAATAACTTCAAATATCCTTGTGCGATATTACGATCTTATATTAGAAACTTGACAGTGACAATTATATTTATTATAATCAGTATGTCATTATGACAATATGTTTATTATATCATAATTATTAGCGATATTCTCTATACTGTGCATTTATATATCAATGCATTACATACTTAAACGCCATCACTCTATGATAACTGGGCTTGATCCTCATATTGAAAATCAAGACACATAGTTAGTAAGTCAGCTGGATTTGTCGCAGGCTATTTTGGTCTATCTAATAATAGATGTGGATTTTGACAAGCAAGAGTGCTATGCAATTCAATCATTTCCACACCGTCCTGCTACTGTTCCAGTTACTTTCATGTCAGGTATTGTGATACATTAACCCTGTGTAATAAAAAAGTGATTTTAGTCACAAAGACACAAAATGGGTAACGAGAGATTCCGATTCTGTCCAAGTACCATTCTAAATGGAACTTTCCAGAACCTTTTTTGCCACACCAGCATTTCAACTGTTCCATAGTCATGAGATGCTGAACAGTACCCATTGTAACTATAAAACGTTCTCCTTAGCCTCCTTCTGAGAGATCAGACACTGGAATACTTAGAATAAGCACCCTGAAAGAGAGGAGCATGATCTTGGACGCACGATCATGTGTTGCACCATCATCAATGTAAAGATGGTTGGTATAAGTAAGACTTCATCATGTGACCACACCTGACTCACCACTCTCAACCTTCTGAGACATGGCAAGCAGGGGGCGTTCACGTCACACCTCCGTGAGAGGGCTTGACTGTGACGTTGGTCGGTTCCTGGGGGAGCTCCGAGACAGGCAGTATTTGGTCATTCCTTTCCACAGTTCTTTAAAATACAAATGAATTACATTGCTGACATGCACTGTGATGAAAAAACTAACTTTTGGCTCCAGAGAAGCAGAAGAGTTCCCTGTAGTGAGTGCATTCTCTACGAGTCAGACGTCACAGAAAAGCTATTGAGCTGAATAGAAGAAAAAACACATCAAAGTTATCTGAAAATTTCAGAAATAGCATCCTCAGCTACATAGGAATCATGATCTCTTTTGGCTATAAAAAAGGAACACATAAAAGAGAATGAAAGAGTAATATAAAGAGACGCTGATGTGTCAGCTTAATAATCAAAGGTAGTATTAATGTAGGAAATCCTTTCTCAATCAGTTTTTGGTTCCTGGTTTATGGATGGTTTGGTAATTGAAAGACATTGCTTATGTGTTGTACGACAATCCTTGGTGTGGAAAGAAAAAAACCTATAAGTGTGAACATATGCCCACTCATCAAGTAAATCTGAACAGTAAATCCAACATTTAGCTCTACTGTTTAATTCAACAAACTGAGAATATTTGTCCAAAAGGAAAGGCCTGATGAATGTATAAAAATATACAAAGTGTACTGTTTCATTAGAAATCATAACATCCATGTTATACCCCCAGGAAAAAATGTGAACCCTTTAAACACAAAAAACATATTGGAAAGGAATGACACTGGCTGCCTGGTCTCGTTAAGGGAGCTCAACCAATCCAAGAAACAGAAGAACTGTCTGTCACCCTCCGCTGTTCCCCATCATCCAAGGCTTTCTGCTGTGGACCAGCATCGGACGCCACGCTGCGTTGCCTCAGCGGAGGTCATAATCTTTGTCATAGTTCTTTTTGGTAAATTGACACAACACTAAAGGTGTTTCCCCAACACGCCCACTGGTTTGCTCAGACTAGGTGCTCCGCCATGGGCAGGAGCCTCACATCTGGAGTGGTGAGAAGGGGTAGAAGGGATACTGCACATCGTCCTCGTCCACAAAGAAGCACTGGAAGTAAGGCATCTCATCTGTGGAACATGCAGAGAACACGTCACGCAAAGAAGTGCAGCAGCAACTCATCTTGAGTCACAAGGGAACCTGATGCAAGCCAGATGTCGCCCTTTCAGTCCGTTTTTGTGCCTAATACAATATTTTGACAAGGTATTTTGACTTTGACAATGATGAGGTGTGTGTAAGTGGGGTCACCTTCTGTTGATAAGTTGTCTGATTCTACAGGATCAGCTAGTGAAGAAACGAGACGTGATGTTGTTGTCAGAATAATCACAACATTGACCATTTACTTTCAATACACGTATCTGAAGTAACAGAGTAAGGTCAAAATCAGATGGCCACATATCTTTGTGTTTATGTGTGAGTTACCTTTCTTTGCAGGCTCCAGATGCTGTTTCTCTTTCAGAACTCTATCTTCTGAAAATAATGTAAAAAAGACTGAATGAAATATCCAATATAATCTATCTCTGGAGACTAGAGAAAACAACCTTCATGGCCTGCAGATTATTGCTGAAGTACTGTGCAGTAGTCATATAAATGTCATGTAAATGCCTTTGGAGGAAAGATGTGTTCGTATTTGCCTTTGCATTTACAGATGACTTTCACACTGTATTGAAGCTGATTTTTTATCTCAAGAACATGAGCTTCTTATCTTTTTGTTCTAACTATTTGGCTCTACTTGCCTTTCTTCACTGCGATTGTTTTGGCCTTCTCCGGAACATCACGTTCTGTCATAACAAAAAAATGATGTATGTAAAGGAACAAAGTATTGAATGTCAAACTGAAAAGGGCAGATGGTTTGAACTTGTTCTTTATTAGTTGTCCAGATACACCAATGTCTTGTTTAGCAACAGTGAAAATTAACTTGCTAAAAGAAGTCCTGCAGTGAGTCCAAGATGGGCCAAGTACTTGAGATTTTAGACAAATATTCCGAGGCTTTTATGCAATAGACATAAAAGCCTGGACATGTTGGGAATGAAAAACAAAAATTGCGCAACTAACTCCTGACACTTCCAACTAACTCCTGACACTTCCAACTAACTCCTGACACTTCCAACTCAGTCCTAACACTTCCAACTAACTCCTGACACTTCCAACTAACTCCTGACACTTCTAACTAACTCCTGACACTTCCAACTAACTCCTGACACTTCTAACTAACTCCTAACACTACCAACTAACTCCTGACACTTTCAACTAACTCCTAACACTTTCAACTAACTCCTGACACTTCCAGCTAACTCCTGACACTTTCAACTAACTCCTGACACTTCCAACTAACTCCTGAAACTTCCAGCTAAGTCCTAACACTTCCAACTAACTCCTAACACTTCTAACTAACTCCTGACACTTTCAACTAACTCCTGACACTTCCAACTAACTCCTAACACATCTAACTAACTCCTAACACTACCAACTAACTCCTAAAACTTCAAACTAACTCATAACACTTCAAACTAACTCATAACACTTCCAAATAACTCCTAAGACTTAGGATCGTTTTTTGGTTGACGCTGGTTTGACCTTTGATGTGGCAGGTGCAGGTAGTGTTGGTTGGTAAAGCACATTTAAAAAGAGATAGAAATCTGGTCTGGAACTCACCTTTCACAGTAGATGTTGGTTTGACATTCTCTTTCACATCCCCTAGATCAACCGCAAAGCACAGGATATGATTTAAAGTTTAGTTTTTCAATAATGCAAATTCAGCATGCGACAATATCTGATGCAAAATCCAGAAATGTTTTTATATAATAAAAGATTAAAATAGCTGTCACTTTTAGGATCGTAAACCTATTTTGTATTGGCTGTAATGTGGAAGATAATATCAATAACTCAGCATGCAAAATGAAAATGCATTGGTAAAAAAAGTTAGCCAACACTTCTATCCAAGCCAACTGGTGCATGTAACAAGTGAAGCAAATAAAGGCTTGGATTGCTTTACCTTTCTTCATGGGTGCTGCTCTGAGTTCCTTCAATGTCACTAGTTCTGGGTGACAAGAAACCAAGTTTGTTAAGCAGTGCTTAGATTGTTTTGATTTTATGCTCTATTTTACGTTCTATTGGAGGACAAAAGTACACAGATGTCTCATTATGTAAAAGGTTTTGAAAAGTCAAATAGATAATTAATTTGAACCTTTCTTGGTTGCAGTTGATTTAGGCTTCTCTTTGGTAGCCTCTGGTTCTAAGAATAAAAAAAGATGCAGGTCAATTAAAATCCCAGTCATAACTGAGACAGATACAGCATGTGGGCAGCATGAGGGCAGCATGTGGGAAGCATGTGGGCAGCTTGTAGGCAGGGGAAGCCTGTCAGTTAGCGACTGCTGAATGCCATAAATCTCAATGAAGCGTTAGCATCTCTACAGAACTGGTACATTACACTGGGAGCTGTATGGCAGCAAAACCTCATGTCATCATTCAATACCTTTCTTACGGGCTACTGATTTGTCCTTTTGTCTGGAGATATCTGCTAATGAAATTGTTGTATTCAAACACCAAACATTGATATGGTAATGCATGATGTGGTTTTTAATGTTTGTACTGTGTCATACGGTATGATAGATGATACATTTTATGATCGACATGATCAACGGCTGTATGTTACAATACAGCAATTTGATCTTTATTTAGTTCCTATTTACCTTTCCTCAAAACAGGTGGTATAACCCTCTCTTTAGGCTTAGCTTGAGTTTAAAAACAGAAAAAGTGACTGAAGCAACCTCCACCAATTGTACATTTATTAAATATATTGTATAATATGTTGACAAATGTCATATTTAAGAGAGGTGGTTTTGAGAAGTGCAAGATATCCACCTACCTTTCTCTGCAGGTGCTGACTTGACCACTTTTGCAGCCTCAGGTTCTACGTGCCAGAAAAGCAATAAAATATGAGTCAGCTATGACCACCAAAGCCTGAAAGCTCAATCCTGCTGGATACAGACGTCTACTGAATAACATACCTTTCTTCGCAGACATAGATTTGGCCTTTTCTTTTGTAGCGTTGGGCTCTACATGAGCAATTGTTTGTTAACACCAATAAACCATGGTAGGCAAATTGTTACAGTATATCTAGATAATATACCCCAAAACAAAATGTCTTCACAGGTATTGGTATGGACTAAGGGAAATTGGCTCTGAAATAACATTATAACAAGTAAGGAACACAAAATGCAGTTTTAAAAGTTTTCTTCAATGTGTGATGTGACCAAGGGTAGGAAGCCCAGCGCTAGGTCTTTACTGCGAGACCTCTACATACATATAGCACAAAATCCATTTCTGTTTGCATGACCTGACTTGTGCTTTTCTTTGCCATAATCTGGTACAATGGACAAACATTTTGGAAATAAACAAGCGCTGACTCGCATCAAGTGAAAATGAAAGTATACATAGATACAAGACTAAACTTCCCACGGTACCTTTCTTCAGTGCAGTTGGTTTGGCCTTGTCTTTGACAGTCTCCGGCTCTAAAACAACTGGATGAAGAGAAACATGGCAATCTTGCAAGAGTAAAATACTGGCGTTCAGAACCTTAGAGGGTCTTCTAACTTTGTGAAGAATGGCAACACAACAGGTTATTAGAGTTAGAAAGCAACTCACACAAACCAAAACACAACAATGGGCACACTGAGTTCATTGTCTTTCTTCACAGCTAACAATTTTACTCTACTTTAGGGGTGAAACTCTTCATACAATATTACTATTAACCCCCTGGATTTCTGAGAACAGGAAGCAAATACAGCTATATGGTTTACAATATGATGCCAACCAACCAAAAAGGTTTGTAAATCTGACCTTTCTTTGCAGTTGCTGATGTGACTTTCATCTTAGGGGTCTCTTGCTCTGAAACCATCCATTAGAAATTGCTGTTAGACAATCATTAATTACTGTACATTATCTTAAGATCTATATATTTTAGAATATCAGCCTATTGCACAATTAGTACCTTTCTTCAAAGCCACAACCTTGATGCTCTCCTTCGTAAGCGTGATATTTCTGTGAGAAAATTCAGCCTCTGTAACCAAAAATATAGTTTATTATCTTCAGTATCCAAAGGTCTAATGATCTGATGCTTAGGGAATCTATAGAAGCAAATAATAAATTAAGGAGATCATTAACAATCTAAACTCCCCTTAGACAATGTAATCATACACAGAGAAAATGGACCACTAAACTACCAAGCACTAAATCAACACCAAGACTTCTCAAAGCACATGGCACACCGCAAAAACCAAACAATGGCGTCTACTCAAACATCACAGCAGATACCTTTCTTCATAGGAACTCTGGCCTTTGATTTGGTCTTTGTTTCAGGTGTATCTGGCCCACGAGGGGAGAACACAGTTTATACAGGTGAAGTGCTCACTTGTTTAGTAGCTCTACATGGAATTGATCAACAGAAGAACACAGCAGTTACCTTTCCTTTTGGCTGGTTTGGCTTCTTCTTTCTCTTCTTTCCTAAGAGCTTCAGACTCTGAATTGAAATGAAAAGAGATGAATGTTCCCATACTTCAGTTACACATGAAAACAATACGCGTTAACGGAAGGTCACTCAGCGTGGCGTAAATCTTATGTAGGTATCGTTTGTAAACATATGAACACTGACAGAAATCAAGGATCCAATGTTTTACATCTTTTCACTGATTCTTGCTTGTTCTTGGCCTTTGGTGCATCAAGCTCTGTTCCATATAATATACATCATTTACCACATGTAACGCACCAAATGTTACTACCAGGTAGATAACAAAATAAAGAAAAATTGAGAAGGCATCAAATGTGTGCTGTACATCTCAGGGGTACCTTTCCTTGCAGGAGCTTGTTTGGCCTTTACTTTTGAAACATCTTGTTCTGCATGACATACAGAGTGCATGTGAATCAAAAACAAGAAGTTCCCATTTCTTCCCAGCCCTTCTGAGACTTCTGCAGGTCCCTATCGATGTTTCTATACGTACCTTCCTTCACAGGAATTATCTTGACCTTTTCTTTCACAGCCTCAGGTTCTGGAACATGGAAGATGAGAAATGTATTATATAATCAGGCGTAAACGGAAAGCTAAAGAAGACATGCTGTTTATAACACCAGACCTACCTTTCTTAGCAGGTGCTGCTTTAACCTTCTCCTTAGGAACCTCTTGGACTAAAACAAATGGTGTATTATAAAGCAAGACTGTATATAACAATACCCACAACATTTGGAACAGTAACGTGTAAAATGTTGCTGTAAGGAAATCATATATAAAATGGAACTGGGACCATGATGACAGTAATGGGGTTATGTCAAGATGGTTAGGATTCTACTGTAAACAAATAGCAGTGGAAAGTAAGGAAACAGACGAGTACCTTTTTTTGATACCACTGGTTTAACCTGCTCTGTTTTTACCACAGGCTCTACAATTGTAAACAGGGATTAAGTGCAAGAGCAAAACTCATAGTTTGAATGCAAACAAATGTTTTTACAGAGAGTTACACCCAATTCTACCGAAGGCAAAAAATAAGATGGCTGGAGGCTGATGCTATTCAGTCGTTAAAGTAAAAGATGTGCGTGTGTCAAGAATTGCAAATGCAGGTACAGACTCTAATCTTAAATCATTTGCCAATTAAATACCTTTCTTTTCAGCAACTGCTTTGCCTTTGGTAACCGTAGGTGCTAAAATGGGAACAAAATTGTCAATAAAAATAAAGATACTTTTATTCACTTACAAATACATGTTTAATCTTATTAGTTCTCTCTTTAGTTACTTTGGGTTCTAAGTTCGACAAATTCTACAATGTTTCTTCTGCCAAAAACATGTTCAGTGAAATGATTTGTGTTTACCCATGTAGATATCCAGAGTCTGAAGTAAAGCAATAGGTACCATAGCAACTGCTCTAGTCAACTGCCTACTTTACTCCAGTATGTGGTATGTGTATTCTACATGCCAATATGTCATTATGGACCTCATGTTTAGGATGCTACATACATTTCTTAAGGCCTAGTTGGGCTTTTTCTTTTGAAACAGCAAAATCTGAAGAACAATTCTGTCGTTCACTTTGCACATGTTAACAGTAACTTAACGGTAGCTGACATCGCTTCAACATATTAGGCATAATTAGCATGAGGAAAAAGGAATACCTTTCTTGATTGACACTGCTTTCACCCTCTCCCTGGTGAGAGAAACATTCCTGTGGGCACCCTCGTGTTCTGTCAAAACAACATTCACACGTGTAAGATCAAACCTTACCACTGGTCTAATGGTAAAAAGCACATTGACTTGTAGACTCGATGTGATGCACTGATACTGCAAAAGGATCGATACAAGTTTGGAAGATATTACCTTTCTTTTCAACAAGAGTCTTGGTCTTCTCTTTAGAAGTGGCAGTCTCTGCAACACCAAAGACGATATAGTTACTTGTTGAATAGGATCAATGGTTGTTTGATTGCTGTTGGAAAGCCTCAATAGGTTTAATCGAAGGACTAAACAAATGTGTGAATGTTTACCTTTTATAGAAGGACCTGCCGTCTTGACCTCTTTTGGAGGTTCTGCTTCTTGATCATAAAATAAAATGATAACAGTGTTATATCACACAAGTAACATAGTTTAGCAAAGTAAGACTTCATCACCTTTCACATCCACACAATTCTATAGTCTTACGCTTCTTTGAAGGAGTTGCTTTGGAAACTTTAGTTGCAGGTTCAGCATCTAAACAAAATAATTATGGGAATTTAATTTTCGAAATGTTACATTGGGAATTTGAAAATAAAAAGGTTTGAAACCTTTCTTAGCAAGAGTGTGTTTGGCATTTGTCAACTTCTACTTATGAGTAAAAGAAAATATCACACATCCTGTATAAGTAACATGGAGCACAGGAAAGTTATAGGAATTTGATACCTTTCTTTGCAGGAGAAGCTTTGGTCTTTTCTTTAACATCTGCTTTTAAACAGAAATAGTAAAAGTAGCATTTCACAACATTGGACCATGTTCTCCACTCAACATATCTCATATTTCAAAAGTATCTAAAGTAGGGTTTGGAGCCTCACATAAAAAATAAACACATGCATATTTACTTCATGTATTTTGCAAGCTGTATTGTCTTCCTTCGTCCACCTCTTTCACTAGTGTACTATGTTTAATAGTAAGACCATCTTTTTTGACGAGAAACCTTCAATGTGCTAAAACGATGTGGTCAAGTATACTTTCTTTGTAACGACTTAAGGGACATTTTTGGCTCTTTGAAGGTTTGATCTCTAGGTCTTAATTGGTCTGTACAAATATTTTTCAGGATGGATCTTCGAGAAGCTCCAAAAAAGTTTTGACAAATTGGGTGCTCAGGCTAATAAATTATTCACATTACTTCAATATAACATGCTATATGATAAGTATGGGAGCATGAGAACTTGCACAGCAAAAATATGGCAACAGTTGATTTGACAAGTTGAAATATCATTGTTTAAAGATGTATAGAGAGCTCTAACCTGATTCTTTGACACCAAGACCGGTCCTTTTCAAAGTCGGCTTTATGATGGCTTTCAACTCTCTTGGGACTTTCCCCTCCTTCTCAGCCTGCACCTCCTTCATGTCCACCTTCAACTCTTTTTGGTCAGTTAGTTTTTTCTTTGGCATCCTCTCCTTTTCAGCCTTCACCTGCTTCTTGTCAGCCTCTTTTTTCTCTGGCTCCAGCCCAACCATGACCTCCTTCTTGACCTTTACTTCTTTTTGGTCTGTCTGGTTTATCTTGGCTTTTGCCTCCTCCTTGATTAACTTCCCCTCTCTCTCGGCTTTAAGCTCCTTCTTAGTCTGGACCACCCCCTTCACAGGTTTCATGTCTTTTTTGTCAGCCTTGATCTCCATTTGAACCTCAATTTTCTCTGCTGTTACTTTGGTCTTAACTACCTTTATGGATTTTGACTCCTTTATGGCCTCAACCTTCTTTTCGGCCTTCACCACTTTTTTCTCTGGCTTCATCTCCTCATCAGTCTTGATGGCTTCCTTCTCTGGTTTGACCTCTTTCTTGTCAGCTTTGGACTCTTTTTTGTGAGCCTCTAATTTCTCGGTCACCTTGGTTTCAGCCTCCTTTTCGGCCTTCACCACTTTTTTGCCTGAGACTTTTTTCTCTGGCTTCATCTCCTCATCAGTCTTGATGGCTTCCTTCTCTGGTTTGACCTCTTTTTTGTGAACTTTGGACTCATTTTTGTGAGCCTCTATTTTTTCTGTCACCTTGGTTTCAGCCTCCTTTTCGGCCTTCACCACTTTTTTGACTGAGACTTTTTTCTCTGGCTTCATCTCCTCATCAGTCTTGATGGCTTCCTTCTTTGGTTTGACGTCTTTCTTGTCAGCTCTGGACTCTTTTTTGTGAGCCTCAAATTTCTCGGTCACCTTGGTTTCAGCCTCCTTTTCGGCCTTCACCACTTTTTTGCCAGACACTTTTTTCTCTGGCTTCATCTCCTCATCAGTCTTGATGGCTTCCTTCTCTGGTTTGACCTCTTTCTTGTCAGCTTTGGACTCTTTTCTGTGAGCCTCTAATTTTTCTGTCACCTTGGTTTCAGCCTCCTTTTCAGCCTTCACCACTTTTTTACCTGAGACTTTTTTCTCTGGCTTCATCTCCTCATCAGTCTTGATGGCTTCCTTCTCTGGTTTGACCTCTTTTTTGTGAACTTTGGACTCATTTTTGTGAGTCTCTATTTTTTCTGTCACCTTGGTTTCAGCCTCCTTTTCGGCCTTCACCACTTTTTTGCCTGACACTTTTTTCTCTGGCTTCATCTCCTCATCAGTCTTGATGACTTCCTTCTCTGGTTTGACCTCTTTCTTGTCAGCTTTGGACTCTTTTTTGTGAGCCTCTAATTTCTCTGTCACCTTGGTTTCAGCCTCCTTTTCGGCCTTCACCACTTTTTTGCCTGAGACTTTTTTCTCTGGCTTCATCTCCTCATCAGTCTTGATGGCTTCCTTCTCTGGTTTGACCTCTTTTTTGTGAACTTTGGACTCATTTTTGTGAGCCTCTATTTTTTCTGTCACCTTGGTTTCAGCCTCCTTTTCGGCCTTCACCACTTTTTTGACTGAGACTTTTTTCTCTGGCTTCATCTCCTCATCAGTCTTGATGGCTTCCTTCTTTGGTTTGACGTCTTTCTTGTCAGCTCTGGACTCTTTTTTGTGAGCCTCTAATTTCTCGGTCACCTTGGTTCAGCCTCCTTTATGGCCTCAACCTTCTTTTCGGCCTTCACCACTTTTTTCTCTGGCTTCATCTCCTCATCAGTCTTGATGACTTCCTTCTCTGGTTTGACCTCTTTTTTGTGAACTTTGGACTCATTTTTGTGAGCCTCTATTTTTTCTGTCACCTTGGTTTCAGCCTCCTTTTCGGCCTTCACCACTTTTTTGCCAGACACTTTTTTCTCTGGCTTCATCTCCTCATCAGTCTTGATGACTTCCTTCTCTGGTTTTACGTGTTTCTTGTCAGCTCTGGACTCTTTTTTGTGAGCCTCTAATTTCTCGGTCACCTTGGTTTCAGCCTCCTTTTCAGCATTCACCACTTTTTTGCCAGACACTTTTTTCTCTGGCTTCATCTCCTCATCAAGCTTGATGGCTTCCTTCTCTGGTTTGACCTCTTTCTTGTCAACTTTGGACTCTTTTTTGTGAGCCTCTAATTTCTCTGTCACCTTGGTTTCAGCCTCCTTTTCGGCCTTCACCACTTTTTTGCCAGACACTTTTTTCTCTGGCTTCATCTCCTCATCAGTCTTGATGGCTTCCTTCTCTGGTTTGACCTCTTTCTTGTCAGCTTTGGACTCTTTTTTGTCAGCCCCTGTTTTGAGGGCCTTCACATCCTTTAACTCTGTGACTGTCATCTTTGGTTCAGTAGCTATAATAGAAGCGGAGGACAATTATAATTAACACTCATGAAAGTGATACACAGTACATACAGTACATAGATAAATGTAATGGAATAGACATATTGCTATACTGCTGTAAAAATATAAATACTCTAACATCATGGATATTCTTCCTGAGAAGTGGTCCAACAACATCCGACATCTCCTTGTCAGTTTTGGATTTTACTTAAACTAAACTAAACAATTAAGTACATTTATTGACATGATGTACTGCACTGTAACAAAACAGTGTTTTGAGGGCCCACCTGTCATTATAGTCTTGTGAGCAAATCTCCTCCTCAGTGGTCCAGTCTCATTCACTGCTTTAATTTCTTCATCAGACTTCTTCAGAAGTTCCTTTTCTGTTTTATGAAATGACAAACATGGTTTAAAACCCATACCCACATTCTAACCCAGAGGTACGTAATCCTGGTCATCGAGAGCCACTGTCCTGAAGGTTTTAGATGTTTCCCTTCTTTAGCACACCTGATTCTAATGAATGGGTCACTATCAAGCTCTGTGGAAGCCTGATAAAGACCCTTCTGGAAGCATCCTCAAAGATACTTTAATACAGTAGAAAAGGCTAACGCCCCCAGGCACAGCATATTACCTTTGGCCTGTAGCTTTTCTGCCTTTTTCACACTGGGCTGTGCCTCTACGATTCCTTCCTCAGAGAGCTCCTCCTCTGTCTCTTTCTCAGACGTTCTCTCAAGTTTGACTGGTTTCTCTTCATTCTCTTTCCTCCTTTGCTTTTTCTCCAATCTCCTGACCTGTGCAGCTTTGAGATCTATGAACAACAAACACCATGACATGATACATGGATTTGGTGGCCGATGAAAATGATTTGACCGCTGCAGCTTTTGTCATGAAAAGAGGAAACTAGCCTTACATACCTCTAAGAACCTCTTCTACCTCCAGTTTTGCTCGTCTTTCGGTTGACTCCCTGAGAACTACATCACATAATTTTAAGTTTATTCTGCAGAAGAACTCTACTGAATCAAACCTTAACAGGAGTGGGTAATATAATAACCTATGCAGCTCAGGGAATTCTTGGAAGTACATGCATACAAAGTTAAAGGATACTTAAAGTAGCAACTATTATGGTTAAATTCCTTGGTAATCACATCAATGTTTCTGTCGTACATGAATGCACATAAAATCTTTTTTTTCCAGCTATTGGATTGTATCCTGCTATGTTTGACACTTGCAGTGTTTCTAATTGTGCTTATTCTGAGTTATAAAATTGTGTGTGTGAGTGTGTCAAGACATTGAATGAACACAACACTATAGCTTTTGAAAGGCTTGGTAGGAATTTCATCAAAGGGTTCATCCAAGATCTTGTTTTCCTTCTGTCATTTACATCACAGCAAAAGTTTGAAAAAGTACCTAGGTAATTAAAATCCCAATGCATGCAACTCTATCATCTCCGGTGACAAAAATTCTGTAATGATTTAGTCAAACGCACAGTATACTTAATTAATTATCTGAGAAAACTATGTCATAAAACATTAAAGTTGGGATAGTAAATTTATGGAGTTGTGGTAAATCCCAACACAGAAATCATATTCAGCTGATGTTCTACTTATGAGTCATATTAGAATTTCTATGTCCCAAACATAGAGATGGCAAACACTGATGTTAAATATATCATGTTTAGCCTTTGTACACTTGAAATAAGTTGAAATAAACAAGTGTATGCACTAAAATGTAAAGTCCAAAATGTTAGTTGCTCGCACTCAATAGTCAATAAATTAATTTAAACTAACTATTCACCAAAACTAGCATAGCTATGCAACACACAGCCTATTCAGATTAACAACTTTCCTTGGAAACAAGTGTTACAGATGGGTAACAAAAATACACACTCACTTTTTTCACACACTCACCATTTGCACTACTGCATAATCTTTGCCAATTTTTGCTGATTCAAAAATCACATTTTAATATAACATCTATATACCTTTGTCATCCTTTGTGTCTTTGCCTTGGTAATCTTCCACCTTGGGGGCCTCCTCATCAAGTTTGAGATGGGCCCTTGATCCGATTCTCCTTACTCGCTCATGAGAAATATGAACATTCCGCTTCCGTTTGGGTTCTGTTTTCTTGCTTTCACTGTTGTTGTTGTTTTCATCATCATCATCATCATTAATGATGTCAGAGTAATCTTCATCATCAGTGAAAGGAGCTGTTGTTTCCTTTTCCTCCACCTCTCCAGATACAATAATGTCAACAACATCAAGCTTTTCAGTTGTCACGGCAACATGATCATCCTCTTCATTTACTGGCTCATGTTTCTCTTCTTCCTCTTTCTCTGTGTCTTTCTCTTCCTTCTCTCTCTTCACCACCACCTTTCCTTCCTCCTCCTTTGTGACCTCTTCCTCCATTGGCTCTTCTTCCTCCTCCTCCTCCTCCTCCTCCTCCTCTTCCTTTGCAGGTTGTTCTACTGTCACCTCCTCCTTCAGATCCTCCTTTTCTACCACTTCTTCTGTGGCAGCCTTGTCTTTCTTCACCAGTTGCTCTTCCTCCTCCTCATTTGCTTCTTCATCTATTTGTTCCCCCTCCTCTACTGCCTCTTCTTCCTCCTCCTTTATCTCTTCCTTCCCAGGCTGTTCTTCTTTCAACTCCTCCTCTGGTTCCTTCTCCCCCTCTACTGCCTCTTCTAAGACAGCCTGCTCCCCTTCCTTATCTTGTTCAATGCCTGTCATGCCCTGGTCACCACCAGCTTCTAATACCACCTGTTCGAAATGAAGATCACCAGTCTTCTCCTTCTCCTCCTCCGGCCTCTTGGTTTCTTCTCTTGCTTCATCCTGACGGTCATCTTCTACGTCATCAGCCTTCTCTAAAAGTTGGGCCTCCTCCTGTGCTTCCTTCTCTTCTTTCACCACCTCTCCTTCTACCAACTTTCCTTCTCCCTCGACTTGATGGTCCGTCTCTTTAGGTTGCTCTCTGTCCTTCTTCAAGTGGGCCTTTGACCCTACTCTTCGTATCCTCTCATAGGGTATGTGGACGTTCTTCTTCTGATTACGTTGGGTTTTCTTGGTCTCATCGGTATCCTCTTCCTCCATCTCCGCTTCCGAGCCTCCACCATCAGAGCTGCCACCATCAGAGCTGCCACCATCAGAGCTGCCACCGTCAGAGCTGCCACCATCAGAGCTGCCACCGTCAGAGACTTCTTCATCCAGTGGTTCTCCATGATCGCTAGTGCCTTCATCATCTTTGTCTACATCAGTGGCGTAATAGGAAAACATTGAGTGTCTGACTCAAGCCTGTTCTATGTCTTGGCTGAAGCAGATTCTCATGGATACAAGCCAAATTTGAATGTCAAGTAAACATAGTTGTTTAAATACCATGGTCTTCCTCTGGCTCTTTCACATCCTCCTCTGATGCTGCATCATATTTCACCTTCTCCACCTCTGAAGGAACACTGATCTTGTCCTCCTCTTTGGTGAGCATCAGTTCTGCAACTGTGTCATCAAGTCATTTTATCTGTCACATGTTTCTATCAGTCACCACACAACACCATTAGCAGTCATCACAGATGAGAGGTTGCAGATGCAAACACGGGGATTAAGACACTGAATTTCTGGAGGGAGGGGTATTGAATATGGTAACCGTGGACACCTATGTACACGTTCCTTTGTAAAGTTAGTCGTGGAGATCGTATTGTATGCGTACCGCATGTGGCAGTATTGTCGGAACAGATGAAAGATTCCAAGGAAAAGATATATCAGGAATGTATTCTATCCAACCCAACAGGTGGCACTCATCAGTAAGTTGAAGGCAAGATGCAGGAAAAATGCTGGAGTGGAAACGGCGATGTGAAGACATGAGGAGAAATGCAACACCAGGTCTACATTTCATACAGACCTTTCATGCTGCACACTCTAATCCTGATATGCAGGCCAATGTCAGTGGAAATGAGTGCAGAAATCATGGAACGCCAGACAATTATTACAAAACCATTTTTTAATGAACAAACTGTAAATGCAACAGGAAAGAAAGATAGCATATGCAACAAGTCCAAACCACGCTGACGAGTCATGTGTTTATTATATTGTTTGTCTGATGGCATTAACATAAAATAATGACCATGCCTTTATGTATTCATCATTTCACACTAAATTAAACGGAAAGGGATTAATTGGTTCGGTTCACAGATGTTTGCCCATGCAGTCATATGTAGTGATGGGGAAAATGTATATGAACTGTAATGAATATACAAGTTCAGTCTTAAATAGTTAAAAACATGTTTGACATCAAACGTACTGGCAAAGACAACTCTTCATTCACTGTGATGTAACTACCACAAGCAAAGACAACCAAACCATTCTACACCAAGAAATCGTTTATATCCTTCGATCCCAAACTATCTATGAAAAATGCAAGTTCCTGTAGAACATGGTGATAAACTGGGCTTACCTTTTTCCAAAGGTGGCAGAAACTCTCCTTAGATTGGATAAAGAGACAATAATCAGTGGAGATGCAGAATCTCCAAGAATGAGGATATGTTTCTAGATCACATACTAACACCAGGACAAGGATATAAAAAGCCATTAATACTGACCTTTCCTCCGAATAACATGTATCTCAGATGGTGTAGATTCACCTACAGTAAGGAAACAAACATTGGCAACACTTTACATGAAGGTTACATTAACTACCATTTAACTACCTGTAATAATATTGCAAAGACAAAACCTTATCAATATATATGTAATATTGCAAAGACAAAATCTCCCCCGAAGAGGACAAACCAGCATTTAATTTCCAATGATATCGAAATCTGATTAGGAACACACCTTTGTCATCCATGATCATGTTTGACAGATAAGACAGAAATGCGTTCCTCCTGTCTGTGATCTCCATCACAGCATCTGTGACCACTTGCATTGGGTCAAAGGATATGTCTGGAATGACCCCTGGGAAATATCACTAGGTTAGCTTCTGTCCTCATGAAAAGGAATCTCATTAAAAGCATAAATCTCATTCTAAACAAGCTCTACATTGGGTAAAGCTTTCCTTTAATTTATTGAACAGTGTACAATAAACGTTTACACACGAACACACTGTTATTTGCTGAAGACAAGTCAAAAGTAATACGATACCTTGGTCTCCCATTAACAAGTGGGAGAAGTAGCCCACAAAAATATTCTTCTGCTCGATGATTATGTCCACTGTTCTAGTGAGAACTGTTATGGGGCTGAAATTCATATCTAGAACGCCTGAAAAAAAGAGGATGGAATTTAAAAGTGATGTACCATTGGGACCCCTTAAACATTTTAATTGTAGTCAAAACTAGCTGACATGAATTGTGTTTTTGAAGGTTATAGAAACGTTTGGAGGGATACAAAACATAGTTGAAGGAGAAAATATTTGTACTTTTTTCTTCAAATTGGAGAAAGTTACTCTAACGTTTACTGCATTGTACCTTGCAGTAGGTTCCATATGTATGCCCAAAGTGAGCTCATCCATGCAGAGACAGTCTCCACGAATATCATGGGGTTAAAGCCCACCCACTGAAGTGCAGCTGTTTAGAAGTACCATTGACACATTGTTTTAGTCATTTAGCAGACTATCTCATTCTAAATGCTTGAGCGATTTTAAAGGAGGATTATTACAGTAAGGAACATTTAGTTTGTTACTTGTGTCATTTTTAGTTGTTTTTAATGAGGCAACTGATTTATATCTACTGACTTTACACAACACAGTCTAAGCACAACATGACAGACACATTCTTGCCAAAATATGAGGGATATGTACCTTTCACGCTATCCAAGAAAGTGTCCAAAACACTACAAAGAATGCCTTTTATGGCGTCCGACACTTTACACATGAAGCCATTGACATCCTCAAAGATACCTCTGCCTATGACTACAGGGTCAATGTAGCTCAAGTCATATTTTCCTGGTGAAAAACAAAGACATCATGTAAGTCAGCAAATGTCCACCTTTACTGCCCAATAAAAACACAAACACCAAATGTCATCTATACAGTGAGTGTGCTCAGCCAATTAGAGATACCGCTGTCTCTGGGTAGAAAACTCCCACAATATGTTTAGGTCAGCTTGTATATTTGGATGATTATGGATGACATAATGGCATTTCGAAAAGGCAAGGTACCCTTTAGAAGATTCAACATACTACGGAAAACATATTTTGGTGCCGACAACTTGACTCAGGAGGCATTTAGTAAACTTGAAAACACCTTTGCTTATGACCACTGGATAAGTGTAGCTATGTTTCCTTGTGGGAAATGAGAAAAGCATGTAAAATGACGTCTTTGGAGCAAAAGAAATGAAACAAAAACACCAAAAACTGGTCTGTGAGTGACTTTAGCAATGTTAAGACGCCTTTGTTATTGGGTTATAGCTCATTGGGTTCATTCATTTGATGTCAGGTAGACACTGTAGACACAGACTTTGTTCCATCAACATGTAGGCATTGGTACTGTAAATATGTTTTCATTACATATTTGTTAGATATATGTCACTGTATTGTGTAAGACAGGATTGAAACATAACATCGCAGACATTTTTGAGTACCTTTTAGAAGATCCAGAATAGTATCCAATACAGAACAAAGCATGTCCTGTATGGCACTGCCAACTTCACACATGAGGTCATTGGTGGCTTTAAAGGCACCTCTCCCTATGGTCACTGGGTCAATGTAGCTTAAATAAAAGTTTCCTGTGGAAAACCAAGAAAATGATAACAACGGCTTACAAATGAATTAAAAAGGTTCCCAACCTGTAAATAGACAGTAATGTAAACACATCGAGGGAGGTGGGATGGGATGGAAGGTATTAAATACCTTCTTCATCAGAAAGGTAGCCCACAAATTCTTCTTTCGCATCTGTTATTTCCTCAGTTGCAAAGTTAACAGCAGTCATGGGATCCAGTTCAGGAACAAGTTCTGCAGAATACAACAATTAAAATGTCTCAACTACGCATTGCTTCACATACTGTATAAAGATCCTCTATAGAATGTCTCCTGTACCTTGCGCTCCATTGAACAACTTGGATATGTCATCTACTGCCTCATTTATGACTTTCATGGGATCCATGACAATGTCTTGAATATCTAAACAGAGTATTAAATACAAATTGGTTACATAAAAATATTTGAATATACATACATAACTTTGGAAGGTAATGAAATGGAACTAAACATTTAACAAGTTATCCACCATGTCAGAAATCATTATGATAAACTCAGCAAAAAGTCAACAGTTTCCTCAGAGAGATGATGACCACGAACCAGTGACCCCTTTGTATTCCACGATCTCGAACATCATGACCCCGGCCCCGACCCAGCAGAGGAGGAAAGCCAGGGCCACCAGCAGCTCCACAGAGAAGCTCAGCGTCCGCAAGAGCCAGAAGCCCTGAGCCTTCGGAGGGGGCGGCATGTGCTCTGGTTCTCTGGCGTGCCCGTCAGCTACGCTGGGGGAAGGGGACTCCACTCTTGGACCTGGGAAACAAAAGCCAGAAAAGGCCATTTCTAAATCCTAGCTCAGTATGACTGGTCCAACTTCTTTTATCATACAGTGCTATGCTACATTGTTAAAAAGGACAACCCCCACCTTTTACACATGTAAATGGTTTGGCTTGCTGTGTTACTGGTTATCTATAGCCAAATTAGTAAACCCTCTATAAATATACATGTTTATTTCATTATATCAGCCATAAGAAGACAACACTGTTGAGAGATTCTGTCATGGTACATTATCTCATGACACATTATCTTGTGGCACATTATCTTGTGACACATTCAACCGTAAATAGACAGTATTGGATGAAGAGTTTGTACTATACTGTCATGTACTGTACTACACTACACAGTACTTAACAAGACATCCTGTACTGGACATGCAGCTAACCTCTAAGGACAGCTGAGAGAGATATTCTTCAGGAGCTCAGAGACATGATCCTGCGACATGGATCTCTGCCTTGTGTCAAGCTGTTGTGTTCTGTTTTTACAGCACGACTTGTTATTGAAGTCATCATCCCTATAACTTTCCGCTAGCGAGAGGTCTTGATTTGTTTGATGGTTCAGATCATTGCTGATCCACTATAATGCTCCTTCTCAAAGCACCTTTGTTAGGTCATTTGTTTCTTCAGAAACATTGACACCACTTAGTTGGTGGACTTCTATTAGTTTATTTGATCTATCATTAAAACCCAAGTCAACACTTTGGTTGAGTTTGAGTTGAGTTCAGAGTATGGCTAGTTCGTCATATCTGTCCCTGTTTGGAGTCATGTGTTAAAAGTGATTAATTATGTGGAATAATGTGGAAGAGGATGTTCATGGTAAGATGATATTTATGTCCTTGGCTGTTATGTACTACAGGCGGCGTGGGACAAGTTCTAAACACTGCTAGCCATCACACCTCCTCCTCTTCCTTCAAGTGCTGCTTAAACATAAACATAACTTCCACGATCCACTCCTCACACATAAAAAATCACTAACAAACAAGCATTTACAAACACCTATAATGCAGCTTCTTCCAGAAGTGGTAATACCAGAATGTCGGCTGTTTTCTTTCAAAGGCTATGCTACTTGTTATCAAGTATTGCTTATAAGATCTTTTTCTGTCATTGTTTGTGAATCTTATTATCTGTTTGCCTGAGTATAACTGTGTAACATGCTTAGCAACAGAGACAGACTGTAGAGCATTGTAATAAAGAGAGTTCCAACTACCAGTTAGCCTCTGCAGCACTGTCATGTTCCAGGGTGGTGCTACTCCACCTCAGGCAACATGATATGTGGTATTTATAGCAACCATTATTCACCACATTTTCCAAACAGGAGGTGTCATAGAAACAAAGAATGGCCTCCTGATAACATACCTTGTTTGTATTGTGGCAGAAACATATGATGAAGCTATGGATTATTATACAACCGTAGTTATAATTTGAGGAGTCTGAAAGGTGTGCCAGCTTTACCTTGAGGAGAAGCTGCAGCCATGGCGATTATGAAGACTTAATATCAGGTACAATCCCTCTGCAGAGAAGCAAAGCTTCTACGTGGGACGTAAGCACAGTCTTGGAAATCCCAACAGTTACGTAGATTCCAACCAAATCTAAAAGGAATAACGAAATTCCATTCATTAAAGTTCCAGCTCAGTTAACCCAGCGATTTCCTTGGTTTTCAGACTCTACAAACATAATCCAAAGGCTGAAGTCTTCTGGAGAAAAAAGGAAACGTTCCCATTAAAAAAAGGTTTTCAATTGCAGAGCTGCCGGCTATCACAGCATTGCAGAGGGGGGTCTGGGAAAGACGGCTAACAGGGGGGGGAAGAGCGCCAAACCAGGGGCAGACTTTGGAAAGGGGACAGCAGAACCCCAGATGAGAAGCCCAGCATGTGTTGTTGGTGCCTCACATGGATATAGGGCAGAACACAGCACAGACGGCTGGAGGGGTGGGGGGGGGGGGGGGGGGGGGGGGTCACAAGGTAACCTTACCCCCTGCAGCCTGGATTTATTCTTAGCCAGGACTCCTAGTGCTCTAGCACAGCTCTGCCAGGCCTTTTTAGGTGGTTTGGGGGGTTGTGCGGAGCTGGGGAGCTCCCACAGAGGCCTGTCATGACACGCAAGCCCTGAAGACTTTGATGGTGTCACATGGAAGATGACAGAGAGCTCCTAACAAGAACCAAAACTACAATGTGGCATTAACTGATGTGGCTCTTCTTAAGTATATTTTGTGTTCAAGAAAACATTTAACATGCTCATATTTGAGTTGACCAATATGGTCAGGGGTTGTGGAGCTGTACAGTCTGCTACATATTTAGCCGACCACTCGGTTGCCAATTTGTCCTTTCTCAGGTTGACGTCAAACCAATCGTCACTCTTGAATTAAATCCATGAAGAAGCATACTAATCTGTGGTTTCAAATGGCTGCTTCAAAATAAACATTCTTGTCCAGCTATAAATACCTCAACCAATAAGCAATTTGCCAGTGTCTGTGAGGGCGGGGCTCAAAACAAACCCTTTAACAGTGCCCTCTGGTGCTCTCTTTTCAGCCTTCATGTTCCACAAACACCAAATCAACTTCATGTCACAGTGTGTGAGCACACAACACATTAAGACTTGATAAACCTTCCCAGAGTCAATTGTTTGAAGTACAGTAGACCAACATGTTGTATTGGAAAAAAAACTTTAAGTAAAAATGTGATCAAGTAAAAATTTTCCCTTCTACTGTACATTAGTTAATGTTTTAGTTCGCTAAGATATTGTCTAATCTGCCTGTTAACTAACTAGTCTCGTTACTTGTTACTGTTCGTTACTATTCACTAGTGTTCTCTCTCTCCCCCGGAGGTGAGTTCTGTCCTGGATGCTGCCCTGGTGATGACTCCACCCCAGGTGGAGTTATCACCTGGGGTGGATCTCTACTTCAATCCCGACAGTATGATGTGGAGTGGGAACTAGAGATTGGTAGGGTAGAGACTACCCTTCACATAAATAGACTACATCACACTGCAATACTTCATCTGTGGACCAGAGATTGGTAGGGTAGAGGCTACCCTTCAGATAAATAGACTACGTCATACTGTGATACTTCATGTGTGGACCAGAGATTGGTAGGGTAGAGACTACCCTTCAGATAAATATACTACATCATACTGTGATACTTCATGTGTGGACATGCTAGGAACAACAGACCAGAGGGAACTGGTGGAAATTAAAACACCATGAGCACTCTGTTGCCTGATGAAAAAGTTCATAAACTGAAAACTTAAAAAAGAACACAGCCATTTTAAAAAGAACAAAAATATTTTAAATCTTTATTTATCAAAAAAATGAAAATGGAAAGGATTTTTTTTGAGCGATTGCATAATCCAACAGCAGGTAAATGAATGGAAGCTTGAACCTGTGAATGTAACAGATACTCCATGTCCTTTTTTCTGGCATACGTGATCGTTTTCAACAGACATAATAAATCAAACCTGTCTCAATACCCCCTAAAGACATCTACAGTATGTCATTTTCAACCATCGTTACACAATCACAAGAAAATACGTGCTCATTCACAATAGTTTGAACTGCGGATGTTTAAAGGGTGACATGCTTGTCAGAGACCACTGGCTGTATGAGGAGGGTGAGTTCCAGGGGGACTGGAGGGGCGACATAGCGCTCCTCTCGGAGCAGACGTAGAAGGAGGTCCTCTTTCTGGGCAGCGGTACCGTGCTCGAGTGTCGTGTTCTAAGCAGCCTGGGAGCTTCTGAGAGTGTGTGTTGGTGTTGCTGTGTGTGGGGGGGGGGGGGGGAGTGTGAGACAGAGAGAAGGACAGCGAGTAAGACAAGATAAAAGAGGAATGACCATGATGAAAGAAAGAAAGAAATGTTACAGTTCCTGCAAGACTCTTGATCCATTAGAAAGTCAGCTTTATACTTCTCTTACCAGTGTTGCATTGAGGAAGAGGACAGGGACAAATCTGTAATTCAGGCTTCCTTGTTGAATAAACTCATTTTGCATCTGTGGGACAAACACAACAAGGGTACCTTGTGACAACAACAAAACACATTTCAAATATTCGTTTCTCAGCACCAATAAAGTGTCCTGTATATTTAGATTGAACACCAATGCCATTATTGTCTCACCATAGAGTAAATGTACTTGGTGTTTAGTCCATGTCTGTCCACTCCAGAGCCCTCAACATCTTCCTTATACTTGGGACTGATAGCAATAATGACAATCACTGATTGCTGCAATAAAAAGCATGGACACAGATTTCTTACATGACCGCTTCATAGTGCATATATCTGCGTCAGACAGCATTAGTGTTTGGCTACATTCGATGCAACAGATATAACCCCTACCTGGGGTTTATGTAGGGGTTATATCTGTTATAGTAACAGAAATAGGATACAAAACTATCAAATTCATAGAAAATGACAGACCTAATGAATCAACCGCATGTGTTTAACTTACATCATTTAGGTAACTGTCCATCGACTTGTTGATGTCCATACGTCTGATGGGGTTATCAAATATGTCAATCTGTGAAAATCACATAAGGAATTTAAGATAGAGCATTATGACAACAGAACAGACTGACACCTCTTCTAAATTGATTTTGGAAAGTAAAAACCCCTCACCGCAGATTGGAATCCTTGCTTTGTCAGGTATTCTACAAAAGGAGCCATTTCTGCAGCTGCATCCTCAGAATAAGTCACAAAAATGTTTCCTAGAAAAAAAAAGTATGACGTAACATATGACTTAAGAACATGCAAGTATTTTCACGAAGAACTCACTCAAGCTAGATTTATCAAAAGAATAATCTGATCTCTACTGATACAGGAATGTATTCTTATGTGGTGACTCACGACACTCTTCTGGTAGACTGATTGTCCTATTCTTTTCCAGAGGATCAGAAATGCCCCCTGCAGCCCCTGAAGGGCTCGACTCATCCTGCGCCCCCAAGTTCGGGACGCTGACCTGAAACATGCCCTCTACTGGGGGAGTGGAGAACTGTGGTATGTTGATGGAGTAATTGGATCTCAGAAGGCCACACCTCTCAAAGTTGCCCTGAAGCTGTGGAACCCTTCAAGAAAAAGAAAAGAAAATAAGGTGACAGAGAGGTCTAAGAATGTACACATATTTGCATTCTACATGGCATTATGAACTGGAGAACATGCAAATATCTTGGCAGGAGCATTCCTCCTGTACTGTCTCTCAGTCTTTCTGTGTTGTCTCTGTACTAGCTCAACTTACCAGGCATGCGGGTCAGGCTGGGCTCTATTGTGTGGATAGGAAGTGGGCCAATGGGGAGGTGGATAGTTATAAACCTCACCTGCCCTCCACCCACCCTCAGTCGGGGGACACAGCCTAGCATCAACGGTATGGCGGTCTATAGGCAAAAATAAGCCATGGATAAGATGGATAACATTTGTCATCAATACGTGTCGTGAATTCAACATTTGTCTGTTTCTAGACATCTGTCATCCAGTAGGATTTTTTGTCTAAATGTAATAAAGTACACCTAATTATTCATAGAAGATGTTTGACAAGCTGATTCACTTTGGTTACCACATACTGATGTTCCTGACATCAGTTGTCTCAGTATACATTACTAAATACTAATGTGATATTTTAGGGGGGGGGGGGACAGAAGAAAAAAAACATTTTACTGTCATGAAATAAGCATATTACATATATCCACATGTGTGGCATATCCTTACCGTAGGGGTCAGGGTGGTGGTATAGAGTAGAGCAGCAGTGTTGCAGGTGATATGGATAGCCAACATCAGACCTGAGTGGTAAGGGAGGATCCAGACACACATCTATATCTCCATGCTGTTGCCCCACAGACTCTGTGTCCTGCCTGGGCTGTTCTGAGGGCTCAGCCAGCCCAACAGCACCCACCATGCAGCTCCTGCACGACCTTCTTTGGGGTACCTGTCTGTTCTTACCACCCGCTCCAGTGACATGATCTTCTGGGTGTTCTAAGTGAAGGTGAGGGGTATTACCATGACTTGGAAATCTCCTTTGTGCTTCAGTCTGATTCAGTTGTGGTGGAGGGGGAGCAAACAGTCCTGGTATCAGGGGCTCTCTGTGAGCCCATGGACCCATGCGTACTGTTCTGTTTGTGTGTATAGATGGATGGGGATGTTCACAAGTCTCACCACAGACTGCAACAGCGTAGGGGCAGGTGTGGAGCATTTGGTTTACCAGTACAGCTGAGGTCGTATGGTGTCCACCAACTTCTGCACATTTGTTTGAACGACAACAAATATTTAACTTTGAGTTGAGATAGTTGTCCATCTTGATGTAAATGTTTAGATGGGAATAGAAGCCTGTAAATGGAGGGATGTAAAAATCCTGGATAATTATTTTAGGACATGGTAACAAGGTTATAGCAATAAAACAATGATAACAAGCCATTTATTATTATATATTAGTTATTGTAATGATTATTAAGCAGGCAAACTCTAGTTGGAAAGTTATGTTAAGTCAGTTATGTTAAGTCCAATGAACACAAAAGCAGTCCTAAAACAACCTTACCTTTTGAGAAATTCCTATCGGCTTAGAATAGGCTGCCATTATATGCTGTGGGTGTATGCAAATACTTGAACTGTCTATCATCCAATGAGGTGCAGGTGCAGAGTGAGAACACGACACTGCCCATTTATGTTGGTTCCCTTCCTCCGTCACCAGAAACACACGTGAAAGGAGAAGACAACTGTTTTGTGTATATATCAGTGTATATTGAGTAATATGACCAAAACTGTCAGGATACTGAATCCTTTTTCTATATCACCAATATATTGAACTGCTCATATTACTCAATTGTGCAATGGTACATTGAAATGCAAAAGAAATTCAATCCATTCAGTCTCTGTGAAACTGTGAGCACAAAACTGGTACTGCAAAGAACAAAAAGAAAGAGTCCGTTGACGTGGAAGTTATGGTAGGTTGTTTATTTCAAAACCAGTTGTGTATAACTGAGACAAAGACAATAAATAACATAGGGATCAAAGCATATCCCAAATATCTACTGGGCGGTGTTAAATAAATGATGCAAAAAACTATGGATCCTCTGACCAGTTTTTCCCCCCACAAAACGATCATAATAAACCTGTAAATACTCAAAGAGATGGTGTCAAATTCTAGGTTGTCTTGTCATTCAGAGCAAGATCCATTACAAAGAGTGTTACTTGGGCCTGTGTTAGGAACCTATGGCTAGGCATCTGAGGTCAAAGACAGAGTAGCAGTCACATGAACTTAACTTGTTTGGTCTCACATACACAACATGTTATTTCCAAATACACATGATTGAGGAACAAATATTTATCCTTCATTCCAGTCATTAAAATGGCAGTTTATGTTAATTTGGCCTTATAAGCAAAGGACATACTGTATGTTCAAAGCATAATTCTTACACAGCCTGCTGCCATTACAATATGCAACAAACATCCACTATTTAAAATATTATTGTTATAAGCAATCGGCCTCACAATCTGTCACTGTGTGTAAAGGGCTGCAATCCCCCCCCCCCCACCCCCACCCCCACCACAGCAAGACGCAATTACGATCTAAGGTTACTCTAAGCTGGTTCCAAATCATTGTCCGAAGCACAAATACAGATGGAGGCACTGACAGTGCAGGTGCCGTTTGAGTCTGGTGAGGAAAGAGGTTCATGATGCAATATAGGCATTTTGTGTTCAGAAAGCATGAAGGCATTCCCTTACATTTTAGGAGTATTACTAAACATAAAAAGGCAAGAACGGGTGCTATAATACATCTAGTTCCTTGAGAAGACAATAAGAGTTATTATTAACCTCGTAAAAAAGGTTGGTTGGTTCCCAGAGAGAGGTTTCCGGGATATTCCAATGCACAATTTCAAACGAGAATCAGTCTTACACTTAAAATCACCATTTTCGTTTTCAACTGTGACTGGCCACGCTTCGCTACAAACCATAATTCTCGCTAATCTTGGTCTGGATTGAAAAAGAATCCACACATTTCCAAAATATCAAAAGTAATAAAAGTAAACAGAACAACAAAAAAAACAACAGGGATAAGTAAACAAGCATTTTCTATTTACACTAAATACAAGTACACAACATGTCTCATCCCTTCCACCACACCCATTCAAACCTAGTATCATCCAGGCTTCCTTGAACAGCACTTTTTGCTGGGTCTTACTCTGGTCAGTACTGAATACATATCCCTCTCAATGGAAGATGGTGCGGGTCAGGTCGGAAAGCAAGACAGAATCTCAGAGAGGGAACTGGAAGTTGAATAGTGATACTAAGTTGTCTTTGCATCGCAGTGGTGGCTAGGGTCCCTGTACCAGACATAGGTTGTCAGTCTGTCAAGTCATTCATCGCACCGCAGACAGATTAAGTGGTGATGGTGGAGGTGGTGATGGCGCCCTCTGCTGGTTGAGACAGGGGCAGGGAGGGATGGGTCTCTCAGAGGTTGTCCCCAGGCTGGTACTGTGGCTCGGTGGCTGTGAAGTAGTCCTCCAGGAAGGCCTGCAGGTACTCGAAGGTGGGCCTCTCCTCTGGGTCCTTCTTCCAGCACTGTACCATGAGCTCGTGCAGGGAGATGGGGCAGTCCTGGGGGCAGGGCATCCTGTAGCCCCGCTCCACCTGCTCCAGAACCTCACGGTTGTTCATACCTAGATTGATACAGCACAGCGTTAGGGTCAGCAAGATACAGAAAGACAGGCTGTACACACAGATTGATTATTGCGTGAGACTGAAGTATATTTAGTCTTGAAACACAATGCGCGCGCACACACGCACGCACGCACAAGCGCACACGCACCTGGATAGGGCACTCTGCCCTTGGTGACCAGCTCTGTGAGCAGGATACCAAACGACCACACGTCTGACTTGATAGTGAACTTCCCATAGAGAGCAGCCTCTGGTGCTGTCCATTTAATGGGGAACTTAGCACCTGGAAACAATCAGTCATACGTAAACCATCCTGCAGGAGTCCATCAGAAAGGACAAGAGTACAGTAGTTGTGTCTAGTAGGCGTTTTGAATGAAAGTGAGCAATAAGTAGGCCAATGTACCGTATCGTTTTCCTCATCCACCACCATTTTAACGTCTACACAACTCATATAACTCAGTTTATGGGGGGAGATTTATGATTTAAATTCCTCTTCGTTCCATTCAGTTTCTGTAGGATTATTTCCCCCAGTATTTTCTTCCTGTTCCATCTCTAATCAGAACCAGTTTCAAACAAACAGGAGTCTAATCATGTTTACAGGGGTACAATTGATGTGGAAGTTTGTCTGGTATGCCTTTAGTCAGCTACCTCTGGGAACAGAGTCTATTTGGGTCAGGGTGTGCCTTCAATGTGACTGACAGATGTAAAGAGCCCTGCCCTTTTGTCTTCCTCCACATCCTGTGCTGTATTGTCTGGTTCTTCACAGTGTATAACAGACTACATGTCCTCCCTTTAAAAATCATACTATGGAACCATATTCATTTAACATTTCACTATCTAGCTAAGGTGAGAGCGAGTGCAATATGTCTCCTACAGTCTGCATTCCCACTTTGGCTTACAAAATTGTTGCTCAAGGTCATTGTCATCATAATTGTTGTCATCATCATAATAATCATCACCACTCATTAACCCAGACCATTGTAGAAGGGAATTATACCTTGTCGTGCCGTGTACTCATTGTCCTCTATGAGTCTGGCCAGACCAAAGTCAGCAATCTTACACACCAAGCTGTCTCCGACCAGTATGTTAGCAGAGCGCAGGTCTCTGTGGATGTAGTTCATCCTCTCAATATACGCCATGCCTGCTGCCACCTGAAAATGACGTTAGATCATTGATCATGCCTGTCAAGTCCATGCAATGTGTTGCCAACATGCCTGAGGCAGTAATAATGATAATTAGATCTTGAAGGCAATCTTTGCTAGTAATTAAGGGCAAGTGCAGAGGTGTAAAACCAGCCAGTTTCTGGGCGGAGCTGAGATAAGTGTACCTGAGCAGCCATGTCTACCAGGTTGGGCAGCTTCAGTCCACGACCTTCTCCGTCTTTCAGGAAGTCAAGCAAACTCCCTGGTGTGCAGAGCGAGCGAGCGAGAGACATACAGAGAGCAGGAGAGAGAGATATCAGTAGACTAACAGTCACAGATGGCCACCTGCTGGCGGACACAAAACTCTTGATTGGAGTCGAAATTGACAGCAGCTGTTGATCAAGCTAGGACTTGATTGGAGCACTTTGAAAGAAATTGCTGTGGGAACTGGCAATAGCAAAGGAAAACGGAACTACCTTTGTCAGGCTTAAATTGTAACAACATGAGTGTGCGTGTTCCCGTTACTCATTATGATGTGCCAAACATGACACTAACGCACCCTCCACCTAGGAGTGAGAAACGCAAGACAGAGAGAAATGGAGTGAGGGACCGATCGTGCTGGAGGGGCGACGTCTCTGTCCCCACCTTTGTTCATGTACTCGGTGACGATGTAGATGGGCTCCTCCGACACCACGGCGTACAGCTGCACCAGCTTGTCGTGCCGGAGCTTCTTCATGATCTGAGCCTCCTCCAGGAAGGACTCAGGAGACATGGTGCCTGGCTTCAGGGTCTTCACCGCCACCTTGGTGGTGCCGTTCCACGTGCCTGCCAGGACGGGGAGCGTGCGTGCGTGGAGGGGGAGAGGGAGGAAGGGCGGAGGGTGGACACGGGGCAGGCTTTATTTCATTTTTCCATTAGTGACATAAAAAAATCTTACCTTTAACACGGCTGGAAATGCTACCGGATTGATAGTCTAATAGAACGATTTTATAAACACTTGGGGACAGTCAGTGCCTTATTTCACATTTAATCTCAACAACCGGAATTGAATTTAATCAAACGGCTAATCTAATGTTCCACCTTACGATCAAATAAATACCCATTATGTCTGGAATCCAATTTTACCTGTGATCAAGATACCCATGGCTTAGTACGGACCAAACCAAGAAAGCGAATCATAAACAGACCTGTACACGAGTATACACTCCAATTTTTCGATGAATATTCTTGGTGGTGTTGTTCACAGTCCTGCCAGTCTGTTTTAGTGACTACTAGCCTATTTCAGTCATTGTGGAGGGCTTTATTCTACGGTAGCCTGCATGGCCAGTGATACATACCCATCCAGACCTCTCCAAACTGGCCATTGCCCAGGCGTTTGATGAGCTGCAGCGACTCCCGCGGGATCTCCCACACGTCTTTGGTTTTGACGGACAGGTCGGCCAGACGGGGCATGCCCTTGTGGCACGGTACAATCAGGCGGCAGCACAGCCCTGCTGCTCTGGCTGAAACACAGTCACGTTCAACTGACCATTCCGATACACAGAGAGAACAAGGACACATTTTCAATGTCTCTCCGATCGTTTTTTTTTCTTCTCTTGTGGCTTATTTACTGGCCTTACTGTGGTCATAGAGCATTGACATACAGTTAATATTCCTGACTACAGTTGGATGCAGTCAGGCACTCTAGATCTCCTATTGATCAACAGAAAACATAGAACACTGTGTGATCCTCTATGATACAGTGGATGGTACTAGACTGGCTGGTTCTGTGTGCTGGTGTGCTGTTCTCAGTCCACAGTGGCTGCAGAGCCTCACCAGAGTAGTGATGCACCAGTTGCTGCAGAGTGTCAAATTGGGCCCTGGTGGTGATGTAGTAGCCCCCGCTGTCCAGCTTGCGGATCTTGTAGTGTTTCACATGGTCTCCTTTGATGTCATCCCAGTCTTGGATGGACAGTGAGAAGGCCCCTGACCCAGACACACAGCCCCACAGTTACATCAGAGCATGTGTGTGTCTGTGTGTGTGTGTGAGGAGGGGTGGGACAGGACTTATCATACAGGACGAAAGCAGTAGTCGATCTGGATTTCTCATGTATCTGCGAAGTACCTTTGGTGGTTTCACTCTCTCGGATGAGGAAGGTTCCTCGGGGGTTGCCGTTGGACAGCAGTTGCCTCTCTGCATCCTTGCGGCCCAGTTTACCAAAGTACCAGCTGTGGTGGAAAGCACTGAATTAGGACTTTAGATACAGAATGGCATTTCCCAAATGTACGGCAAGACGTTCTGCTCTGTGTTTAGGCGCTGAGAAGGGTGTGTGCGTGCGTGTGTCTGGGAGCATGTTTTAGGACTGAAAACATTAAAAACTCACTCCTCGGCCTGGATGGAGTCCACTGGAGCCACGTAATTACTGGGAATGTAACCAGTCCCACCCGTAGTGAGAGAACGAGCCTCCCACCAATCCCCCTCACTGCCAGAAAGGAAGGGAAGAAGGTTAGAGAGATGAAGACAGAGTGATAAAAAGGAAGAAAGAATCATTGTTTTTTATGATTTAAAACAACTGATCCACGCATTCTTATAAGCCTATCCTATCTTATCAACCTCACAACAGTCCCATCCAATCATGATTTTCGAAGATTCACAGATAAAAGCAGATGTGAAAACAGCCCCCCCCCATACACGCTCACACACACACGCGCGCGCAGGCACACACACACCGCTCCCGCCCATGATCTTGTCATCGCTGGGATTCTTTCACACTTACGTGCTGTTTAGAATCTGGAACTTCTCTCCTTTCCTGAAGCTGAGGTCATCCTCTGTCCTTGCCTCATAGTCGTACAGAGCCACAAACAGAGTGACTCCTTCAGGACACAAAAACAGAT
Source organism: Plecoglossus altivelis (assembly GCA_036571765.1). Lineage (NCBI taxonomy): Eukaryota > Metazoa > Chordata > Actinopteri > Osmeriformes > Plecoglossidae > Plecoglossus > Plecoglossus altivelis. The sequence continues at coordinate 11,958,547 of BROE01000009.1, forward strand.
GGATGACACAGGCAGCAAACAGACAGCCATACTTTTCATAAGCTTGAGTTACCGGGTAGACTTTCCTGTGGGGTGGGTAAATTCCCATAGCATATCACCTACATAACATATAATCTCATAGCTGATGAAAGTCCTGAAAATAATTGCTGCTTTTGAGTGCCGTCCCCAAGAGTAATTTGAGTCTGATCACAAAACAGCTTTTAAAAAGCAAACTAGCAGCCTGCTCAGTCAACCGAACAGTTTATGAGTATGGTAAGTCTCACAGATATTTCCCCAGTGTCTCAATATCTCTCTCTCAATATATCTGAAACTGGAAGAGTGATTTAATTTCCTGATTTGCTAAGAAGACACCCCACGCAGTCATGCTAGCTCCATTGACCCTTCAACACCCGACGATGTCACATCCTGTAGGTCTCCCCTGAAATACTAGTGAGATAAAGTCAGATGAGATTTACAACCTCTCTAACCCTTTGGAAAACTCGACTGGCATCTCCCTCAGAAGGATAAATTCCCTTCTGAACGATAAACAGTAATGTTAGAATCTTCAAATTGCTGATTACCTAAGGCTTCCCTGGAGAAGTGCTGACTCGGCAGCGCATAGATTTGTGTCAGATTTCACCTCAAGTAGTTCTCATCAAAGAAGCAGGGAGTTGATCATGTATGCACATATCAGATCAGATTTTCCTTCTGCAATGTCTGTGAGTGAGGCTGCACACCTGTTTCTCTACCCTTCATCAGATTCACACAATTCAGCACAATGTCTGAAGTCAGAGCTTCCAAAATGTGTCTTTTGATGAGAGCTTGAGAGCATCCGGCTATTGCATTTCTCATGAACTCCCAGCCAATGGATACTCATCCTAGTTGACACAGCAGACATTAACTACAACAACAGGGAAATCCCAGCCACACCCCGATCTCTCACCTGTCCCTCCACGGGATCGGAGGGTCCCGGACTGTGAGGACGTGTGCACCCCTCCGAAGACGGTCACCCCCTGCGTGCTTGCGGCGTGGAAGTTGTTGTAGTTGGGGATGGTGGTGACCCCGAAGCTGGGGTAGTGCTGCGGCGTGGGGTCGGCTCCATAGCGATAACCCGAGCTCTGCGTGAGACTGGTCTCTCTGTCGTCTGTGAGTTTGGCTGCTTCTTTATCCTTACATTGGACACAGCCCATTCTCTACTGTCTAAAAGAGAGGAGACCAGAGAGGAACAGACAGCAAACGAAGGGGAAGACAAGAGGAGGAGAGACAATAAAATGACAGAGGAACCAAAAGGAAAACTGTCTCAAGGCATTCCACTGGGTATTACGATTGAAAATTCCATTATGGTGGATTTTCCTTGGGGAGACACCAGGGCCAACCAGAAAATTGTACCAATTAGAATGAAATAAAACATCTCGTCAAATCCCATTACAGATTATACAGACTACTCTGATATGAATGAGTAATGTATACAGGACTAGACCCTGGCATGACAAGTCAAGCAGCTGGGCTGGACTAATTTGATTATATTAACTACAACAGGACTAAATTTGTGCATTAAGAACATTATGGGTATTCTTTTAAAGTAGGTAATCCAGGTTAACAACCTTAATTATTTTGTTAGGCAAAATTACAGTCTGAAAAGAATGCATGCTCAGTATGCCCACATTTATGAGATGGCAGAAATACTTTATTGTTGACTGTTTCATGAGGTCCACGCCTAACTATAAATAAACCATATGCAGCTTGTATAGTTATCACCCTCATGTACACAAAATCAGATGTCAAAACAGTCAAACAGCCCAGCTCCCAGCCTTACAGTGGTAGCTCCATAGAAACAACCAGTTTGGCTTCTAGAAATCTACTAGCACCCTATATGGATTGACCCAATCTGTTTAGCTAATTCCAAAAACTCTGCTGTCTAGAAGGAATTAATAAGACTAATGCTTGTTCCAGCAAGCGATCTTTCCCCTTTAGCTTCAAGCACCTGAGCAACTGGATAACCTGCCTAGCTGGGAGGGCAAGGTGAAGAATCTTCCTCCATCACCACCACTTGACTTCAGCCACCACGTTAATTCAACCTTGTTTCCATCCTCCACTGTGGCCGGGCAGAACTGCACCAGCTACCTGTCCACAGCCCATGGCATGTTTTGACACCCCTGGTTGAAGGCCAGTAGGGGCACAGTACACAGACCCCAGAACCAGTGCCCTCCACACCCACAGCCGCAGCGGGCTGGGAATGGGTCGCCGGTGCTGACACCATTATGTCAGAGTGGCTCAGTGTTACAAGTCACAGGCTTGTCTTGTGAGAAATGGCAAGACTGGTAAAGCAGATTGAAATGAGAAGGTCAAGGTCTTTGCCCCTGGACAGTGATGGCAACAATGCATCCTTATCAAAGTCATGGAACGGTGCCAGCAGCAAGCTATTTCTTTTCCAGGTATTTTCATCAGATTAAAAAAAACCAATGGTTTATTGAATCTGGCCAAAACAACCACAGCACTTGAGCCACATAGACATCGTCAACAAAACTGGTAATAACACCAGTGAAAGACATATTCCTATACTGTCAATCAAAACGTGGTGTGTATTCGCAAGCATGAATCCCAACCACCACTACTGAGTCCAGATGGGATGGATTAGCATCATTTTCTCGGCGGTGTCGGTTTCTAAACAAGTTCTAGTCCGCGATGCTGCTGTAACTCTGTGGGGAACAGCGAAGGCAGAACAGTCAGGAGAGCGACTGTGATCCTCCAGGACTGCACAGCCTGGCTTTACAAGATGTGGACAGGAAAGCCTGCAGAGAAAATGCTAACAGATGTGTTGTTTACAACATACCGCTGCTAAAACAGGGGATGGCGGAACTGCTATCTTGGGTATAATTTGAAAACCTGAATATATATTGTCCTTCTAGGTACAGGTTCTAAACCTGCCGTCTGATGGGTTTCTACTACAGGGCAGACAAGCACAGACACATGAACTATGGTGTTTTGGCACTTACCTATGGGAAGCTGTTTGGTCACTGTGTCCAGTTCTCTATTGGGTCCACATTGCTTAGCACAGAGCACAACGGAGCCACTGCAGACAGAATGCAGGTTGATTTGATTCATTACAGTTTGAAATGAAAAGAGAGAAGGATATGACGATGACCATTCCTGTATAATCCTCTACTCAACCATGATGCTTAGATGACATTAAAATCTGGTAATCTGTAAGTGATCGGATCATCTTTTTCTATATGCATATTTATATCTGCAAGCATACCACATACCTACAGTATATTCTCCTTCTTAGGCTATATCTTTAGGTATTATGCCATATTACACTGCAACCGTTTTAATGGGGAATAAGGAGTGAATGAGGAGTGTGATGTCATCATTTTCCCCATAGGGATACAAAAAACCCTTTCTTCTATAAGTAACTAGGCCTGGGACTAGCAGAGCTTTCCATTAAGCAAGGCAGGAAACTAGGGCATCCATCATTGTCTACATGTATGCTTTGTCGATCTACTGTGTTGATAATGTGCTTTTGCGTCATAAACATTTGCATATGAATGAATAAACCATACATGCATCAATCTCAATGTTATGGGTAAAGTTACAGGAAAAGATCAAATAAAACAGATGTTTAGCAAACCAAGCAGATGAATGACAACACTGTGAAGTGTTCTACATATTCATATACATTTTCAGTTAATGGCTCAAGATAGGTGGACCGCTGATGATTGTTAACGTTTTGAAATAGGCTTCATAGGCTTCAATATTTCAAGTTGAACTGTAAGTCGTGAGTCCAGTCACACAAAACCTAGCTGTTCAGCTACACGAAGCCCCACTCAAATCCAGAGATATGGCAACGCTCAGACTCAGACCCAAACGCAAACTCCAACTAAACCACACATATGCACAACCTCCAGGTTCAGTTCTTGAGGCCTCCCTGGCACTGTGCCATGACAGACGCACAGCCCTGAACCTCAGGCACCAAAAGATGGTGGCTCCAGAGCCGGGGGGGGCTGTTACCCTGCAGGGTAGCAGGGTAGCCCACGACCACCTTGGCATTTCAAAGAGACGAGTCAGGCTATTTTCAGAAACAAACGAGCAGCTTGCCTCTGTGAAGACCAGACTACCATAATGAAGAGCCTCCAATGAGGACACCATTGTAAAATGTTCCACCATTAACAATATAAAGGCACAGGGACGTTCAGAGAGGAGGGGCACAGGTGCTTGGGGCAGTCTCATGAAGGGGTTTGTTGGGACTTTGTTACTTGGTATGATAAACACTTCACACTCAGGAAGATAGGAGAGCCATAAACACACACACACGCATCCATACCCACACACACACTGTGTGAGCATTGAGATTCCTGAATCTGCAGAGTTATACTATTGATGATCAATAGTTGGTGCCAGACTAATGGATGTGAAGCTTTTACTTTGATTCAAAAATCTGCACAGCGCTGGATTAGACTTTGTCAACAGTCCTGGTAGAATGGTTCCCATACTGTACATGGTTGTTGGGCATGTTGAACTCCTGTCCTCACTCCCATCCTGATCCTTAAGCACTTGATCAGGTTGGCAGCTTAATCGGCACACCGGAATGGATGCTGGGGTAAATTAATTTCATGAAATGGACAGCTTTAGTTTTGCAATCTGGATGACCTGTGCTTTAATCGTCTGACAAATCACAGGAGACCTTCACAAGCAGGGTTCACTAAACCCAGACCTACTCTCCACATGGCTGAGAGATCAATGTTGGACGTGGGATAGAAAGTGTCAGTAGGGGTCACATGCATCAGCAAACAGAGTGTATGGGTTAGGTGTTTTACAGCACTAGGTACAACCCCTATAATTGTCATGCCGATCCTTCCGTTTGCAATACGATGAGCCGTCTGGAAGTGTTGAACACCAAACAACCTTTACATTTCCTTCCCTTTGATTAATTCCATGCCCTTGATCGAATCAAAACGCAAAATGGGTTTCCTTTGTGGACAAGGCCGGCCCTCTTCTTGATTTTTGAACCCTGTGGAAACGAAACCTGCGCAGGTTTATTAAATCACAAATCATTACGTGATTTAATAAACTGCAAGCCTGTCACTCTGTCAAGTACAGGGGGAAATTCTGTTCTCTCTAGTCTAATGCAACAAACCAGGGCCACCCCTCCCACTCCCATCTCTCTGAAGTGCTCTCAATATAGTATGGCTTTATTCACTTACATAATACAACCCACCACCCATTTAACTGTGAAATGGCTCAACAACAAAAAAAAAAGTTTTCAGCTACGTACCATCTACTTGCTTCTGAAAGCCACCAGTGTGTTTACAAGGTTTGCTTTACCGCAGGCTTGTGCATTCTCCCTTTACACGGACCCCATTCTCTGGATAGCTACAATATTTGCTTGTCTTCGAAAACGGAGTTCATCCAGTGTATCAACAGAAACACAATGGCCATGTTTCATTGGCCCACCAGATTATCTACACAATGTAATGCAGTGTTAGCCTTTCAAAGCATTCTTCATGTACTGAATGAAAAAAAAGATTGTCAGAAAGCCCACAGCTGACCCACAGCTCACATTTAAAGAGTGGCTTTTATAAGCTGTGCTTTAGCATCACACTGCACTGGCCTGAGAATATCCCGTTAGTGAACCTAAGTCCCTAAACCCATACAGTTGTGAGAGCTGCGATGGGGTATGATAGTGCTATTGGGGAAAGAAAAACAATGTTTCAGCCCAACGTTGGCTAAACTATCTGTCGCTAGTCAGACATCCGCAATAGTAGGTCATTTCCTGGCTGATGTGTGGATGTTGAATCTGCTTTGGAATACAAACGTTCTTTCCAGGTCTTCTGCCAGTAGGTTGGGGCAATATGGTCAGGAGTGAGAACCCACTGGAAATTATGATGTTCAAAACATCATCATTGGAGATTGGAAGGCTCTTTTGTACTGTATATAACTAGTTTTGGATGGGTGTAAACTACAGAAGAATAGAGTGGATCAATGCTTTGTTAGCAACTTTTTAGGAAAGAGATGTGGGGTATAAAATGTTTTAACTTGTCATTTCATGCCTTTAAATAAGTCCTGCTGTTTCTCTGTGTGATTAAGTCTTTCTTTTGCAACATGTTTCAATGACAAAGAAAAACAGCAACAAAAAGTAAACAGTGCGCTGTGGGTCTCTCTTTGAGAAATGAGCGCAGAAATGGATGACAAATAAATAAAACGCCTTTTATGAATGGCCTACTATTGTGCATTCTATCACGTCTATCCCCGGTGGTTTAAATAGCCTGGGGAGTCCTCGCGAGACATTGTGATGCGCTATGTATTCCTTACATTTGTCTAAGCAACCGCAAATCTGTGTGATATCACGCAAACCAAATGTGATTTACATGCACAGGAATCTACGGGCCAATCGGCAACTCCCTACACTGATTCTGAATGATATAACACAGGTGAACTCCCTATGAAACTCCATGCACTGTAATTGTAATCAATCGCTGATGCCCATGTATAATTTGCCTTAGTATTCCTGAGTCTTATTCATACAACTAAGCTATTGCTTTTAGGTAATTGTGAACGTGTGGTTAAATGACAACAAGGTTGCACCAAGACGTTCTATGTATTCGTTTAGTCATTTCAAACTATAGGGCTAGCTACATGTAAATAGATGGTGATAACCCGGATTATGTTTTATGTAGATAGTTTATCACGTCTGAGTGCAGTCAGCATCAATTTTACTTGGAAGAAACCCCTTATAAACCGTGAAGGCCGCCGGAGCAGTTCAGATTGTGTATTATAGCCTTGACTACTCCGCAGCGCATCCTCTCCCACTGCAACCACAGAACTGCAATCGAGCAACCCTCCGGACTCAGAGCATTGCAAAACACCCCTGGAATAGCGGGTTCCTTCATTCTGTTATACCTTTACAAATCACTCGTTTGTTCCCGATCAGATAATACAGGTAACGCACATGGTGTGATGTTTTCTACTATGTTAAATTTCGTCAACAGTTTTTTTTAATCACCTCTCGCCAATGTAGCCCATTCAGACAGCAGTTAAAGCGAGGCGATGAAGGCGGGTGCACCATCAAAATCAAGACAAAAAACATGCTTACCATGGACAAAGTCGCCTAATCCATTAGATTTTCTAGCAGTAGGTCTACAGCAACAAATGTATCGAAATGGTTACATATGTGGGGAGGCTTTTGCAATGCGAAAACAACAGAATCCTGCCCGTCCCTGTGCCTCTCCAGTCCGTGCGTACAGACGATGGCGTAAAATCTGATGCGGATTCGCATGGACCAAAGCTCTAATTGACAGCCTCTACAGCCAATCGGAGTCTACAATATCTTGTCGAACCCATTTTTGTCTTGCCTCCGTATTTGTGAAGTGACTAAAACACAGACGCGGCATCACTGGCCTAGGCTTTTAAAGGACTATGATATGGTGATCTAAATGCCTGTTGTTTAAGGACTAATGTACACGGATTCAAGTTCATTCCTAGAATGCAATATTATGATTTACAATCAAATACCCTCTTACTATTATTCCTACAACTTTATCAAATTGTTTTGCACGACACGTAGTTCTTTGACACAGGTGTCTGACAAAGGGATCACCAATTCTTAACCAAGTAAGTAGGCTATTTGTCCTTACCATTCCAAAGTAAGGCACGGGTAAAACCCATTCTCTATGTAAATGTCATACTTCAGATAACCAGTGTCAGTTCCCCCAAAGGGACTCTAGAAGTGGGGTTGGGATCTAAAGACGGCATTTTTAGATAAGATTAAGTGTATAACGTAACACTGAAAAGGTTTGATCACATTTTGGATGTACACAATGTTAGTTCACTGTTTAGATCCTAATCATAAAATGCCAAACCAAGGTAAACGCTATCTTCCTACAAGATGAACTATTCTTACTGTCCAGTGGGGGACAGTAATGGGCAACTTCAAGGACACGCACGCACACGCGCACGTGTATACACAGATTTTACAGGTGTCTTGATGGGCTGCTTCTAAATGAGCATATAGTTTGAACATCTGTTCCATATATCCTAATGCCATCGTGATAACCAATTGAGTCATAAGTAATGCATTGTTACAGATCTATGCGAGGATAACAATACGCTTCTGACAACATCATAACAAGGTACAACATTGAAATAACCCGAAGAAAAGAGTATCGCTGGAGACTAACCTGATTTATTTGAAACCTACTATAGGTGGTGATAATAGCATCGCATCAAGGAGCCATTTTGCAGAGGTTACCATGGAAATACAGGTCATGCATTGATGGGTGTTGAGACTAGACGGAGAGAAAACGTGTGGTAGACCATGACGCTAGAATTCTCAGTAAACACCCATGTTAAAACGTTAGTTAGTCGTTTACATTTAGCATACGTGTTAAAACAAGTACTGTTCCATGGAGAAATGCATGACCGATATTGGCTTTAAATAACTATTTTGTTTGGAAAAGCACAAATGGCTGAAGATGGCAAGCTCTATAATAGGCCTATCCGTTTTTATATACATATCACTGGCTTCCAAAACTTTCATATGGGTGCACTTGTATTTCCCATATGCATTTTCTAGCTGACAGAAAGATAAATGATCAAAGCCTTACCATGTGTCCGGTAGCAGTGAACACAATCTTGAATGAGTTCAATCCGACAATAGCAACAACGAAGTTCAAACTTGTTAAAATGGTTGTTTCCCTACACATAACGAGAAATGAATGTAATCTGACAATGCTCCTGAATAATTGACAAACAACAAATATATTTATATTGATTGTCATTTCTTAGATTGCATAGTAGCTGCCTGGACAAAATAATACCAAATGTTGTGAACAAAACGGGTTGAGAAAACAAATTGATTGTTTACTGTGTGACACTGATTAATGTGTGAATAAAAACAAGTTGTATTTTTCCTCCATTGTCTAATTTAGCATCGCCCTCGATGAACCTCCCCACCCTCTACTTTTGTAAGACTTCTCATTGGTCGAACGAGGATAGCTGTGTCGTCATAGCCTGGAATGCCCATTCATCAGTGGACTTGGGCGTTGTACTCCGCATCTCATTTGCAGCAGGGGCAATTTCTCCATTTTCAAATTCTCTTCGGGGAATAAATTGGAAGATTTTTTGGTTCCTTGAATTAAATCTTGTGGCTTTTTTTGCTATCAGTCTATTTCAAGTGGGGTGCTGCTGGCTTGAAGTTGCGTCCGAAGCTTCTAGCAAAGGGAGAGTTCAAGATCTCAGTAGAATTTTGGAAGGAAGCTTGCGGTCTTTGTTCATTCATTTGATCGGTTGGGTTTCTTTGTTGGGCTACAAGCATGGGAGCACAAATCTCCAAAACTGGTGCTAAAGAAGAAACCGCTGCAGATAAACCAGCAGAAGAAGCGGCAGTGGCAGCTAAGACAAACGGACAGGTACTTTAGGATTTCCAAATTATTTGGTGATTCGTAAGTCTTTGTCTAAAAATGTGGCAAAGTGTTGCGCCAATGGCGAGCTCCTGCGCAATTGAGCGCATCCCAATGATCGCCGGTATTCAGGGAAAGTGGCCACATGTATCCATTTTGGAAAAAGCTATATTCGGCACACTTTCATCCTAAAGACTCGCCATGTTTAGAAATATCCCAAATTTCTCAAATGTACGGGTTGTGATTTCTAGCATCTAATTAAATCGGTAGTTTTCTCTCATGGGGAAAGGGGACCAAGTAACACGGCATTGTAACGTTTGGTAAATCGCAAACATTTTTTGTGTGTATGTGGCGATGCCTAGACGTTTTTGTTACATTGTGTAATCTGTATTTTTGGAGAAAGCATGGATACTAAACAACTTCAGTCATTAACACTGAAATGTCTAGACTTGCCACACACAACGTGCATGGCCATTTTAATCAAGTTACCACGCCTTTGTTGCAAGATGCAGTGCCATGCTCTCTTTCCTCCATTCAAAGGCCAGTAAATTGGTCGAAAATAATACACAGATAATCGGGGAGGAGGGGGTGGCCAAAGCAGGCCAAGCTTGCCATAGTTTGCTTGATCAATTCGGTAAATTGCAATATTACTCGCAAATGCATTCGCCGGAGTTGGCTGGCTCAGTCGTTTCCAAATGAAAATGTTTTATTTGGCAGCATTGCCACATTTTACGTGAACTTGTTGTTTTAGAAGCTTATTTAAATTGAGACACGGCCATTTAAATCAGCCCGAATTCCGGCACCCATACCCTGATTACGATGCATTTATTCGAAGGCCACAACGACACCTAGTGGTAAAGTGTAGTCAGAGGATAAACCCCAGAATGATCGGCCCTATTCTCCTAGTAACAGATGTTGCCACATTTTAAGAGCATTTCTTATTGGCTGCCATCAGACATGCAAAAAAGCTGGCCATATACTTACTGCTTGTGCAGGTGATATTCTTGTCTTCATATTCCAACAATTATCTCAAGGCTTCAGTGTGAGTTCTTTGTACATTTTCACATATTTCATAGAAATGGCATTGTAGTGAAGTAGCTCGTCAAATCACAATTTCTTTGTACCTTGACTGGTAGTCAATGAGATGCATTTGCAGATAAAAGATGGAATCAAATCAATTCTTTTAATGATACGTTTGTCCCCTTTCTTCAGGAGAACGGACACGCGAAAACAAACGGAGATGCCTCTCCTACAGAGGAAGCAGACAAAGCAGAGGTCCAGGCCAACGGCAGCTCCCCTGCTGAGGAGACTCCCAAAGAGGCAGCCGAGAAGGTAGAAGCAGCAGAGGGGGAGACGGAGCCGGCCGCGGCAGCCACCAACGGGGAGGCCAAGCCGGAGCAGGAGGAGGCTGCAGGCACCAGCGACGATGCAAAGCAGAAGAAGAAGCGCTTCTCCTTCAAGAAGCCCTCCTTCAAGCTGAGCGGTTTCTCCTTCAAGAAGGGCAAGAAGGAGTCCGAGGAGGGGAACGAGGACGGAGAGGCCGCTCCTGCCCAGGAAGGGAAAGCCACGGAGGAGGCCGCCGCAGCCGGGGAGGAGGAGGAGGCCAAGCCTGCCGAGGCTGGGGAGGAGGCCGCCAAGGAGGCTCCTGCGGAGGAGGCCAAGCCTGCTGAGGAGCCCAAGGATGCTGAGGAGGTGAAGGGAGAGGCTGCTGCTGGGGAGAAGGCGACGGAGCCCTCACCCACAGAACCAGAGTCAGCAGCCGGCGCCGAGCCAGCCGGCGCCGAGGCAGCCCCCACCTCCAGCGAGTGATCCTGCACAGTGCACAGAACGAGACGCCAGAATGGAGAGAGTCAAAGAACCTGTTTGTTTGTTTGAAGGAATGAGAGGACTTGTCTAAAACCAGGGATTTCTTTTTTTTCATTTGTTGTTGGTGTTTACTGTTTTATATCCATTTCATCCATACATGGCTGCCAAGTCTACTGCAGTGAAGGACAGGTCATTCGTAGAGAAGGCTTGCCCTGTCACTGTTTTTTTTTTTTTTTTTTGCATATGTGATTGTGTGAGTGAGTGTTTTCATGTGTGGATGTGAGTATTTGTTTCACACGTAACCATATAACTAACTGTATTGAAGTTGGAAGTTGTCATATTTAAAATGAAGTATTTGGTGTTGGGCAATTGGATGTAGCTGAGACTGCAAGAGTGAGACATCAAGATTCAAAGGGAAGTCCTACAACAAGTCTAGATGTTGTCAGTGTGCAGTTCACCACATTGTTTACAGCTCCTGATCAGTGCCCCTGTGGCAGCAAAAACCATTCCTGAATGACATAGTTTTTAGATTTAATGTAAAAAAAAAACATGGGTGCTCATTTCATTAGATTTCACCATTTCCAAACTCTGTAGTAATGCACGTTGTATAGACTTTGATATTACTGGTTGATAACCTTCATGAGATGTACCTAAAGTTTTTAACCGCTTACTTGTTGTAAATGAAGTTTCCTGTTTACCACCACATTGATTTTTTTTGTTGGTAAGAATTAATAAATTTGGAAGATGTTTTAAACATTTTGCATCAAGCTGTGATAACTTGGAACAAAAAACAGTTTGAAATTGTGAATTTTGATGACTAACAATAAAAAGCAAACTGGTGATTTAAAAAGGAAATTAGCCAGTACAATTTCCTAAACACTCATCTTTTGTTCTTTTGTAAATAATGAAGCTTCACCCTATTTGAATTTGAGATGGAATGTAACTTTGCCTACAAATGGTAGTAAGATTTCTCTTCTTAAGGTGTTCCATTTTTCTGTGAGCACTGTGAATGAATAAAGGAATAATACAGGCTGGATGTCTGTTTGATCATTTGTAACTTGATTGCACTCTGCATTTAGTGAGGGAACTTTGGACACGCCAGACAATGTTTTGTGTCTGGTTTGCAGCACCCTCCTGTGGACAGACAACTTCAGAACAGTTTCTCAACAGGTTTTCCAACTGCTTTAGACACACGTTTGATAGCCAAAATGGTATTGACTGTGTTGTTTGAATTGTGTCCAGACCAAACATGTAAGCTCGAAATTCCTTTACACACTTTCTTGACCTAAACAACTGAAAAAGGCATTCAAAAGATCAGTTGTGTTTGCCAGTGACAACACGGACTGTCCAAACCTCATAAACCCCCACAGATGTTTTTTACGTTTGCGCGAGATGGCAGCAGACGCCACTCCTGGGTGTTTTAGTCACCCACAAGTGCACCAGCGTCTAGTTTAAACCTGCTATTTGCTCCCAGATTAACCCTGTACACTGAAAGATCCAGCCACCACAAAGAGGGTGTGTTTTACATGTAATATTCCTCTTCCTGCTCCCCGAAGCAGGGAGTTTTGAACAGGATCTTGAGGCTTGTGGTCTCCAGCCTGCCCACCTCTGTTCCAGTGTTGCTACATGTCTCGCAAGAATGCCTTTGTTCCATAGCTCCAGTGATAACAGAATGTTTCTCATTGTACCCTTTTCACGGAGGTGCCAGTGCTTGTCTAGTCTGATGAAAAAGAGCAAGAATATATGTTATTGTTAGGCCAGTCTCAAGGTACCCTCTACTCTTCACCCCCTTCAAGTGATGGTGGCACTGCCCATTTTCCTGTCCTGCCACACCTCAATGCCACCTCTGTGCCCCTGACCACAAGTCTCTGTCTACATGCCAGCCCTCGAAGAAAATTGTTTGTGCCTGCCAGGACATAGACTCCTCTTACGAGGGTGTCCTCTACTCAGTCTGTCTTGTGCATCACCTCACCACCACCTTCTTCTTACCAGGAAGAGAACCTTGCCAAGGGATACTCCCTCCAAACTCAACGGCTCACCAACTATTTTAAGACATTTAGTAAACTGTCTGCCACCAGCAGAAAGAACCAGAGCTAGCATGAGGGGATGTACACCTTAGTAGCCTGGTTCACTGTCTTCAGGTGACAGGAATATATATTCTGATAGCAATATCAACTTTCAGGCAAATCTGAAAAGTATGTTTTGGGGTTGGCCAATAAGATCAGTATGATATCCCCGTAATATATTTCTTAAATGATTATCATGAATCTTTTGGTTGTTGTAAACATAGTGAATAGGAAAGGTTATTAAGGAACTGCCAGTGAGACAAAATATTTCTGTAAGAATTTTTTTTTATTTTGATCATTACTCTTTACACAACTAAATGATTCTTAAGGGATATAACAATGTTGGCGTTGAACAGTTTGTATTTGTACGACAGTATTTTGTTGGTGTGCTGTATCTTGTAGTATTTCAAATGGTCAATTTGACCATTATGACTTCACAATATTCAAGTCACATACACAAGAAACTCAAATACTACGTGGTGCACAGAAAGTAATCATTTACTTTAATAAGATTATTGGTCACCAAAAAACAAGGTTGTACAAAAAACAGACAGACATACATAAAAAGGAATCACCGACTGTGATCAGTAAAAAAAAGAAGGAGAAATTTTCAGGACACAACATAACACCTCAGTTTCACATGCTGTTTCCAAAAGAGAAAACTTGGAATCATTTTTCTGATAACCTCCCTGTCCCTGATAACCTGTTTGCATAAATTATTTCCTTCCTCTTAGCACCCATTTCTTGGATTTTCAAGTCGAGATGCTTCTATTTCTCAAATAAGAGAGTGAACTACCTGTCTTGGCTGTTTGGCTGAGGAAAAATAACAGGGAGTTTACTTGCTTGAGAAATAGCTCGCAGATTCAGTTGATTGGCTGGGGCTAACACCGTATCACGTTGAAGCAATAAGGAACCCAGAGAAGGAGCAGTGGACATTCTCAGCAGCGAAGACGCCATTGGCCTCATCGTCGGGAATCTGCAGGTAGACTGTGTCTTGCTCATCCAGAAGGAGGACAGTGCTGCCGGACATCTGGTCCAGGAAGCCCTTGTTGTACTCATCGTAGCTGAACATGACTGGCTGGCCGTTCTTGTACAGAGCCACCAGAGCGTGAGCTCCATTTACGTGGATGGTGTAGGAGAAGTAATAGATTCCGGGAACCTGGCAAGTGAACAGGCCGGTCTCGGTGTCATAGTGGTTCTCTGCATTGTACACCACTTGGTCAAACTTAATGGGGGTTCCAGATGCAGGATAGGGGGTGGCCAGAGAGACAGTGAAAGCAGACATGGGGGTTTTAACCAGAGCTGGGACAATGACCTCACCCATGCCCATGCTCTTCTCAAAGACTACCTCACCAGGAGGACCAGGTGGGCCTGGGGGTCCAACAGGGCCCATGGAACCATCCTGACCATCAGCACCAGGCAGACCAGGGGGACCCTGGGGTCCAGGAATGCCCTTGGCGGCCAGACCAGCTGGGCCAGATGCTCCAGGAAGACCTGGGTGTCCCTTAGCGCCAGGTGCACCAGTGGCACCAGCAGGCCCAGCAGGTCCTCTGGGACCTGGGGCTCCATCGAGTCCAGCAGCACCTGGTTCTCCTGCATGCCCGGGAAGGCCTTTAGGCCCGGCGGGTCCTGAGACACCTGGGGCTCCTGTGGCCCCAGTGTGTCCAGTGTCTCCCTTGTTGCCTGTAGCTCCGGTGGCTCCCCTGGGGCCAGCTGGGCCTACTGCCCCTGGATAACCCTGCTTTCCTGGGAAGCCCTGTGCTCCCTGATCTCCCTTGTATCCCTTGGGTCCCTGGGGTCCCCCTGCACCTGTGTCACCTTTAGGACCCATGGGGCCAGAATCACCTGTGAAACCTCTAACACCCTGTGCACCAGCGGGGCCGCTAGCTCCAGTGGCACCTGTGGCACCAGTGTGTCCCATCGCACCTGCTTCTCCCTTCTGACCAGTTGAACCTGGGCTACCTGTTACTCCTCTATCTCCTTTCATCCCTGGAGCACCTGGCTTGCCATATCCATTAATACCGGGGGCACCAGTTGCGCCTGTAGCTCCCTGATGACCCTTAGGGCCGACTGCTCCTGGCAGGCCTGGGGCGCCGTTCTCACCTGGTTTACCTGCGAGACCAATACCTGGGGCGCCAGTGTGACCCTTAGGGCCCATGGGTCCTGTGGCACCTGGGGCACCATCAACACCTGGGCTACCTGACTTGCCTGGCTCACCTGCTGCACCTGGTCTACCTGGCTTCCCAACTCCTGGCTGACCTGGCTCTCCGGATGGGCCCATTGGTCCGACAGGTCCTCTCTCTCCCTGTGCCCCAGGAATGCCTACACCTGTATCTCCCTTAGCCCCTGGCAGACCAGCTACACCTGGATGTCCTTTCAGACCTGGCTCCCCCCTTTGTCCACTTGGCCCTGGAAGACCGTGAGGTCCGGGCTTGCCAGAAGAGGAGAGGCCGGCAGGTCCGGGGCTTCCGGAGGGTCCAGGCATTCCCCTGGGTCCCTGAGCACCGGTAGCTCCTGCATCACCTTTCTCTCCATGGGCTCCAGGGATACCAGGTTTGCCAGGCCCACCAGGAGAACCAGGTTTTCCAGGTACAGTGAGGCCGGCAGGTCCAGGGGGTCCAGCGGGTCCAGCGGGTCCAGGAAGGCCAACAGCGTCCTCACCTGGGGGGCCAGGTGGGCCAGCAGGGCCCTCTGGTCCAGGCTCACCTGGAGCTCCAGGCTCACCAGCCACAGACACCACTGTTGAGACACGTTGGAAATATCTTCTTTAAGACTGTTGTGGCAGTGTAATAGTAAGATTTGCATGTGAACATTTCTTATTCTCAGTTTAATGGACAGTCTATGCATAACACAGGTGAAACAGTTAAAATCTACTTGAAGCAACTAATTTTTCTTTTTGTAAGTGTTTACTGTGTTACACACTTCTGTGTTTCTAGGAACATAAAAATATATATTATACTGTAACAGAATCTTGCATGGTACATGCACAAATGATTTTGGTTAAGATATCATTTTGATGAATAGTACATTTGAGTCCGTTTTCAACTCTTAAGTCAAGGTTTAAAAGAGTTGCCACTGAAAACAATACTTTGACATGACACTGCTGTTTACCTGTTTGTTAATACGTTCTGTAAATATGACTTATGGTTCTGTGTCGCAACACAGAACCATAACCATTGCTTGCAAGTAATGTTGAAGGTACTTGCCTCTACTGTATAACTGCCATGAAATAGCTTTGTAATTACATTTGAAATTCTAACCTGTTGATTCAGGCAATCTATGTTGGAAATATGTTCTTGAGTGATATTTAACGTATTGTACTGCATCAATATTATAATCCAGAAAAAAAAGCTTAATGAATTTTAAAACTTAAAATCTAAACATCTTTTGCCCCACTGTTTCTGAAAATGACCTGAAGGTTCAAAGAAATGTGATCATTCAAGTATCAAAGGTGGACATTTAACTAAATACATACACCTTTATAGAGGGAGCATACTTAAACATCAGTTGTCAGTCTTGAGGACTTGTATTTTACATGCTGCCTTAATGTGGTAAGAGGGCCCAGAGGAACTCAAACACCAACTCTCTCCCATCAGCCATAGGGTTCCACTTTAGATTCATCAAACAGATGTTTCTAATTCGAGCATGGCTGGGCACACCCAAACAAACCACATTGCAGGGCGACTGGACTGTAATTGTCAGTTTCAAACTAAAAATATTTAAATGAAAGGCAGAAGGTCTGATGGTGTATTTTGAACTAAAACAGCTTTAGATTGAGACTTTTAGATATGGGTCAGTGTCAGAAGGGGATCATTGCCTTTGACTGCAAAAATGCCCAGTTACACCTAGTCAAGAATGCATTATGTTCAGGTTGCGGTCCTGCTTGTGAACCCGACAGGCTAAATATTTTGATAGACTGGGGACAAAAAGATATCACATTTTCAGAAAACTAAAGAAAAATGTGAACATGTTTGTTTTACAAACATCAAAACTGGTCTAATGTGGCACAGATAACTCAGATCAAGCTAAAGAACATAACTTGCTAATCCTAAACAGGCAGACTGAATGTAAAGTCCATTTTAATCCAAATGTCAGAAATAAAGAGCCTCTCTGACTCTTTATTTCTGACATTTGGATTAAAATTGACTTTTTGTCAGATAAGTAGAAAGTGTGAATCGATCAATCATAAAGGTGTGTTCCATGATATGCAAACAAATCCATAACCTGTTTTTAATGTGAGACAATAATCCACACAGGTCAATCTGAAAACCAGCGCCCTCCGTGGGCAACTACAAACTAAGCAGGCAGCAACTGTATACAAAGCCACATGAGGGCTTGTGTGCAAGTGAGAGGCAAACCCATTGGATAAGTAGTTGCAACCCAGTAGCCAATTAGAGCACTGCACAGCTCCTTAACAAGTTCGAGCTCATGTTTCAAAGTGCAGCTTCCAGTAAGACAAGCAGGTTAGTTGTCAAAAGTGTTTGAGCCCTAGAGTAAGAGGACATGATCCTTCGCTGGGCCCCTTCAGGTAAGCAACAACTTTGACATGTCACTATCCTACGTGTTTCGAGGGAATTGACTGCAGTTTAGATGTTGGTTTATATTGCAGAAAAGAATGCCGATTGCATGAGGCACCCTTTCCATGGGTTCAGTCTGAATTTCGGACCGTTACAGTCTATTCCGATGAACACGATGCTGTTCTTTCACGGACATGAAAACTACAGAGACTTGCACGAGTTGTAGAATCCACAACTGAATTAAAACGCTACGAGAATGCCCATATTGTAGAGCGGAGTGGAGCTTCTTACCGTGGCTCTTGACAGAGTAGGGCTGGTACTGAGGAGCCTTCATCACCTTCTTCACCACATATCGCTCACCGTGAGCTGCCGTCAAGGCCACCAGCAGGAGGACCAGGCATGCTACTCTGACTAGCATTTTCTGAGGTGAAAGCTGTGAGAGGGAGCAAAGAAACATGTTCAGGACTCCTTGTCTTTTTGCGGAGACGTGAGACAGAGAACAAACTGAGATGCAAACATGGACTCGCTAAAACTACATAGAAATGAAATCAAACTGTCCCAGCCCTTTATCCCAGATTCAAGACCCGAACATGCACAGTGATGAATATGAGAATATTCCATAAATGAATAAATCTACTTTCTAGCAATGTACAGCAGCCTGGATCTCTAGATCCAACTCTGTTCTCTGGTGCCTCCAGCACCCAGGCTGCAGGGCCTACTGCCCTGAAAACCCCTAACACGGTCTCCTGACCATCCAGCCCTGGTGGATGCTCCTCACCAGGGCCTCTCTGGGATCACTACCCCAGGGATGGAGAGGGAAACGGGGGAAAGAAACTTCCAGACGTACCTGCATCCAAGAGGTTCCAGAAAGAGGGGTAAAGACTTCTCTTCAGCACCAGTGTGCTTCCACTGCTGCTGTATATCCTTAGGCTGGGAGCACGTCTGAGGATCTGCTGCCTCCCAGTACAATGATGTTGGTATTTATACCATATCTGCCCCTTGCATCATTAAAAAAGCCCCCACCACACAAGTTCCTCCCTCCTCCAGAGCAGGGCTGTAATTAGAAGGCAAATCTGCCAAGTGCAGGCATGTCGCATCAGGGTGATCTGCCTAGGAGGATTTCTTGAAGATAGATGGGATTAGGAGTTCTTGAAGGGTTCTTCTATGAAAGAAAGAATTAAGTTTAGGTACTAAAATGTAAAAAATGTAAATTATGGACTTTGACGTAATACTTAGATTCACTTATAGCCTTTCTCTATAACTGCCCCCAGCCTAGAAACTTGTACCTTCTGAGCGCCATATTTTTCTTAATATAGCCGATAATGTAAGCAATTTACTGCACAGTGCAAAAAATCCACAAATATTCCCACCTCCATAGTCAAAACAAATACGAAAACAGCCCTGGTTTCTAGTTGCCCTTTTAATGGAACCCACCCGCTTACAAAGGTAGCATTGAGGACAGCAGACAGGACATGTCCATATTTACTTCAGCCCCAGTTGGTCTGTGTTTGACATGTTCTTCACCTCTTCCGACCGTCTGGGTCCCCTCTATCCCCTCCCTCCATCAGGTAAACATGCACCAGTCTGGGGCAAAGATGCTGTTACAGCATGGGTGGTGAACGATACAACTTTATCTACCACTTTGGGAGGGAAAACTATTTCATTAATAGATTTGGCATAGTGAATTTGGCATTCAGAATAATTATGTGCAGCACCTAACCGTTAGGTTAAACATTGAGCAGAACAGATCTGAGAATCTGTTTGGTCAGCTAGCCTGTTTGGTCAAGTACACTTAGCCTTTGATTTTGCAAACTATTTCAGGCTTGACAGTTTATAGTTCTTTACTTGTGTATTTGTGCAAGTGCTTCACCCTGAAACAGCTAATAAAGATATAAAAAGTGCTGCTGGAAAAGACATTTGTGTTAGACCTGTTCCTATCTGCGGCCTAGTGAATGCAGGCCAGTGTGTGGTCAAGAACACTGAGCTGCAGTACTTCATCTTGAACACCAGGGGGCAGGTTCTACCGGGGTTATTCTCAGGAGTACCGGGAAGTGGCATTGGACACTGTGGTCGCCTTCTGTTATTTTTGGACTTCTCTGTGAATATACCTCATCAGAGGTTTCAGGCCTGATTCCTACAATTACAGCCTCTGACTGTCATGATGTAGTATTTCCTCATCAGCTATACCCCCAGTCGCCCATTACTGTTCCCATCCTCCCTTACTTTCTACCTTGCTCTGCTTACTTTGGGTTCCCCAGCTGTAATTTCTCAATTTCACCCTGGCCACATAGGAAATGCATACACCCAAATAATCATACGTTTTAACGAAGGTTGCCTTAAACGATGTGTAGGGTATTCAATACCCATATCGCCTCCCTCCGACGTTTTCGGAGGCAAGGCCATTTATGGAGGATTTCCTGCTTGCGTTTTCCTGCGTGCCGATTCATTCGAGTGTTTTTCTGTCTATTTGTATCGTTGATGATATGGATGCAAGGAAGGATGGTAGAAATCGGAGGATTTAGCAGGATTGTGTGGAAAGATTTCACCATAGCACAAGCCAGAAAGACTCATTTACTCAAGGGTACAATTAAACATTCCAAGAACATGGGACTTGTTTGAACCTTTCCAATTTTAGAATTAGACCAAATTAACTGTCATTTTCCAAAATGCTACCTTGCCCTGGTGTATAGTTAAATAATCATTCATGGTTGACAAGCATTGTTTGAACATGTCCTTGTCAAATGAGAATGATTGTAACTTAATTTGCATTTTTCTCTATGAACAGGTTGGCAGACAGACATCGTGGCCAGGCATAGTCAGCGATCTGATTGTTTTCTTTTTGGTAAATTGTAGACTAAGGTTGTATACAAACTGAAGTTCCGAATGTGAACTTTCCTGGCTGGCATAAGCAAACAAGCTGCCACCCCCGCAAAGGCTGCTTGTGTTTCCTGTGCCACCTACTGTATACTGATATGGCCAATCTACAGCTCTATCATTTGATTCTATTTGTGTTCACACACCACAAGAGAGACTCCGTATCCCAGCTCCAGTCAGTGTTAACTAAATGACAGAGCAACAGAGGGTGGAGGAACTATTTTATGAGTTTCTAGGTTCAGATAATTCCAGTTTATTTATGTGTTTTTTTTTTACAGTTCAAACCACACATTTGTAGGAGAAAGATGACAAAAACGGCTTTAATTTGCGTCTCCGCATGTGCTGAGGGGACTAAACTCAGTGCATGCCTCAGAACAGCTGTGTACCTTGGCATGAGGTGGGCAAGTTAACATTTTCGTTTGCTTGGTTATTGGGCATTCCCAGTGTTTTTTCCCCACTGATGGTCTACATGTGTGTAGCGCTAGCTTCTGTGTTTCTTGGGGCAGGAGTTGACTGTTAAAGGACCTAATGAAAGTGCATGGCTGGCCGTTTCTCCTCTGAAAGCCTGCTTAACTCATAACTCTCCCGCAATAGTTTGATGTGGCCGCCCTGCCTCCATTGTAATAACCATTAGGGATTATGGCAACCACATTAGAATAGAAAGTCGATGACGTAGATATTATATAGTCTAATACCAAACACTGTAAAATCCACACATATTAAACTCACTTGTCACTCCGTAGTCTACGAGTGTCACAGACCCTTTAACTGACAGTGTGTAAAATTATCAAAACAGTTTAATAAATTGTTCCATGTCGTAAAGACAGGGTTGAGGGCATCGGGTTCCTCATTCTTCTGCCTACATGGACTGTGTATCAAGTGCACGTGTGACATGCTGCATTTGTGCCAAGAGTGTTTCTCACCTTCCTCAGCTCTGAGCACAGTTTATGGATGGGAGGAGCAGGAGTGGGAGAAGTGGAGACGTCATGGCAGGGCCTTTTCTTCCCTGACCTTAGAGTCTTACAACCACCATCATGTGAGGATCCAGGGTTAGGGCCTGTCCTAGTTTATAACATCACACACAGCTGTCCGTAGGCCTCCCCTGTTACACCCCCCCCCTCCCCCCCTCGAGAGAGAGAGACACAAAGCTAAACTGGTCACAAAGGTAAACTGGTCACAAAGCTAAACTGGTCACAAAGCTAAACTGGTCACAAAGGTAAACTGGTCACAAAGGTAAACTGGTCACAAAGTTAAACTGGTCACACTGGTTAAACTGGTGATGAGTGGCCAAACAAAAAGTTTCCTATTCTGTCTGGTTTTTTGTTGGTGCCCTCTTGTGCCCAGGAAACTGAGACGTCTGGTTTTCCCCCCTGGACTGAGTGGCCCTCTCCCACACCCAGAGAAAGAACATACAGTAATTGTTGGTTGATGTAAGAGAGACCTAACCCTAACCCAGCACGTGAGCTAAGCTAAGGCTAAAGATACACCATCGTGTCTGGGATACTGATTTAAGCTATTCAATAAACTCAATGGACCACTAAGAGGTACTTTGAGCCTCATGGATGCTAGGGTTGGTGGGAGCCCTTGTGACTGGTTGGTGGCAAAATTACAGGGTCCCCAAAGCAACCCTCCTCTTTCCAGGACGGAAGTGGAGCGTTGCTGAAGAGAGGCGTTCATAGAAACAGAGGTCGAAACGTCAGTGGGTACACCCACAAATGCATAGCCAGCGCCATACACTTGTAAATGAATAACTTGTAGATTCAAGTTTCTGAACCTTCTGGTTGTCGTGTGACTTAGAGTAATGGGTTTCTGGAGATGACATTGGTAACCCATCTGGATAACTTAAACCACTGTGCTCTCACAGCCAGTTCACCAAACACTGATTAGTTGGCTTTATTAGACTGGGCTGCCATCATTCCATCAAGCCATTGGATGACACTCAAGCTCAGCCATTGGTCTGGACCTGCAATGTAGCGGGGCTTTTAAGATACTGAGGGATTTTGTTTGAGGAAAGTTATGATGTTACTGCACATAAAGGGATTTTCTTACTCTTTCAAGATCCACTCTTGGGTTAATCTACCTAGCTTGAGCAAAGGTTCACAACCAGGGAATTTAAATGGGTTATTAACTTTTCATATACCTTAATTATGTTGTAAAAAAATATTTTAGATGTGGTTTTTTGATTCCTTTCTGTGTTTCTTGGCTTCTATATGGCTTTACTTGAACAATTCCCTGGATCTTACTGAAGCACGAGGAATAAAGAGTACATGCTTCTTGCAGAATCATTTCAGGTTATCAAAGTTCAGAACATAAGTGTTGGTGGTTGCGTCCTGTATTTAAGCATAATCACGAATCTAAGACATCAATACCCTGGAGATTGCTGGTTGCGCTGTCTGCATGGAATAATGTCAACCATTTGACTACAAAACCTGTGTCAAAGTGTGAAAGAGGAGCCTGAACGAAGTCTGTCAACAAGTTATGGCACAAATCATGTACTGTTACCAGATCAAATAAACTGTGCGTCTATTGGAAAATAAACATTAAAGTAAAAAAAATGACAAATCGGACTAAATTCCTACCTTAAAAACTAAGGAAAGCTACAGACAGGAAGCTGAGACTAGACACTGTCACACTGCACTCCAATATGGATGCTAAACTAGACGCTGTAATGGGTCTTGGAGAGACAAAATAAGTGTTCCTAGGTCTGAGGCCGGCCAGGATGGTCCAAAATTATGGATGCTAAAAAGTGAACCCGGCGCCAACATTATTGACACATCTCCCCTATGCTGTACTGTATATGCTCTCCCACTGTGACAGGAAACCAAGCAGGGCTCACTATGTCCTTCCTACCACGCTGAGGCCAGGTTTGAGGCTGAGGGCCTGTGGTTTAGAGGCCTGGGGTGGCTATGGGAGTTGACTGTAGCTGGTGTCAGAAACAGCTACATTCACAACATACGTTCTAAAACAGGGTCTGAACAAAAGTGAAAAAAAGGAATGTGTGTTACTGAAGAATGTGTGTCACCGTAGAACAAAGCGCCATTTGTTTTTTACATGATCGTTGTTCAATCTAACTATTGGCAGATTGCTGTAGAGCACGTAGCATGTAAGCATGTAGAAGTGGAGACTCACTGCCAAAACAATTACATCTGTGCATTCTCAGTCGCAGAAAACTCTACTTTTATCTCACAGGATCTAACCAAGACTTCTGGCTTCATCTGATGTTTTGGTGTCTGGTTATCCAAGAGGAAGAAACTTCACCAAAATAAATCAAAGAAAATATAGTAATAATGGTGTATTCATTGGCCAGACTTTACATGTCGTCCGCAGCCATCTTTGTAATCTGTTTGTCCAGTGGTTTTGGTTCAACCAAACCCTCCATGTTTGCAGGATATTTTGAAAAAGTGGCACAGAAGGTGATTATGGGAGTGCGCCTGTGTTGTGTGAAGCCTCATGTGGCCTGAGATTGCGGAAAACAGATCGGAAAAAAAAAGTTTGTTGGACAACATGTCTAGTATATTTCTATCACAAGAGCAACTGCACGATGGAAACCACATGATGTTAAAGCGGACTGGATGATGGTCATCTTTTCGTTGGGGCTGTCTCAGTCATAGTGCTATACATACACAGACAGGCCTGAACATCTCTAAAGCCAGGAGATAGTTAAGTGGAGCTTCACAGTATTAGACAGAGTTTAAGAAACGTCTACCTAAAGCTAATGATGTTTACTCTGCATGAGGTAGAGCACACCTTTTTCACAATGAAAAGTCTTGACCAAGCACATTTTTTGGAAGATTGTATCTGCTAGACGATATGAGGCTACTTTCATTGCAAATGAGCTGTTCAAAGCAGTTGCTATTTCCACCAACTTGACTGACGATGAACTTTAAATAGACAGGCACTCAACTTAGCAGCATTTAAGATGTTTATCAACACTTGAGGCATGTTTGGTAACAAAAAAGGATGTTGCTAGGTGGTCTGGTGCTACCCAATGCTGAAGAGAAAAACAAAGGGTTCCTTTCCTCCCTGTGTTTTCTGATGAGCCATCAGATCTAAAGTGGAACGTGCGTTCCAAGGGCTTGTCCCGCCTAAAACAAGCCTCCGAGTCTCCCGCAAAGAAAGAGCGAGCGAGAGAGTAGAATGAGTCAGTTAGCTCTGTAATTCAGCACCCAGCTGCTGTCTTTGCTGACCACCGCTGAGGACCTGTTAACCATAGAAACCCACATGCAAGACTTTGCCTTCCGGCCCAACGTCATAATTATACCATCACTTCCCGGGACACTCGCCCCTCAATTGTAGCATGTATAAGTCTGTAAATACAATGATAGCTCTCTGAAAGGCCTTCTATATACAGGGCTGATGGCGGCTATTTTTGGATGCTTTCACCCTTTTTTTCACCAACAAAGAATCTTCTGTTAATCTCTTTGTAACCCCATCAGAACAAACAAATCTCTACTTTTCTTAGAATGATTAAAATAAAGACGAGAATGATGATAAACTACTTGGGCTTCTGTGTTTAGACAGCATGGTGCTGTGGAGCGGTGGGCCTGGTGCCTAGCTTCCTGATCTATTGCCACAAAGCTAAAGCCGTGTACGGCAAGTTGAACTGTTGAACATGGGATTTTAATATGTGCAGTTCGGTGCATTAAAAACAAATCTTATGGACCATAGATAATGAAAAAATATAAAGCCTTAGAAATGTCCAAAGGTCCCAGAAAAAAATGTCCTCAATACAAATGTAGTTGTTAAATTACCGTTCCCCAAGCTAACCAGCTAGCTTTTCCCCACAATGGGATACTTTGATGGGGTTTCCAACAGCTGAGAGAGTTTTATCAGCTATTTACAGAGCTGTATTTCAAACTAAATCTCAAAATGAAAAGAAAAATACTCCAGTAATATTGGTTTCCCTAAGATGTGGGTTTTTTTGGAGGGGGGAGTGTTTACATTGCTTGACATACACTTGGTCAGACTTGAACTATTTGTGGTTGGATAAAACTGTGGTTCAAACCATAATGTGGGTCTCATATTAGAGCAGACAGGTGGACAGAATCTCTGCATGGAAATTCTTCTCATGCTCTTAGGTCATGGCATCAGGCAGTGACCGTCCTTTGGCACACGTTTGGGCATTTAGTCAAGAAAAGCGATTTCTTAAGTAGTAACAGAACAGTAACAGAACTGTGGATATTCATCAACACCACAATAAAAGCAGGTGCCCGGACCAATAGAAATCTCAATGCCTGTGTTCTCTGTCCACTGACTCAGCTTGGACCATTATGTCTAACGTGGGTCCTGTCTCATTCATTAACAGCATTAGCGTGCTCAGGCTGCTGTCTGGCCAAACCTCCTATGGACTATGAGTCTTCTGTGTCTGAGGTTTTATTTTAGCAGTATTACCACAAGTGAGTTTTCCTGTGGGGAGTCAGAGTAAACACACTCTGTCCAAGCCTGCGTCCAGGCAGTTATTACAGACTAAATCTAACCAGGCCTGGAAGAACACATCTCATTTGGCATCATCATGATTCCTCACAATGTTCAAAGAAAGGGTGCATTGTATACATTTCAGTGTAATAACATGGAATATTGGCCTGCTCGAGAACAATGGGCCACACAGGAAGAGCCACTGGATTCTTGGCCATGGTTCACATGTACAGGATTCATCTACCTCTATCAGTCAGTCTACACTGCATTTGTACCTGTAGCTAACTGAGAGAAGACTCTCCTAAGGACTAATGGAAATATGTTTATCTTAGTGTATATATATACTAGTATAGTATATGTTACCCATGTCTTTGAGAGACTCAGAGGTGGGACAATCCAACCATATTGAAATTTGTTGAGCACTGTTCCTAAACCCTAGTTGCTATTTCTGTACGCATTGTGAGGCCTTTGTTGATTGCAGAGCTGGATCCTATCTGTATATGCCAGACAAGTGGTTTACTCCATTGAAATTAAGAAAATTATATTCTTGCTTCTGTGCATGCAGTCACTGTAAGCTATACTTTTACCCACCATTATCTTTCTAGGTTCCGTGACTTTTCTGAAACACCCATTTCAATTAAAGGTCGGAAATGTGCCAGAGCCTAACATTACGAGCTAGTCACTTTTTAGGGTGAGCGAAGGGCCAAATCTCCTCAGTCAATCTTCTTGAGAGGTCAGTAGAAGAGTTGCAACCAAACGGCCAGATTAGATTTGGGGATTAGGTTCCCTTTTGCCAGGCGGTTCACCTGAACCTTCAGAGGCAGGTGAATTCACGCCCAAAATGATATAAAAGAAATCGGAGTCTAAATAAAATGCAAAATACATTACAATAAAATGTCTCTCATGCAGGAGATAGCAACAGAAATGTAAATCATGTTAATTACAACCGAGTACAAAACGTTCTTCCAATAGTCAAGCTAAAAATGTGAAAATCTCCCTTCGGGATAAATTGTAGGTTGTATTTTACGGAAAGTGCAGGTTACTACTTGTTAGTCACAAACACAGACACACAAAATATGACTTCCATAAGAACATCACCATGGTTTACGGCGACATAGTGGCTTAGGTTTACAAGCCATAACACTTGCACTGTTGCCATGGTTTTGTAGCTCAGTTAAGTGACATGCTGAAGTTAAGCCATGGCAGCATTCTGTGGTCTGAGTGATAAGATGATGGAAAACAAAGAACAGTGCAATTCACAAGGCTTTCCCTGCTGTCATGAATACTGCTAATGCACCCAGCAATGATCCAGGCCCGGAAAAGAGCTAAAGAGGTTTGCAGACTTCAGTGCTCCTACAGAGACAACATGTCAGTATCAATCCACAAGTCCATCTTTAGTTGGGTTAGCTATAGTGCGGCCGTACTGAGGGATGGGGGGGGGGGGGGAATCAACAATACAACTTAAGGGATGGTACGGACCGTCAGGAGGTCGTTCATTTGATGGTTTTGTGACCAGTCGCTTCTGAAATACCCTGAGAGTGCCGAGGAGGGGAAACCACAGAATTCTTGTAGCGTAGCAGCCCTCCTCTACACCAGGTCTATGTTTTAGTGATGTTAAAAGTTTTAAGGGTTTGTGCTGTTTGGTTTTAACAACATAGACTGATCAAGCAGAGGCAGCCAGGCATGCGAGGCAGCGAGGCCCCTCTTAGGCAGATCTCATGCTTTAATATGCGTAGGCTGATGTGCGAAGACGAGAAAGTGGAGGGCGTGAGAGAAGCAGTTCACTCGCTCTCTAATGGGGAGTTCTGGAATCCTTTACCGTTCACTGGCCTCTCTAATGTGGCTCTGGGTGTGTTAATCTGCAGAGACGAATGGTGCTAAATGTCTAATTATGCTTGATGCAGCGAAGCCCTCTCGTTTCTCAGGGTTCAGTAACAGTAACTTATACGTGTGCTCTTTAATCAGTTATGTCAAACCCCACATGGGATGCAGTCTGGGAGATAAAGGTTACAATCTAGCTTGTGTCTGATGGTCAGAATCATGTCTGCCTCAGCAATAAATCTTTGTTCTCCACCACATGGGCCAGGACATGATATGATACAGAACATATAGAAAACATGTATGCAGCTTTCTCTCTTGCTTAAAGTAAACTGTTCTGTGCGCATCAACGCTTAAGTCACGATGTTCTCTGGTATACTTGGTTCCATGTTGTTTTCATGATTGTGTCAATCAAGCATATGAATCCAAGGCTACAGCTGATAAAGTTCACCTGCTACTTATCTTCCTTTAGGGAAAGCTGTGTCTGATGCCAGCAGGAAATCACATGCCCTGCTAGTTTATTGCAGTTTTCTCTCTCTGTGGCAGGTTCATCCCAGGTTCCCTTTAGTCAGCATCTGTGCTTGGAGCTTTTCCAAGACAGCCAAATGAGTCAGGGATGAAAAGTGATAAATATGGACCTGAAACACACGTCTGCCCTCAGATCCAGGCTGCAAATGAGCTTGCCACACTTGACCCACCACCACCTCCACCACCACCTTCGGCCATGCACTTGTTTGATGGACGTTGATTTGAATCTCCATTACGAAGGCGTACTCGGTGCTGCTAATCTGAGAGAAAGCCATCAGAGAGGCCTGTGAGAAAAACAAGGAGCGTGCCAGGAACTGTCATCTACCATTAACCAAGCCTTGTTCCTGATCCAACATGGTGCTATTACTCCTGCACTTGTACAGGTCATTAGGCTAATGCCACATAAGTAACACATTCATGGTCGACTGAAGGCCACAGTCAGAACTGTAGGTTCTCTGTTGCTCCGGAAAAGCCTGAGCTATTTTTCAGAATAGTATGAGTCACCCCAGCTCCTTTGAAAAGATAAGCTTGGTTGAACCAGAAGTGAGAGTGTACCTCAGAGACTGCCTAGACACCTACCCAGGCTACAATTCTCCAACGACGTGTGTTACTAATGGGCGGATAAATACCGCATTGCATTTTTGTTGTTTATTACACAATCTTTGCGGTTTTACCTCTCAACTCTTTCCCCTTCAGCTACAACCATTTTAAAACAAAATGCACAGTCAACAAATAGAAGCCCTGAGGATTATTTCTAAAGTGTTTCACAAATAGATTTTGAAATATCAGCTGAAATCAAGCATGTGACTGTATCTAAACCCAACAAAGCCCTATTACCATTATTCCCTGATGTCAGCTCGAGCAGCAGCAGATAGAAGGGAGCCAATAAGATCAGGAAGGATGACGGTCTGCTGTTTTACGCCATGTGCTCCAGCCTGTGTGTGCGCGGGAGGACAGGGTGGGATCCTGCGGTGGCTGCCGCCGCCCCCCCTCCCCCTCGATTGTGAGGCCTGCCACTCGGCTGGGGCTGCCCCAGCCCCCCCGCCCCCCCCCCCCCCACACACGCCCACCCCCCAGTGGCATGGATTCAAAACCAAAGGTAAAGAAAGCGATGGAAATGACAGTGTTGCTTTAGGAGTTAAAAAATAGGCACGTTTTGATCATCCTCTTTCAGCTATTTATTCCCATGCTCAGTCTGCCAGGCTATAGCATTAGTTTAGTCAGGGAAAGTAGAAATTAAAGAAGGTTCAATGCCTTTAGGTTTTCTGGTACCTTAACATTATTGCTACCATGGCTTACCGCTAAGTGACTCAAAAAATGCATCCCAAGAGACATGATGCATTAATTTGTGTCTGCTGTGCTTAAAACAGCAGAGATGCAAAGAATCAACTGTTATTTTTTCCCATAGGTGTCACTTAATGAGCAACCAGCTGGGTGGTTTTTCATTGTCAAGTACACTGCAATATATTGCAGGAAGCAAAGGCTCAGAAATCTGTCTTGAAATGTATTTATTAACCAATTCAAAGCTGCATATACAGTCAAAATGAAAATGTATTTTCTATTGGTGGACTTACAATACATTTTCCAAACTCCACAACAACAAAACAATCACCATGATCCATCTTCCAGCCCTACGAGTATTCTGAGCATGTTAAAAACAAAACAAGATTTGCATGTAAACAGAAACCTACTCTGATCCTGTCAGCCTTCTATAAATTTAGAGAAGCACAAGAATAAAATGTTCTTGTTTTTCCTTCCTCTTCCATGTCTGTGGTGATGGTGGATATTTATAATGGAGACCAATGTCTGGATCCCCACCATACTTTTTTGCAGAAATGTCACTTTTTTCTGCTTCCATCCAGTTCCCTCATGTGTGAAATGACCATCTGGCCTGGTCCCTTTTAAGATCCAGGGCTGTCTTCCAGGGAAGCTGTTGCCGGCAATGACACACACTCACGTAACACCCAGCACCAGATTGCAAGAATTTTACACTCTCATCACGAGCAGAATGGAGGACTTGAGCAAATCAAAAGCCACAAAATTGCCTCGAGAATCCCCCTTACCCTGGAATGATTCCACATTTCTGTTGTGCCGACGTTCGCCGTGAAGCCGATGTTTGTGTGGAGCTTGTTTATCATTGGTTGTCACCTTTGGCTCTGTTGAGGCAGTGAGGCGCGTCGGAGAAGAGAGAGACTGGTTTGAGGTTTGGGCCCACAAGCATTCAAAACAACATTCTCTTCCTCCTTGGTGTGGCCCTGAAAGGAGGGGAAGGAAAGGTGGAGAGGGGGGGGGGGAGGTGGAGTGTGGAAGTGATCCTATAGAGAACCCATGCTGAGGGGGTTTAACATCAGCCTGCCTCTGGGCCCTTCAGGGAGCCCAGCGCCAGGAGGAGTTAGCCATGGTCCTGGAACAGCCGTTTTGGTTGCGATATCAACAATAAGCAATGGAATTGAACATTATAAAACAAATCAAGGGTTCACACTGGTACTCTTTAAGTATTTCACATTTGTGTCTTTAGTGCATATAGCAACTGATCCAGGTGTATAGTCTACGTTCACTTGTTCCTTCCAGAAACGAAACTGAAAACACTCTAGGCTTATAAAGAACAACCTTGACCGTGGCTGAAACAGGATGTTTTCAAGGTGGGATCACCTTGCGTTCAGTTGAAAACACTTGTGCGAGACACAGAACAAACAGAGCAGCCAGAAACACAAGTCTAGTCACTGTTTCTGGGCCCAAGGCGTCTCCTTGGCTTGCATTCCTAAAAGTATCAGCATAAAGAAGTAGTTGCACTTATGGTTAGCCTAACGACTAAATAGAGACTTAAATAGATAAATAAATCTTGAAGTTGGTGTTCCTCCATAGGACTTAATGATATGTCTTTAAGTTTGCAATTTGCTGATGTGTTATTAAAGGCGATACACGACGATGTTACAAATAGGATATGCTCTGGTATGAATTAAACAGCAGTTCATTTTATTTTCCACATATGACAATATCTGCATGACCTTTTTATAACACATCTGCCTTTGAACTGAGTCTCCAATGGGCTTTTTCACACAGCGATAGAGGCTGAATAAGAGCCTACATACATGACATTGGGTTGTGTACTGTCTCATTTCAATCTCTGTACAGAACATAAACTGAAAATACACACGGTGGGTGGACAGGATAGGGATGGGGAGGAACCCAGCACATTGACTGGGCAGCAAGGATGGCCAGACTCTCTGGAGTCCGCAGGTTGACAGCACAGCCAGTACTGTCTATCTATGGTTTTTTAAAAGGCAATGGTTTTGACATAACCACAGTGAAATGTACATTGCTTGTCATAACACCAGGGTTTGAATGTTTGGCAAAACCCTCATACAACTTGGTTATTTGAAATGTGTATTTTTATTCTTTATATTTCATTCTTTTTATAATTGGGAAAAGCGTCTAGTCCCTGCTCTCTGATTTGGAGTGTGTTCTGAAAGCTCTAGGATAGTAGCTAATCCAGCATAATGACTGGGTGAGTTGAAGATATTTACAGAGCCAACATTACCAGGAGTCCAAACAGGATTTGTTGTTCTGTGTGTTGGGCCCTAGTACAAGCCTTTATACTTGTCAACACACACAGATGCACTCATACAGTCACAGACACATCCACAAACATAAACACGCACGCACCAGCCAATCAGAACTGTGTCTAGGACTGCTTGCGGCTACTGCAGGTTGTGTGAGTCAGTTCACCTGAGGGACTACACACAAACTCTGACTCAGTGAAGGCCTTCTTGCACACCTGGCACACACAACCCTTGGCCACTCTCAGCATTCCCCTTGAGGCTTGGGCCTGGGTGGAGGGAGAGAGGTTGAAAGGGTTAACTGACTTTAGGAAGAACAGACCTCTTCATCCACTGTGGTACAACAAACACACAACAGGAACAGGAGGACTTGAAGGTCCCACTGTAAGCGAAGTGAATGCCTTACAGAGGATGTAAAAAAAACCCTCACCCAAGTGTACTTGTGTCTGAGTAGCTCTGCCTGGGCCAGACCCCTCTGCACTCCCACCATCCTCTTCTGGTGAGACGTCCCTCTGAGTGAGCCCAGCAAGAACTGGGAGACCAACTGGAGAGACCAGGACTCTGGGAGCACCTGGAGAACTCTTTCCAGGTCAAAGGCCACAGCATTAGCATTGAGAAGGTCCACGGCTGCACCGGGGAAACCAGAGGAACCCAGGTAGATATGGAGCAGGCTGAGGGACAAGCTCTGCTTGAGTTCCCTGGTGTGGCCCTGGCCGGCCCTCTGACAGTAGGCCCAGGCGTCCCGAAGCTCTCCCCCCTGTTGGACCAGCATCTCCAGGGCCTGTTGATGGTCACCACCCCTCCCCATAACGATGGCCTTCTCTAGAACGAGATTCGTCGGTTGGAGCTCCGCTGGAACGATAATTGTTTGGAGATTTATGCGTCGACATTTTATTCAAACGTAGAAAGTTGGTCATGAACAAATCACATCTAATACTTTTCCCTTTTGCAAATACGCACATGAATGAGCAGGATTAGACTTTCTGAATGGATAATATTTGCCGCTGGGCTCACTAACCGCGCACAGCTGTGGTATCGTAGTGCGACGACTGCCATAGCAACTGTTGCAGTTTCTCTCTGGCCTCTCGAACACCAGAGTCTGCCTCCTCTCTCCTGTTGAGAGCCTGCTGTATCTCGGCAACATATGCCACAGCCAGAAGGCTGTGGAGCTTCTCCTCCTGAGAACAGATCGGGGAGGAGAGACAGATCTGTGCCATCATCATCATCAGCATCACTATGCACTATTAATCCTGTGCTAGTGTTCATGCTGTTGGGATATTTCCAGCGATGTATTTTACGTGATGTCGCAACAGCACTGACCTCCCTTTTCAAGTCATGAACCAGAAACTCCAGGTAGCAAACCAACGCCTGAGGGTAGTTTTTCAAGCAGGCAAGAACGTCGTCCTGTACAGACAGATTGTTCTCCTCAGGGTCTCTTCTGATGAAAATCCGGACTCCGACCTTTCAAGTCACAGAAAAGATTGACCATCTCTTGAATATACAATGAATCTGCTAGATGTGGTTGTTTCATGGCCCAAGATTAGACATCATAAGGAAAATATGTACAAATATTGTCTTAGAATACTTTTTTTAAATGTCATTGTATACTGAGAATGAGAATACTCCTATACTTCTGTTTGGACCTATAAGTGTTTAATTGTGCGACGCTGCCCTCTACAGGTGAGATGATAGAAGAGCTTGTTAGCAGGTACCTCCTGGTCTCTCAGAAGAGTCCAGTCTGCAAACGCCCACACCACGTCGCTGTAAGGCAGGAGGCTGAGTGTCTGTACGATGTGCTCATAGACGTCTGAGCACGAGGTATCCTCATAGTGGCCATCTGCAATCCTCACCCAGGTCTGACACAATGCAGTAGAGCTTCACTGTTCTACTCTGGATTCTCTCAGATTTCATATTCCACATGTTTCATTCTCATATTTGCAGTATGAACATCTCTGTTTTTCTTTATTGGGCTTGTTTTCTGTGTTTTCCTTTACCTTGATTGCATTCATATGGTCCCCGTGACATTGGTAGAGCAATCCCAGGGTGAAATATCTGAAGAGGGGAGAAAGCAAGACTGCAGTTGAATCCACACTTTGGACAGTGTGGCATCTTACCAAGGTCAACAGTTCATTGAGATAATGATATTGGCGGTGGCCCCTCTAAATGTTCTACACCCCCCTACTTATCCCACCCCTCCCACCTGTGGTGGTGCTGGAGGACGGTCACGCTGGCGTCCAGATCCCAGGCCTCAGAGGAGGACAGCAGCAGGTGCAGCTGCTCTACGGGGCCGTGCTCAGCGTAGAGCCTTAGCAGGGCCCCATCCACCTCCACCCCGCTCCTCCGACCCTGCTCCGTCCCCCTGACGGTACTGAGGAAGTCCACCAGGAAGCCCTGGTACACCTGAAACATGGCCCTGTCCTCTTGCCGTAGTGCTCTAAGATCTCTGGCATGGCTGGGTGGAGTTAGCTCTGAGCAGAAGGCCCCACAGACAGGCTCCACGTCTGGATACAGTCCAACTACTTCTCTGGGATCCAGGTCACCTTTGCTGTTTGAAAAAGTGGTTGGAGTTAGACCAAACTTCATACTAGAATCAATCAAATAACTACATTTTATTATCTGTGATATTGAACGTAAAAAATATAATCTTGTTGCAAATTTGATGTGCACAGTGGTTTTGGTTAATCTCACATGAATAAATCTTTGGCTTCGGTAAAGGCCCCCAGGTGAAAGTGAACAAACCCAGCCATGCAAGTTATGGTCTTATGCAGTTCCTGCCAAATGACATTTTCTCTTAGAACAGGCCCATATTGCATTAGCGTAGCATCACATTCATTCATCAGCTTTTATACTCAAATCATAAGAACAGAGTCTTATACGGCTGTACTTAAATCTCAAGTAGAATGTGCTATGAAGTACTATTTTTTTTTCTTTCCTTTTTAGTCAAAGCTGCAAGATACATTTTTGATGAGGCAGACAGCCAGACAAAGCATAATGAATTAGTAATATACCGAGAGAATATTAATTCAAGAATCCTCAGATTGACCTTTGACCTATAACCTAAGATTCCACAGATTACAGCCTCAACCGCCATCTGCCCCATCATCATCATCATAAACAACCATTTTCTTGATTCACAGCTGTTAACACAATTTCACATCAAAATGCCCATTTCTATAGACTGTGCAATCTGATGGTACTGTAGTAAGCGTGCCAGCTCTTTTAACTGTACGTCCATGTCTGCCGCATGATATATTGTTTAAAAAAATATCATAACGCTGCAGAGAAATCATAATAGTGAGGATTTAGCATGGTATTTGAATAGGTGGATTAAGTGCGGTTTTCTAGTGGATTGAAGAGACACAGAAGTTGATTTGTTTAATCCATCTGGTTTATCCTCTGTTTTACTTTAAGAACCCTTGGGGAGACGAGCTCTGAGAGTCTATTTGTGCTGCACTTTGTCTCATTGCTTTGACTTTTAAGAGACACACCAGATCGGGATGGTTTCCCAGTGAGATTTTATGTCCGCCGCAAGTCCATATGGTTTCGTCCGCACGGATTCTTTTGTAAATAGTGATTTGAAAGTAATTCAAGTGTGTCTGCTTAGTGATTTACATGTGTATTCCTGCAGTAGTGCATGAATGGGCAGAATCCTACCTGGTAGGAGTGCTGGGGTAGGTGGTGTTGAGCTCCATCCAGGAGAGCCAGGGCCTCCTGGATCCTGTCACAGCCAGCTAAGGTCTGGATCTGCTCCTCCAGTGGCAGCATGGACAACCACATGACCTCTCTGTCCGTGAACACATACACTCCATCTGATGGACGGACAGATGGATAGACAAACAGACAGAGATATATCATTCCATCAACGGATGAATGGATGAATACAAAGTAAACGAATGAATGAGTGAATAAACCGGAAAATACACATCATGAAATCCCCCGCCCCCCTTACGCGCACACACAAAGTTTAATTTTCATGTGTAGAAATTCTTCCTCATCACAGTGCTTAGCCATGCGTGCTGGGTGCTTCCAGTCCTGACTTCCTGCAGTACCTGTAGTTGGGATCATGCCCTTGGCCCCGGGCAGACAGACGGTCTCTTTCAGCTGCTGATCCACCAGGCTGTAGACGCGGAGGACCTGAGGCTGGAGGGTCAGGACGTAGGGGAAACACACCCCAGCCGCCAGCACCTCTTCAGGCCACTGAAGCGGAGGACGCTGGCATACCCCCGTACTCATAACAAACATGCCTGCAAGACAGGGAACGTGCTTCTAGAATCCAAACATTCCAGAGCGTTGGAGATGAATGTGTGTGTGGCTCCTACTGTGTGACGTTGAACAGTCTATTGTCATCCATCATTTATATCACTCCGTCTAATAAGGCAAAAAATAAGTCATGTTCCCAGAGCTTTTCAGTGTTTAGTGTTTTGCTTTGTATGTGTTTCTAGGGATTAGAGTTAGACATGCTTTTTCTACTCAAGCCTTCTGTAACAGACACAGTACAGGAACTGGCAGTTGTCAGCTTATACCCAAACAGTCGGGTCCGTTCAGTAGGAACTCTCCTCTCCCCGCCATGTTGACGATGATGTTCTGCTTGTTGAGGTTGTGAGGGAAGAGGTCTATGCTGTTGCCCGTCTTGTAGTCGTGGAGGAGGTATCTGCTCCTGGTGGCCACGCACACAACGTTGTCCTCCACCGCCAGGGCTACGGGATCCTGCAGCAGGGCAACCTCCTTCACGCACTCCCACCGGTCCACCCCCAACACATGGATCTGGATCCCACGCTTCTTGCTGGTGGCGGTAACCAGCTCCACACTCACATCCTGGGACTGGGTAGAGAGAGAAGACTGGCAGACCTGGAACAGAGACAGGTGCTGTATCCTCTTCAGTGAGGGGGCTGGGTCTAGAGAGAACATGTTGAGGGCGCTGAGGGAGCGGTCCCAGAGCACCAGGAGGTGGTTGAGAACAGGCACGGCCTGCAGTTGGGAGACTGCACTGCTGGGGCCCAGTTTCCTCATCTTCCTCTCTCTGGTGGTCCTGTCTGGGTCTGCTTCTGAGCTGCTGGGGAGGGTAAGGTGTTGGACCACGGAGCCCCTGGTTCCAATGTACATGTTCCTGCCGCAGCACTCCAGACAGTGGATGCTGGATTTCTCCTTCTCCTTAGGGTCACTAGGGATGTTGTAGATGAGCGATTGACTGAAGGCTCTGAAACTCATCATGGAAGTGGCAGTATTTGGTCCTAGAACAGTTTTGCAACAAAATATATGTTACAGACAAGGGTCCATTTCAATGATGCTTTCATCCAAGTTTGAGATCAACTTTGGGTTCAACAGTTCAACAATGTTGACATGCTGAAACTGCAATCGTTCGTCTCATGCAAAATGATTCATGAACAATTAAGCGCAGCAAATCTAAACTTGATATTTGATGACAATACATTTGACTGGCTTTTAACAGGCTTTCTTTATCAGATTGATCCTACCTGATTCTAATCCACAGGTCTCAGCGCCTTGCTGTTGTTTCAGTGAAATGCAGTTTGAACTTACCATGTGACTCCATCCTGACAGGAAGTCCTGTGTCAGCGCTTTACACCACTCCCTCCCCCCGGCCAGAGCCATTGCACAACGCCTTCCAGTTTGACCAATAAAAAGATGTGTTTATGAGGATGCAAACAACCTGACTGGTTTTCAGGGGATTTCATTTTTGGGATTCCCACAGGAATTAAAATGACTTGTAGTGTTGCGGTGTGAGAGAAGCGACTGAACAGATGACTCCAGAGTATAGTCTATCTTATTTAGACAGCGTGAACTGAGGAAAATGTTAAAGGTCACGGAACTGATTTAACCGCAACATATCTAACATACCATGTGGAAAGTGGAAAGTATGCGTCTGGGTTTGTTTACGGTTATCTGCAGCTTTCAAATGTGTACCCTTTGTGATTAAGCCCAGAGGGAACGGCTCCCTGTCTGGCTCTAGCTTGTTTTCTCCACACCCAGAATTCTAACTGAGGCTCAGACGTGCTGGAGGTCATCCTCTGACTGGCATACTTGCTGCAGGAATCCCTGGCTGGAGGCAGACCTGCAGGCAAGAAGAAGCCTTTCCCTGCCTTCCTTATGAATGCTCAGCACGGTTCAACAAAGGACAACAGAGGAAAATGACACCCAGTTCTTTTTATTTCAGAGGCCAAGACGCAAGTGAAAAGAAA
Organism: Plecoglossus altivelis; assembly: GCA_036571765.1. Classification (NCBI taxonomy): domain Eukaryota; kingdom Metazoa; phylum Chordata; class Actinopteri; order Osmeriformes; family Plecoglossidae; genus Plecoglossus; species Plecoglossus altivelis. Next base: position 11,996,705 of record BROE01000009.1, read on the forward strand.
AAGACAAGATGCACGTGTTCTGATTCGTTGGTAAGTCACATGTGAGCTTTGCGTTCACCAACGAGAGTCTGGAGCTCTGCGATGGCCAGTTATAGAGCTGCTTCACCAGAGCGAGGTCACTTCTCCCGGCCGCAGTCGGTGCAGAGGATGTCGTCACGCTGGGTGAGGAAGCCACGGCCCACCAGCGACACGGAGCACTGCATGCAGGTGAAGCACTCGCTATGCCACTGACGCTCCTCAAACGATATGTACTTTGCCCCGGCCAGGCCTGGACAGACAGACACGTGTAAGAACACCCAGGACGCACGAAAAGCGCACACAAACAGGAGAACATCAGACAACTATACTTTCGATGACAACTCCCACCTGAGCAAGGTTTGTTTTTCCACATTACACGGCCCCACTCACACACACACAAACATCAGCAGACCACATGAAGTCATATCGCAATTCTTGGAGCATTTGCACCTATATTTTCATATGTAGCACTTTCTGTTGCTAACTAACGCCCCACCGCACCGTAAACAGAGGCTCCGAGTCAGTTGAGAAGAAGCGTGAAGGGTGTTAAATGTGAACGAAAACATTGGTGGAGTGACTCACTGGTGATGGGCTTGGTGCAGCCCACACACTTCTTAGCATAGAGGTGGCTGAAGCAGTCAAGGCAGTAGGGGTAGTTCTCTCTGGAGGTGAAGCGCTGGCCTGACAGCTGCTTCTTACAGCCAATGCAGAGGAAACACTCTCGGTGCCAGGGCTTGTCGTTGTAGGTCACCCCCCCCGTGGTGATGGCCTGGGGGAAGGAGACACACACACGCATGTGGACACACCCGCATTGATGTCCTCGTGTACACTTTCCATTGACACAGGCACACATGCACATGCACTCGTAGACACCCGCATGAACATACACACGCATGCCCTCACACATGCATGTAAGGCACACGCCCACATAGCCACTCACATGCATGGACACGAACACACATAGATGCAAATCTGCAGACTCGCACAAACACACAAACACGCACAGGCACAAACCAGGCTGGAATTCTATTGACATTTGTTGTCCTAACATGCCCTTGTGTGCTATTTAGATCCTATTAGTATTCATCCACAGTCTTAGACATACAGCATAAATATGCCAGAGAACCTGGGAGATTACAAATGCAGCCCAGCCTAAACACTAAGAGACAGCCAACAAGACTCACTTTCTTACAGGCGCAACACTGGTAGGCAAATTGCTTCTCAAAGCAGGGCACGCAGAAGTAGCCAGTGTCTTTAGGGATGAAGGACTTTGTTCCTATTGGCTGCTGGCAGCGGTGGCAAAGGAAGCAGGTCTCATGCCAGCTGTTCCCCTTGTACTCCATTTTGCGGGAGCCTGGCACCAGGAGGAGAGGAACAGCCTCGTCAGCATATGAGAGACACAGAGATGGGAACACATAAGGACAAGGGGCCGGTGTTGCCCAGCAGACACAGACCAGCTCCTCCTGTAGGGCTGAGGTAGAAGGGCTGGGGCAGACCGTAATAGGAGATAAAATGAGGTCATCGATGATGTTTTTGGGACTAGAGGAAGACTTGTAAGATAAGCTACTTCCTGATTTATGGCTTTGGTTGTTTGACGTTATCGTCCTCTTATTTTCCCTGCTTTATCATTGTCGACATTGTCATGGTCATCTCCTTCCTCTCATTGATATGGCCGCTTTAATAATATCCTTTTCGGAAACAACATAATAAATGATCTGGACTGAGAGAGAGAGAGAGAGAGAAAGAGAGCACAGTCACAAACATTTTGGCTCCAGTGGTCTTTGTTTGTTTGTGTACTCCGGAGCTCTGCTCAGGCCTCACTAGTGTTATTTGGGAACACAAGAAACTCTTTCACAGGATGACGCACCGATGTCACTCTGCTATAGACGTGCCTGGAAGGGTGGAACACAGGAGGGAAATGTACCAAACTGGTTCAACTAAGGGCCAGTGTCTCCATCATTACCACTGGCAGCCTGAGCAGCAATATTCTCAACATTTCTATTTTCATCACAATCCCCACTATCATCCCCACCATCATCATCCTCCTCCTCTTCCTCCTCCTCCTCCTCCCACTCCAACTCTACCAGGCATGATGGTCTTCTTGCAGGTGGTGCACTTGGAGGAGTGCTCATGGGAGTAGCAGTCAGTGCAGAGCAGAAGCTCATCCTTGGCAGCAAACGGCTTCTCCACTAGGGGGCGACTGCACTTGGCACACTTGAAGCACTGCTCATGCCAGTGGCGATCCTTGTAAGACAGGTCCTGGGACAAACATGCAATATTGAACATTTTAAGAACTCATTCAATAATGGATGTCTGTTTGGATTCATTACTCAAGAACGTCTGCCAACATCTTGATTCACGGGGCAAACGTTTGATTGTGATGATGCAAAGATGGCAAAGGCTAAAAAATTAAATTCTAGTTTGAGCAGTTCAAAAAAGCCTTTATAGCACTTCACAATCATACATCTAGAGTAACCTCTTGTCCAAAAAAACAAGAAAAAATCTACACTACTTCCATCTTTGACGTCAGAGAGACAGGAAAAGATTGAATTGGACCAGGGAGGTAGTCTTACCTTGCTGTTGCACCCAATGGGGAGAGTACAATCCTCACAGCAGTTGGCAAACAGGTTCTCGTAGCATTTAGTGCAGTACTGCGTGTCCTCTTTCATGATGTACTTCTTACCCAGCAGAGAGTCCTTGCAGTAATGACAGTCAAAGCGTTCAGCAGACATGATTGCTCTTTACCTGCAGGTCAAAGAGAGAAGCAGAAGCAGAGCAATTTAAAAAGCTGAAAAGACAATGCTTCCTTTTCTTCCTGCAATCAAGGGGTCAAGCAATTTAGCCCCCTCTTTGTCAACAAATAGCATTTCCAATAAGGTTGAAATGTTGAAGGAGAATCTTTCTTCTCTTCGTGAAGAAGGAGTGAGCTCAGCTAGTTACCCCGGTGGAGGAGGTGACCAGGGAAAGAGGCCAGCCGAAGGGCTGTGCAGAGTGGGACAGGCTGGAGGATGGAGAGGGGATGGAGAGGGGATAGAGAGGGGATGGAGAGGGGGCAACAGGATTAAGTGGGATAGATTCAGGGGGCTCCATCTATAAATACTATCCCTCTTGTTAGCAAGGATCTCCAGGGAGCAAGCAAGCTCCTCTCCGCTGCTCTGCACCTTTTAAGGTAGTTGGTTGACTACACGCCGGCCCTCATACACAGATTATTCAATTATTTGTTTAAAGTTTGTTTGAGATGAAAAACAGACTTAACTCAGGTGTGCATGTCTCTGTATATTTGTGAATACATCCACATGTTTGAATTAGTACACTTCCAACTATCCTCCATAGCCGCTTGAAACAGCTTCTTAGCAGCTCACCATCCTGAACCCAGTTCAAGTTGTCAAGATCTGCTCAACCCACAACTTTCATCCTCCAGACCAGCTTTCCACGATGCAGTTAGAGATTGCAACGTTGGGCTGTCGTGGCAGCAGGTTCAGACACACTTGTGGCCCGGGTCCATGCTCCAGCTACACGAGCAGTGGCAGATGGCTTAAGGGAGAGAGGTGCCAATAACTTCCTGTTTGCCAGGCCCTCTCAGTGGCTATTGACAGCGCTTTGGCTTCGCTTCACATGGAGGGAGCCGAGGCCCTGCAGAGTCTCAATCGACAATACAGCCAATTTCGGACACAGGATGGGCTTTGTCCATTTACAGTCTCTGCAACCGAAACTACACGAAGAGGAAGAATTGCAATCATTGTTACAGGCCTTTTACTGTGAGGAAATAGAAGACATCTTACAACTCCAAACCTACAAAGCACTGTAACATCCAGACTAAACCTAGAGCCACTGGTGTTAAGGCTTCTTTTACCCAAATCCCTGCATATAGATGGGATATAGCATGTAGGATGAATCTGTACCCGCGAGACTGCAACGTGAACGTGTAACCAGAAATATCCGCACTGTCATTTTGCCACCTCGTTAAAAAATCCCCACTCTTTATTATATCTGACTAGCTGCCAACTAATTACATTTGAATCTTTGAGCATGTGGTGGTGTCGTTTTTCAGGAGGATCAGGAGGCGGTCGTCTTGAACCAAAATAGCCTGGGAAGAGCACCACTCCTGAGGCTTAATCCTCCACAGACACACAGGAAGGTCAGGCTCAGAGACTGGGCTGGGAGGAATGCAGATCCAAAGAGACTTCCTCCCCTGCTGTCTTCCCTGCTGCCCGCCACATAGCTGGGATTCAATTACCTTACAAGAAACTAGTCATTACACCGTGATTACTCGGAGGAAGATGCATTTCTCCGATCAAGTTGTGTCCGAGCAAGGAAGGGACAGCTGCACCTGTAGTGTTGTGTTAGGTGCTGTGTAAAAGGGAGTGTACAGCAGACCCCATGGGAACGTACTGATTTACGTTCTCTTGACCTAGAACGATGCCTTCATCTGAACCTTCCATTCCAATAATAAGGTGAAATCGACACATCGGGGTCCAGGGTTTAAGAAACACGGAATGACTGCATTAAAGGAGATCACGTGAGCCATTTCTTCAGCATTTTGGAGTGAACGTGGGATCCTGTTGAATTTCTTATTTGCAGAGGATTGTTAAATGATTCTTAGATGAAGTACATGTCCAAATGGTAAAACTAACCGTGCATGCTAGAGACAAATTCCAACGTCCATCGACTGTGGCTGAACCCCCAGTGGCACTTGTAATCTATGTTGCTCTGAATGGCAAGTCTGTCTGCATTGTGAAGTACAAAGCTGGAGTGGACATGACCTATATTTACAGGCAAACAAAAGGGCACCCAGATCTCATGCTGTGAGTTGGCTTAATCTGATTGTGGTCGTGAGAGAGCACTTGTGTGTCAACAGACGTTAACACTCTCAAGGTTGCTAGGCTGAGTTGGAGCCCTGTCTCATGCCTGCCAGAACACAGAGGCACGGATTATTGTTGTGACATATTTATGGATGATGTACTTTTAATCTTGGAGTGTGAGTTCAGTGTGCGTCTATTTTTCCAATACACAAAGTCACCTCGCTTTCTGAAAACCCTCTTAAAAATACTCACGGCCGACTCTATAAAATGGTGCCAGTCTCTAGTTTAGATGAATAAGTTGAGTATGGATGGCCGGTTTTATCAACTTTGCAGAGGGAAGGTTCGCTGATCGTGCATATTCTGTTCCGTGCTTGAATCCCCTGAAGTCCGCAGATGGGCGGTGGCCCACAGATCTACAATACCGGCTGTCTAGCCCCAATAAATAGGCTTTTATCAGTCCTGGTGTCAGGTATCCTTGTGTCTTTAGTGCATTCAGTCCTTATTCAGACTGCAAGGTGTCTGTCGTTGTTCCCAGCCGCAAGACTGAGAGGAAACCGATTGCATTTGCTTTAGTGTGGTCACTTGTCCCTTTGAGGTGGTGACTTGGTGATATAGAAGGAGAAAGAGGGATGAGACAGAGGGGAGGAGAAAGGGAGGAGATGCTACAACCATTTTCCTGAGATGTACAAAGATGGCCAGGCAGAGGCTGACAGTTGTCTGGCGTGGTGTTGACAGGATAAGTGGATGGCTTGGGTTGAGATGGGAGCGCTCCGGTGTTTAACGAGAGGCCCCACACAAACCTGCTCCTCAGAGAAGGGCGATAAGCTTTCTCCACCAGCGGGACCTGTGGCCCGGTGAATGTTAGCAGAGCACTCAGCCGCAACGGGATAGCCTCACAGGGGGTAGGCAGGGGGACAAGGAGACACAATCCCAAACCCTCTGATCTAACACAAACCTTACACCCCTTCAGGGAGGAGGAGAGCTGTGAACGCCCGGGTAATCGGTGCCCTCCCACTCCAGCCAAGTGAGTCATGGGTGGAGTGGGTGACAGGAGCTGTCAGTGATCCAGACATATGAGCTTCACTGCTAAAGAGAAGCGAAAGTCTTCATGCTACACAGACAATCCTGAGGATGGTAGAGATGTTCATCTCCAGCAAGTACATATTCCTCCCATATTCATGTTGACCAAACGGAAGGGCAGAATTGCAATTGCTTGTCTATCAGTATGTCTGGCAGTTGTACATTTGCCCGTTTGCACGCCATCTGTAACCCTGCAAATCTGCAAACACCATAGCGGGTAAAAGGGGAACCTACCGTTTTGTGAAAAGATGAGTCAATCTTCGCCTTAGGTGCAGACAGCTTCAGCAGCCACATCAAACTGGAGACTCTCTCCTTCTCCCACCAGTCTTAGACCCTGAAACTCTGAACCTCATCTGAGGGGGCGAATGCAGTTATTTTCCAACCAAACTCTTTGGCTTTGTGGCTAAATTGCTTGAGTTAACATAAACCGTGCTGCATAAATATACACACTCTAGTTTTCCTATGAAAAGATTCCAGGATGCCAGGAACACGTCCCAGGAAGCGCTGGGCTCCAACATACACCAACAGTGGGAGGAATGATAGGAATCTTGGTTGGATGATCATTGTCCAGAGAGATGTTTCTATTCTTAGGTAGTGTTACAACTTTGAGAGGACTTTGCTGTCTCAAACCCTCTGGCAAATGCGGTCGTGAGATTTACTGGAAAGCACTACAAAATAATTCATGCATTGATATGAGCTCAAACATGACCAAAATAAGTTTTGCTGACAATGACCCACATCTTTTGACTTTTTTACATTGAGTGCTTTTTCAGTTGGAAAAGCTCCATGTGAGTGCAGTTTCAAACAAAGTCTCATCTGAAAACTCAGCCAATCCAGGAGACAAATGTCAAAGTGAAATATGCTCCTGCCAATCACCTCACTCAATTAATGCTCAAATGACATCAGGAGGGGATTCACCAAACATAGCTGGCGAATGCATACTCATCTCAAGTTAGGATTTGGCCACTGGAGGTGATCGACCAGCCTGAGTGTGCTCTGCACGACATGGGTTGGGCGTGGGGGTTAAAGGGTTTGGTGGGGGGCAGTAAATGACATTTTGCTCCGTAGGATCAACTTGTAACCAACAACAGCTTGAGGATCCTGCCGTAACCACCACAACACAAGCCCAGGACGCCCATCTATCACTCCTCAGCCTGCCTGGCTCACTATTTATACCATGCAGGATGGGACATAGGCCAGCAAGCAGCCTACGGGGAGATTAAAATGCTATCACGATGCAATGCTAAGCTACTGATACAACCACATACTGGAAAGTAACAGAACACAATATAACGCAGCTGTTGAAAACTACAGAGCACACAGATTGAAAGAGAGAAACCTGGCTGTCAAAGTGACAAGATGAAATGTCTACTGCTCGGTTGCTCCCATATTGATTTTTTCCATTGATGGACTACCATCGTTATTGAAATTGGCTCAGTTTAGGCAGTGTGGCATTTCTAGGGAGGGGAACACTCCCTGTTCTAGGGTAAATCCACAGAACATAAGACAGGGAGCAGACATTAAATCCACTCTGATGGACAGTAGCATACAGACACGGGGTAGATGGGGATGGTGGTGGTGGAGGCGGGATGGTGGAGGGTGGGGTGGGAGGCGGGATGTGAGGGCAGGGTGATGGAGGCGGATGGTGGAGGGCGGATGGGAGGGGGGAGTGGTGGGGTGGTGGAGGGCGGGGTGGTGGAGGGTGGGATGGTGGAGGCGGGTGGTGGAGGGGTGGATGGAGGGCGGGATGGTGGGAGCAGGGGTGAGGGCGGGATGGTGGAGGGTGGATGGTGGAGGGTGGATGGTGGAGCAGGGTGGGAGGTGGTGGTGGAGCGGGATGGTGGACATGGGTGGCCGCACCAAACCATACAGCAACAGTGGTGAAGTGTACATGTATCTTTGTGCTCTTATATTGCTTCTTCTTGTTGCCTTGCCTATGCCATGGACCTGTGAGCTTGAAGTAGCACAGGTGTAGTAGAGTTAGATGATGCACACTACAGCCAAAGTGCCATGCCCGAACTAGGTTTCCATTCATTCATGAAAGGATGAGCATATATCATCCTTCTAGACTGTAAAGGTAAACGTGGAAGGGGGATGTAATTGTCATTTTAAGAAATGTTTAGAGGGAACCCTTCAAGGCATGGTAGGGATGAAAAGCTATAACTACAGTCTCATCTGAATGT
>BROE01000009.1:12004806-12059625 GCA_036571765.1 Plecoglossus altivelis
TGGTGGAGGGTGGGATGGTGGAGGGCAGGGTGATGGAGGGCGGGATGGTGGAGGGCGGGATGGTTGATGAGGCGTGGGGGTGGTGGAGGGTGGGTGGTGTGAGGGTGGGGGGTGGTGGAGGGCGGGATGGTGGAGGGCGGGATGGTGGAGGGTGGGATGGTGGGAGGGCGGGATGGTGGAGCAGGGGTGGAGGCTGGGTTGGAGGCTGGGGGTTGGATGGTGGAGGGTGGGGCATTGGTGGGAGCAGGGTGGTAGAGGGGTGGGCGGTGGCTGGATGGCGGGTGTATCGTCCTGGACATGGGTGGCCGCAGCCCAGAACCATACAGCAACCAGTGGTGAGTATACATGTATCTTTGTGGCTCTTATATTGCTTCCTTATTGCTGCCTTGCCTCATGCCATGGACCTGTGAGCTTGAAGTAGCACAGGTGTAGTTGATGAGTTAGATGATGCACACGTACAGCCAAAGTGCCATGCCCGAACTAGGTTTCCATTCATTCATGAAAGGATGAGCATATATCATCCTTCTAGACTGTAAAGGTAAACGTGGAAGGGGGATGTAATTGTCATTTTAAGAAATGTTTAGAGGGAACCCTTCAAGGCATGGTAGGGATGAAAAGCTATAACTACAGTCTCATCTGAATGTTCATTTCACAGAAAACTCCAAACCCAGTCTTCAAAAGAATAAAGACTAAAACTGTCATTCTTATTATCCATTTCTTTATTTTCTTGACACTATCAGACATCTACAATTAAACACAACATTTGGCAAAATACAACAATTTGGCAAAAAAATGGTATTGATTGATTCACTATTTCTTCGAATGTGCTGACAGAAAATGAGTTTTGTTCAGGAGGGGATCACTCAGCAACACATAAAGAACTCACTCCACTCATGGACTATGTCTATACTAGGGACAATTAAACGCCCAACCAACTCAGAATCAGCCACCCTCACAGCAACACACTGTCAGTGAACAAGGGGACTCAAAACAGACAGGTTGTCATGTTTGTTTTAGCAAAAAAACAACAGCAACAGAGAAAACGAAAGATGGAGGGAGAAATAAAAGATAGAAAGACAGAGAGAGGGACAGAACCCCCCCCCCCAGATTGTTGCATGTCCTTAACGTTCACCATTAACCCTCCCACAGTAACAGTTTCATACAGTAGTTGAAGACAGTAGTTCATGAATGCAACTACGTAACTCTGACACAGTCACTAACACAGTCACACATTTCCATATCATTTCGACTTATTTCCTACTATCTCTCTGATGAATCTGGGCAAGACGGGTGCAATTAGGTCATTTCAAAAAGGATTCATGACTAATCCAAAAAACTGTCTATGTTCTTCTTTGTGCAATGGCCTCACTTGAGGAAATTCATAACAGACACGCCATTGTCTTCAGCACTGGCCTTTCACACAGTAGCAGTTTCATTCAATAGTTATATTCTGAGACAGTCTTAGAGAGCAGTTCATGAATGCAACCCAATAACTCTGTTTGAGACAGTCATTAACACAGAGAGTCACAAATTTCCACATCAACTTGACTTATTTCCTACTATCTCTCTGATGAATCTGGGCAAGACGGGTGCAATTAGGTAATTTCGAAAGGATTAATGACTAATCCAAAAAACTGTCGGTATTCTTCTTTGTAAAATGGCCTCTCTTGAGGAGATTCGTCACAGACACACCATTGTCTTCAGCACTGGCCCTGCTGGAAAATGTCTAAGTTCTCTGCTCTTCCCATTCATAAGCTGCGTTAAAGTTAGAAACATCATTCAAAATACAGTGAATCCACGTTCAATGTCAACGCCTGCCAATTTCTTGCATGTTAGAGATTTAAACATTTGCAAATATGTACAATACATTGTATTCATGACTGACTGAGCTGTGGGTTCCTGTCCTGGTGGACATACAGGAATGGTGCATTTTAGTGCGCTAGTTTGCTTTGACACCACCTTGACATACAATGTTTCAATGAACAGTTATATACATACGAAGACCACGCATATGGGACCACAACCTTCTCTTTTATCTGAAAACGACATGTATTTATCCTAGCCAACGTCAACAGTCTCTTTTAACAGGAAGTAAATAAATAAAATCAAACTTTTTTTTTTTTACCAAGTAGTCTTGCTCATCTTGCATATGTGCACATCTGTTGACAAGGTTTAGTTTGACACTGTTATTGTTAGTTAAGGTTCCATCGCTGTTTCATTATAGCTGCTGAGTGCTGTTCGGGTGCATTTCTGTTGGAAAGATGGACAGGAGTCTCCAGAATGAGCGTTGCGTACAGCATGCTGTTCGACTGAGCAGAGAGTGGCCAGCAAGCCATGCAATTGTAAACAGGAATGTAAACAGAACCCAGAAAGTCAACACTCACTCGCAACCTCTCCTTCTTCAGGATGCTCGAAGACGACAATAAAATAATTGTTAAAAAAACCCCAACAACAGTCAAATCGATGGAGAATGATAGTATTGTTACCCATCCAGATGTTCAAATGATCTTTCCAAAGTACCCTAAACCCTTTTGGGATGAGCCAAGCATGGACAATAGCTTGTTTCTCTCTCGCTGTAACCATATGGTGACATCTGTGGTGAGGTTGAAGTATCCTGTGTGATGACTTAAGTACATAGAAAGCCCACATCAACAACACATCTGCACTATGACTCATTAGTTATGTTACATTTGTGCTCTCGTACAGTGTCCTCTGTATCTACAATATATTATATTTAACATTACCATCTGAAGATCAAGAGTACAACATGAGTCTGTAGTTAAAGAGGTGGAGGAGGGAGGGAGGGAGGGTAGACATCCTAATACAGTGATGCTGTACAGTCTTATCTTCTACAGGGCAGTCGCACAGGACTGGGATGCATTTCAACATCATAATGCCCGATTTATATCCTTACGGAAATAGCGATGCTTCCCTTGTGCCATTTCTGCTCCCAGTGTTTGTGTACAACAGATTTACATGATATTAAAATAGCGCTCTTTGTCTATGCCATGTGTGCTCCATTCTCTGTTTTTTAATGACAGTGTTAAACCCATAATTACTACCATTTTGTAAAGGTAAGTGAAACGTTGTTTTGCAGTGCAAATCTGATTTTACAAAAATATGGAAAAACAATGGCCCGATTTATCCGAAAAAATACACATATGTACATTTTACAGTAGATGATGCAATCGAATGACTTTCACATTAGAAGTTCATTAAACACTGCATAGGTGACTGTTGCACTATCACAGATGAAATTGTTTTATCTTATAATATCTCATTTCAATAAATAGCGCATAAATATTTCTCATTTGAACAATTATTACTTTTCCCCCGCTCCAACAAGTTATTGTTCCCTTTTGTGAGAAAACACAACGTAACAGCTCGGTAGCCAATATAGACGTTACGTCATCGATGACAAGTATTCCAAGTCTAATCAAGCAATGAAAAAACGAAATCAAACAAATAGCAGCAAACATGTGGACTTGTTAACAAAAAAGAAATACAAAAAAAAGTATCTGTGTTTGATGTATTATAAACTCAATGTGCTTATAATGAATATAAAACAAATACAAACTATGGTTGAAAAAACAATGAAAAAAAGGCAAAGTAAGGCTGACCAATACAGGCTTGCAAAGAAAGACAAAATAAGGAGTGTCTCATTTTAGCCACTGTGCCAGCGGTCAAACATATGATACAGTTTCACTGTATCAAATGCCAGTGTTGAACGCCTCAAATAACATAGATCCAAACATTTAAAGCACTGCCCTCGACATCTAAGCATGAGTCTTACAGCCCCAACAGAACATCAGCCTCCCCAGTACCATTTGTCAAGGTTGTTGAAGGCCTTGTACTCCTTGTGCCTCCTCAGGTAATCGCAGGCCAGACACGTGTGCTCCGCCCAGAAGTAGGCCTTTTTCACCTTAAAGTGCCTCCGCCACTCAAAATACCTGAGGTACAGCTCCTCGTTCTTGTCCAAAAGCAGCAGGTATTCAGCCAGCTCTTTGGGCGAGGTGAAGTCATCCACGTGGATGAAGGCGTCCCCCTGGACGAAGTTCTCGTAGTTTTGCCTAGCTGGCCCCAGAACCACGGGCACGGAGCCCACAGAGAGGGGGTTGTACAGCTTCTCCGTGATGTAGTCCTTGTGAATGGAGTTTTCGAAGGCCAGGTAGAACTTACAGCTGGCAATGGTGGGGAAGTAGTCCTGGTCGGCGATGTATTCACCGAAGGCCTGGCCATAGGCATGCACCTCGATGTGCTTGTACAGCTCGTTGTAATATTTGACCCTCACGTGTTCCGGGTTCCAGTTGCTCACGATCCAGCATATCAGCCTGCTCTTGCTGGGCGGCACAAAGTCCTCCTCTCCCTCGGTCGCCACAATGGACCCGTAAGGCACTTCAATGTCAGCATCCTGCCGGTAGTTGAGCGTTAAGTTGAACAGGTTCTCAATGCCGGGAAGCTGGGAGGAGTGGGACGGAGACTCCAGATTCATCCATACCCACTTCTGGAAGGAGGGGCGCTGGAGGGGAGGCAGGTTTGAGAGGTCTGTGCAGATGTCCCTATGGTGAATAACGACGCCATCAGACTTGTTGTAGAGGTTCCTGTCTGCGGTAATGAAACAGCCCTCGATGTTGAACAAAGTACTGCAGACGCTCAGGTCATAGGTCTGTCCGAAGGGCCAGAGCCAGACAAGCACGGTGGTCAGGTTCTTGTCACTCTTGGTTGAGAAGAGGTTCTTGACCCGGTCTGTGGATGCTGTGGACTCTACAGGACCTGACAGCCAGCTGGTGGAAGGTTTAAAGTACATCAAGAATAGAGTCACAAAACATCCTAGTAGAAAGGTGCCAAGCAGAAGGGGTCGTAGAATTCTGTGGAAAGGTGCAGATGGCATACTCTGTTCTGTGGAGGGAGGAAGACAAATACATTATGGTGAAGAGAACATATCCAGAATCAACAACATTTTTAGATTTTTTCCATATTTCCAATCTTCCAAGCTGATTACATCAAATGTAGGGTAGGGTAATTCATCTAAACTGTTGCGCACACCTGATGGATTTGACTTAATGCTGAAATCCAAGCAAGAGTAGGAGTCATGGGATGTGGAGGAGCAGGTCCGGTCCTACATTGGGTCGACTGTGAGATTTCTCTTCTCGGTGAGGAAGTGTTCGAATGAAAGGATGCTGCTCGCAGTGGTTGCAAGATCCTCAGACATCTAGTGAGTTACAAGAGATCTTGAGTTGACATATTCTTTCACTGGCATCTCCTTCAAATGAACAAAGGAATGAAATAGATTAAACTGAACTAAATGATGAAAACATTGTCAGGAGATTTGAGGTTAGGTTCTTTCATTACGACATCTGAACATAGAATAGCATTGCGAGCCTATTATGCACCATATGTTTATAAAGTTATGTTGGAGACTAGTCCACTGAACTAAAGATAATTCAGAAAGAAATGTGGTTTTAGACTAAATCAGAACGGTCTTTGAGAAGTTTTTGTTCAATGTCATAGCAACAACATTACTCTTCAACACCTCATTTGTCTCTCTATTCTTAGAAACCAATGGAGTTCTTTTCTCCATTAAACATGCCACATGTGAAACGTATTTCGGACATATCCACAACAATACTGCCATCTTAAGGCTTCAGTGAGTAAAGTGGCCTCGTAAATCTCCATGCTCTGAGTCTCAGATAATACAGTGCACCTACATTTTGCATCACGCCAGTACATGGAAAAACAATCTTTCGAATCGTCTTCCACCTCATATGTGTTTAAATACACTATACATCAGTGCAAACAGCTCAATCAGTTATTTCCTTCCAACCGGCCGTCAGATGTGCCTTGATTTGTGATTTGTAAACACTTTGCCATATTTCCAAGGGCTCACAATCATTTTCCCCTCAAGAGGAATTTTCCCCGACAGGCAGACAGATGTTACTGACTGAGGTGAGGAAGGCTGACACAAGCAGCCATTAACAGAGCAGGACAGAAGAGGGCAGATGAACGCTATTCCATTTAAAGGCTTTACCCCCCCCCCCCCATATGACACAGCCAAACATTTCTACAGGATCCAGGCTCTCGACAACATACGGTTAGATGGAGATCTTGCAATGTTTTGCATAAAGCCTTGTGCAAAAATGATGGATAAATGCATCAGGTCATGGTAAGATGAGTGGCATAACTGCGGTTATAACAGGGGCTTTTTAAAAAGCATGGTAAAGTTACTCTGTCTCCATGGTGATCATGACTCAGGTCGGAGAGGTACATTAGAATGAGGCCGTGAACTGTATATCCAGCTTCTAATTTCCATGTTCGTGCAAAGCATTTCCTCTCCAAATTGAGTTAGAAACAAGGATAAACAGGCAACCCCACGTGTGTGACCAGGCATCTTGTTTTCATTCACATTTTGATATAATGTTAAGCTGGGGTTTTGCCAAATGCATTGTGATGTATTTGGGACACGGAAAGAGCTCCACATGGGTGAGTGGTCTGCAGAGGGCTACATTTAAGTGACTGGGGGGAAAACAAACCCAAGCCAAAATGGCTTAAGGTAGCATCAGTCTGGGACTGCTACAAGCACAAAGGCACTCACTTGATGTACCTTGCCTTAGTGATTTAAAAGACTGTCAGTTTGGATGTTCCAATTATAATTTGACAAATACAAAACTATAGGGTGAAGCCATAAGGAGATACAAGCCAGCGGGGCTGTCAATCCAAGGTGAGAATTAATTTTCTTGCCGGAGCGACTGAAGGTCATTTTATAACGTGGTGCACACACACGTACACACATTTGAGATGGGTGTCATTCGTTGTAATACCGAATTGAAGTTAATGAGAATAACCTAGAAGAGGCATGGTCCGATTTGGTTGTTTCCTAAGCATCAAACGCCCTTCTGCGCGCATAAAATGTCTCAAGAGCAGCGGGTATTCCTGACGAATGTCTTTCCAATGAGGACACTGCCAGGAGTGTATTCACTACTCGTAGGCTATTATCATGCATCAAGGAGCGCCGAACATAACCGAGAAGGGGGGGGGGAAACGTTAAGCAAGATCTTCAACAAAATCTGTCATTTTCTCCATACCGCTGCTTTTTTTTACTAATCCAGCCAAAATGATGAATGTGAAAAAATGATATGACGTGATCAATTAGTTGTGATTTTTCTGTCATATTTATAATTAGCTTTAATCCCTTGGTTTGCACAAATCGCAGGTAGCATGCCATTGCTCTGATGATTAACTGAAAAAAGGAATTTGACTTACCATCTTGAAAGGCGTGAATCAAAATATGCATTTCTTCCCATTTTTTTGCAGGTTTGTCTCCTCTTGCAAACACGTACCTTGCTACATGCCGAAAACATGAGCGATGTACACTGAATGATTATTTACGCTGGTGGCAATATTTGCAGAAATCACATGCCATTCGGATGAACACAATTCCATTCTCCCGATGTCAGACTACAGCTGAGAAGCGCATCATTCCCGCCTTCCGATGCAAATAAACTGATTGAAAAAAATTGTTTTAGGATTCTAAATTCACAGCTGCTCTTTCCTTGAGCGATATCAAATCCATCCTTTCGTGCATAAGGACGCCATGAAAGGAATGTGATTCGATGTGGAATAATTCCCTACTGGCTGCCCATGCGCTACCTTGCCCTGTTTACCGACAATGCAGCTGTAAGGCTGAAGCCGTAGCTATCCGCGGAGCGAATTTGTGATGTGTAGGTAGACCAGAAGGTATCGCACCAAGAGGGTGCAAGACATTTGTTTATTATCTAATCTGATGCCACTAATGGTCTAACTAAGGTTTTGATCAGCATCATTAAAGCAGTTTTGATTACTGTACAGGTCTAGGCTATGGATAGGCAACATTTCACATGTTTACACCAAGAAATCTGTCAGTAAATATAGCTCAAGTTTTTTATTTATTATTTATTTACGGTCAAGTACAGTGTAATTAACTTCCCCACAAATTTGCATAAAAGTGTTTATACCTGGTGACGTGGATGCCAATTAAAATATCCTGCACCGTTTCTTTCTTTCAGACGTTAGATATGGCTGTGCGAATAAATATCATTCAGATGCATACTGTAAGGTATCTAAAGAATTATAATTTATATTATATACACCATGTACGCATACATATGGCACACGATGCCTATTCACAGTGACTGTTCATAGTGGCATGTAAAAGGAAGATGAACGCGATTCCATTTAAAGGCTTTTAAAAAGCTTGTAGTCTCTCAGTACACTGAGGATGAATATACCCCAAAGAAAACCCCCCCAATAAAGACAGTAAATTGTCAAATGGACAAGTAAATCCCCAACTACAAAATACTCAAAAAAAAATAACACAGAAATGCACTCTTGTAAACAGTAACGAAAAAACAGCCCTTTGATTAACGATTGTAATGATTATTTTGGGCCACGGATCAATAAGTGATTAACCAAGTGATTTAAGCATTTTCCAACAATAAATTACAAGTGGAACACAATCTGGTTCTTAAAATATATACATAGCCTTTTTCCTCGGCACCTTGGTCCAAATATCACAAATATCATAGGAGATGACACCTACAATGAGCAGCATATTCCTTCATATCAGCATTTCCCATTATGATCCCTTGGTGGATTTCCATGGTCGATGGTTAAGGACACACACGCACGCACGCACGCACGCACACACACACACACACACCTCTCTCTCTAAAACTGCTCCCAATCAGTCTTGCCATCTCTTACGCTCGCTACCAAATATTTCTGCCCATTTGCGAGTTATCTCTAAGTAGACAACGGGTCTGTTGGGCAGGTAGTCCAAATAAACAGTGGGACTGCTCTTGGGCACTGCCATCTCAATTTGAGTTCCCTCATGCCACTCATTAAAGGATGTTATAGAGATGATATCAGGCCTTGATTCCAGGGCGTGGCTCAGGGCCGTCTCATAGTATTTCCCGTTGATGCGATGCCGCGTGTTCTGGAAGTTCCAGGGTCTGACGCTGGTGTCGATGTAACCAGGTCCTACGCTTGGGATGAACATCAAGCTGTTGTCCTCGCAGAACGCTTTGATGGCCTCCCAGTTGCGATGGGAGGAGCCGTAGGAAAAGCCATTGGTGGCGAAGTACGTGTAGACGCCGTCGAAGCCTGCCGAGAGGATGTCCCTCTTGTGCTTCTCCTCGACGAGGAGGCCGATGAAGATGGCGTCGTAGGGCGTGTCCCTGACGCTGCCTCTCTCGGTGTGTCTCAGGAGCTGGGCCCAGCGCTCCGAGTTCACAAGGTAGGAGTCGTAGATGTAGAATAACGGGAGGACCCTGCCCGTGCTTGACTTGCGTCTGTAGAAAGCTGCGTGCTTGCCGTATCTGATCAAAACATCCACACGTTAGCGCTCTGTAGATGTAGGTACTCGGCTCTGGTTTGATACGAAGTACTTGTATGTTCTATGGTGCATATATCCATTAGGCTTTTGTGATATTCCTAATGGTTGTTGTTATCATCATCATCATCATCCTCATCATCCTCATCATCCTCTAGTATGACTGGAGATACAGTTTATATTGAACGGTTTATATGTGCTTACATCAAGGAGACACTAAAGGAACTACCTGAAATGATTTGATTAGGATGGGCATAATACTTACTTATCAATTATGTACTTGACATTGGTCAACATGGTTGCTTCATCCCTTCCTTGGTATGGTTCAATGTGAAAAGCTACCTGTACAAATCAACAAAGAGGGGGGGAGAGAGATTCATAACAAACAATAGACTAGAGACGGAATATTAACAAAACCTTCCGACAGTTAGACACTTCAACATTTGCTAATAGCCCTCCAGCACACCTTTATGAAATATTTGTGTGCCACGTCCATCAGCAAAGGCACAAGCTCATCCGTCGATTCTCCGTTGTCATCCTTCATACCAGCTGGGTACCATGACACAGCAATGACACCTGCCAATGTATAGAGGGACATATCATGAGACAGAAAAGAACAGTCAGAACTCAATCAAATGTGTCTGTGATGCTGAGAGAACCACTAAGGAAGACATAACTACAGCAGAGGTCTTACCGATGGCAGCCGCCCGTAGCTGCTGCATGTGAGCTTCCATGACAGAGGGGTCTCTGGAGCTGTAGGCCCCCAGGCTTGGGTAGAAGTTTGCCCCAATATCATCAGGAGGGCTGTGCCTCCCCCTGGGGTAGCCTTGGGCCACCTTGGAGTCCCAGTGAGGCAACACAGGGTGATTCCAGTGGATGTACTTGCTGTCAAATTGCGGGTTACCGTACCAGGTGTAGTAGAAGGCATGGACGTTGTAGTTGGGTGCAGGAAATTTCCTCAGCATCGCCTCCATTTTAATATCTCTTTCTGGCTGACTATTGTTTGTTTTAGTTTGGTCAGGTTCAGCGGCTGGCTTTTCACTGTGTCTTTGAGGGTCGTCATGATTTTCGGCCCTTACGTCCGGGAACATGCCAAGAGCAAAAGGACTTTCCATTGGATTGTCAGGTACGAGGGACTTAAGGACCAATGTTAGTATGAATATCAGCGACACAACTCCGATTAATGCAATACAGGACTTGCGTCTGAGCCTGGCCATTCTTCAACATGAGTTAAAGGTTGCACACCGTCCATGGCCTATGTCTTGCTGCTAGGAGTCCGAATGTTGCGAGTTCCCCACACATGCGGAAGTCTGCAGTTGGATCGATCCGGAGTGTATTTATCAACGGCTGTTTCATTGAACCAAATAAAACCTTCTGATTTGTTTTACAAAATTGTACAAAAGCGCTAATAACCTCTTCTTCTTTTGTTACCTGAACTACTCGTTGCTTTCCAGGACAATTGAAGTGTTGCATTGAACTTTACACCGGCAGATATAGTCCATCGTGGGACTATATGACTGTAAACATGTCGACCAGTGACACCAAATGCTATTTGCTCTTGAGAACATCAGCGATAAGAAGTACAGAAACTATTATATTTAGTCAAAATATATAATCCATAGACTCCAATAGTTTGTCAATGCATAACAACATAATTAAGATAGAATACAAGGTGCATCGCTTGCTGCTCTATTTTTGTCATGTCACATGACAAGGTGGGCGTCTTTGCGCAGTGACAGATTTCCAAACAATCTCTCCTTTCTTTAAAGCGTTTCAGCTTTCCAACTTCATTGTATACAGATTTAGGAACGTTCTCCGACTGCAGTACGGCCAAGTAAAAAAAATCGAGAAAAGACAATCGTTGACAATTTTCAATAGATCTGTGTTTAGTTATATCGCCCTCTAGCTCCAGGATGAGTTACTGCAACTATTTAACGGTCACATTTAATCCAGACTCTGAGATCATTTTAATTGAGGAATTTCTGGATGTGTCCTGTTCATTGGTATGACACGCATGATGACAAGCATGATCATTTCTTGACAATTTAATTGTGACGTCAGGAAAAGTTTGTAACTAATCAGTATTCACGTTTGTGAAATCGGCGACCTCCGAAAAGTGCCATGGATAATCAACAAGGTAGCTACATGGCCTACTTACTAAAGCAATCAATAATTGGACACAAAATACTGATTGAACCGTTATTATAGCCAAATAAGGGTTGTATCGCTCCAGCCAAAAAAGGGTCAGCTGTCGTCCATAGCAACGGTCTGTTATTCATAGCACTAGCAGTAGTCTGCTCTACTGAAATAACAGATCGTATAAAGCTGTTATAGACTAATAAAAAACGAGCATTCAACAAAGCCCTGGAAAAAAAACCCAGACCTGTTATAGGCTGCCTTAGATCAGCACTAATGGAATGCCTCTTAAATTACTTGGTTGGAACTAACTATAATATCCACCTCTCACAGGTATGGAGGCTAGAAGACAGTCTGTGCCTGGCCCAGGGATTAACTTACTGACAAGGAGGAGACGGGCTGAACCAGCCCAGGACCCAGATCTGCAGGTCAGGATGGAAAGTTTACTGGAATGGAAAGTCTATAGTGTTATTTGGAACTCTGGAATAACACCATGACGTGTTTCTGTCCCTCACAGAGCAGCCCTGCGTGGCTGAGTCAGTGCAGCCCACTGAGATGGCTGTGGGCCAGCAGTCTGGGCTGCTTCCTCAGAAGCAGCTTCTTAGGCAAGCAGCTGGGGAGCAGCAAACTGGGGCTGTGGCTGGACTCCCACTGTCCCATCCTCACCACCCTCCTGCTCCTCAAGGTGGTGCTGTGGCTTTTCCTGGTGTGGATTCTGTCAGACCTCCACATGGGGCTGCCATGCTTCCTGCTCGCCCTCTCTTATTGGCTGTACGAGGGCCCTCTATGCAGAGCTGGGGACTGGATCAGGACACGTTGGCGTTCTCAAGCCCGGGCACGGCCTAGGGCTAGGAGTGGAGTGCCGACCTAGAGAGCTGTCCTAAGTGGGGTGTCCAGGAATATGTAGGGAGGACCTCCTACCCCAGTAAGAGCAGGGAATCAGCAGACTGGTTGACATTAAAAGTTTCCCTACTTTAACAAATTGTACAGGAGTGTGTTTATCTATAACTTTGCTCTAGCCTTTGATGAACACTCTATGATGTAGTTAGAAGTAGAATCAAATGGGCTCCAGGGATAATTCATCTAATAGAACTAGAGTCATTCTAAAGATGCAGTACAGCAGATGTATTCAAAAAGCGCAGCAAATAAATCCCAGACTCATTTAGTTCCATCCATTTATTGAATTCAAAGACTTGAAACCAACTTGTACAAATTGCAAAAGAGTTTGGTAATACCTTGGATTTTCCCTCTAACGTTTAGGAAAATACAAATAAAAAGTAAGCAGTGTGAATAGATTATATAGAAACAGCACATAGGAGAGCGAACTTCCATCACATCAAACTTGACTGCAGGTTTTCTGTGGGCTGAAGCAGAACTGTTGACTCGGCTTTGCATGGGAGAGCAGAATAGGCAACTATTCAGAACCTCCAGATTCAAATTACACAGCGACCGCTTTGCTCTGGTAATGTGGGTAAACAACAAAGACAGGCTACTCTGAAATGCATGTGAAGTGACAGTAAAAAAAAAACAACAAAACAAAAAAACAACAACAAAGAACCAGTGAGTTTCTCGTCACCTGATGGTGCCACTATCACGTGTCACGTGTCAGTTGGTCTCTGCTGCTCCGGAGTGTCTGATGAGGAGGGTTTGGTGCAACGCAGACCACCTCGATGCTGAAACCATCCACGTTACTTTCCCTTTGGTTTGATTCACTTGCCTTTCTATGGCGCTCAAGCAGATAGGGAAGGGAGGGTTTAAGGAGAAGGATGACCCCCAAATATTACTGTCACTACTTCAGAGTCCTTCATTCAGTACCACCGTAGTCAGGTTTCCTGGCTGCTCACACAATTTGCACAGTATTCAAAAAAAGGTGCAGAGAGGGGCAACTTGCTGTGCTCTCAGTTATTCTAACAGTTATTTATAAGAGCTCACTCGCCTGAGGGAGTTATTGCAAATACTGACCCTCTAATACCTGCTGCCAGCCAGGCTTCTTCAACCAGCTGCCTCATGCCAAGTCCAGACCAGCAACCGCACAAAGCCGCCATCAGCCGCAAGCCTGTACAGACTGGTCTACAGCATGGCCTCTGCAGCTCACAGACTGTCCCAGCTGGTCTAGAGCATGACCTCCACAGCCCAGACTGGTCTAGAGCATGGCCTCTGCAGTTCAGACTGTCCCAGCTGGTCTAGAACATGACCTCTACAGCCCAGACTGTCTCTGCTGGTCTAGAGCATGGCCTCTGCAGCTCACAGACTGTCCCAGCTGGTCTAGAGCATGACCTCTACAGCCCAGACTGGTCTAGAGCTTGACCTCTGCAGCTCATAGACTGCAAATAGCAGCTCATCAACGATGTTCAATTCTAAAGGATGGCCGACGTGGAGTTGGTTGGTCAACCATTATAAATAACAAAGGGATATGTGAGGTCATTTTGCAAGAGGGGAGTAAGAATGTGTGTGTGTGTGTGTGAGGGGCGACTGAGTTGATATGTGAGTGCGTCACACACACCTCAGTGTGAGAAGTGACATCTGCTTGTGTGGGCGTTGTGTCGGATCTCCAGTAGGCACGGACAGGCGTTTAAGGATGGAGGGTGTGTGTGTGTGTTTGTGTGGCGTGTGGGTGTGAACTGCCAGCAGCATCTGTTATTGCCTGCGTCGTTCATTCAAGCTTTCAGGCTCTTAGTTCTAATGGTCTGTATTGGACAGACTGGGGGCGGATTCGACCATGGATGGGGGGGGACAAAATGTGACACTACATACACACGCACACACAGAAACATTCACTTGTTCACTCTGCCCAGAAACAATCATGAGAGCTAATCACTATCAATATGAGAGTGTATGTACAGAGCATTACAGAGTGTCTGGTTTAGCTGAAATCAATTTTGTCTGGAGTTTTGTTTGTTTACTGCTTTTGGAGAGAGGAAAACATGGCGAAACAGCAACATTTCCATATCCATTTCGGTTCTCTCCGAAAGCAGGCGTTCCTCTGCCTAATTCACGTGCACACTAGCCGTGGCTCCTCACACTAACCCTCGGAGACAGGGGCTCGAATGGCATCGCGAGAAAGCCACAAGAAAGAGTCTCAATAAAAAATACCACCGTACAGGCAAAAAAAAAGAAAAGAAAAAAATATGTAAGTCATACGACTGGTCACAGCAAATTTATGTACACATACAGAAAAGAGTTGACAGGAGGGTGGGATGTAGGGAGGGTGGGATCTGGGGAGAAAAGGGGAAAGGGTGGAGTGGAAGAGAGAGAGAGAGGGAGGGAGAGGGAGGGAGGGAGTATGGATAGGCCCTGTATCTTTCAGTTGACTGGGCTTGCAGCGACAGGTTGGGGAGGCAAGGGGACGTGGGGGCTGGGAACACGCTGTGTGTTCACCTCTTCTTAGGGACCTGGGCGGTGCGGGGCGGGGTGACGGGGCGGCCAGAGTTCACCCCTCCATACTGGTACTTGGCCTTTTTCTCCGAGGGTTTCAGGATCTGTAAACAGAGAGAGAGGAAGGCGGAGCTTAAGAAGAGAGGAGCGTGAATGAACCTGGGATATGGGATTGGCGGCACGTGTCTGTTATCACACATGGCATGTTTATGGTATAAATACAAGCAGTATCTGTGTGTGTGTGCGTGTGATTGTGAGTCTGTGTGCGTGCGTGAGTGTGTGTGTGAGTGTGTGTGAGTGGTGTGTGAGTGTGCAAGTGTGTGTGTGTGTGTGTGTACCTGGAAAGAACACATGAGGGACTCGTCCACACTCATCATGCCCCCAGCGTTGTCAAACTCCCCACAGTAGTTGGGTGCGGAGAAAAGGGTGACCAACTGGCGCTTGGCGAAGAACTCGTATCCATCCTCCACAACCTGAGAGGACAGGTCATGTTCCATAACCTCATACAGCCCAAATCATATCTACAAGCCCTATAGGGCCCTGTGAATAGGCAACCTAACTTTGTTTCATGCAGCTTCAACTGGTCATACAGAACAGCTGATAGACACCAAGCAAGACACAAAGCAAGATTTTACAAAACAACCTCACATTTGTTAGCTGACAATTTATTGTGTCACACAATTCACACCAAAATAAGAAAAATAGAATAACATAATAATAAAGTGTGAGTGTGTGTGTGTGTGTGTGTGTGTGTGTGTGTGTGTCAGTACCTGATGGGCTCTGCAGATGAGGTCCAGGTCATGGCGGTTGAGGAACTTGCTGACCACGTCGGCTCCAAAGGTGAAGGAGACCCCCCGGTCGTTCTCCCCCCAGCCCTGGACGTCCTTGTCTGGGTCAGACCACAGCAGGTCGCACAGCAGGCCTGGAGAGGTGGGGACAAGGGAGGACACAGTTCGTGAGGAGAGGGAGAGGGAGGAGGGGGAGGTGGTTAAGGGAGCTCAGACAGACAGGAGAGACCAAACAACCTGGATTCACAGGTAACCACCTAATTGGACACACACACACACAGACACACAGACACACACACACCTGTATCTGGGACATCTGTTGGCCTCATGATCCTACGAATCTGCTCCATGGACTGCAAGTCAGGTGACAGGCCTGCAGGTTAGGAGAATGCAATGAGCACAGATCGAATATCAGGGAGAACAGGCAGGCAGGACTGCGAGCGAGCACAAGACACCCCCAGGTATCCCCTGACCTCCATGGCAGCAGAAGATCTTCTCGTCGATGATGGCGGCGATGGGGAGACAGTTGAAGCAGTCTGTGAAGGTCTTCCACAGCTTGATGTTGAACCTGCGCTTACCTGGTGGAGGAGAGAGAGAGGACACACACAAGCTGTGAACGTCACCGCGTGTTGGCATGTGTACAGTAACTAGGAGTGAGAGGACGTCTTGTACGTGCACATTCACATGCTCGCTCGCCCGCTTACACTCGTCGTAGAAGCCGTAGATGCGGTTGATGGAGGCACACTCGTGGTTTCCCCGCAGCAGGAAGAAGTTCTCGGGGTATTTGATCTTGTAGGCCAGCAGCAGACAGATGGTCTCCAGGGACTGCTTGCCCCGGTCCACATAGTCCCCCAGGAACAGGTAGTTGGCCTCGGGGGGGAAGCCTCCGTACTCAAACAGCCTCAGCAGGTCTGTGTACTGGCCGTGGATGTCACCTGGGGAGGAGGGCAGTGAGGGGTTAAGCTAACTGAAGCACGCCCCCCTCTCTTTCCACCCCCCTCTCCATCAGTCTTTTGGCGCTGTGGGAGCTTGGTGATTGGGCTGAACGGCTGTAAAGGTGCAGGGGTGAGTGGCTGTCAGTTTCCAAGGACACGCTCACATGGAGGCAGTGCAAGGAGGGGCACCGCATGAGGGCTGAGAGCCTTGAGGAAAGAGGGTGAAAAGGAGGGGAAGAGGATGATGCATCCAGGTTAGCCACACAGTCTTCACCCCCCCCCCACACACACACACACACACACACACCTCATAGCTCTGTCACAACATCTCCTCATCAAATTCCCCCATTCCTTCCGTTTCAAACATAAAGCAGGAGTGGGACAGGGCCTGTCAGCCAGCCCAACAGCAGCAGCACTGCCTGCTCTAGCTGTGACACACTGGTGGGGAGCAGGGGAGCATGTCAACAGGGACCAGCCCAGATTCCCAAAATATCTTCCTGCACCAAGGCCAGCTCCAATTTGGGTTAAACGCTGCGGTGATGAAGATGAGGGGGAGGGGGAGTGTGGCCAGGTGCATAACCACCCTCTGAATGTGAATATTTCCCAGGTTGACAGACTACAGCAAACTACGCAGCTTGGTGCATGAAGATGATCCAAACAGGCTGCCGGAGAACAAACTGACCAGTGTCATTTTCACAAAGCTCCAGAAAGCTTACCGTGGCCTGTATTTCACATGCGAGTGAGATTTAACTTGAACATTGTAATGCTTTGAATGTAACGTCGTCCTGATGGCCATCCATTCGACCCCCATTGCTGGCTAGGATCCAACCAGCTAGAGTAGACACCTCTCTTCTCCTGACCCCCCCCCCCGCCTTCACCCTTCTCCCTCGGTGAGAGCTGACATGGGATTGGACCATGACGGTTGTTTACTGTGTGCCTGGCCGGTGTCCTGAAAGCTGGGCCTGGATTGGACGAGCGTGGAGGGTGGTGTGCCCTGCCTCTTCAGGCGAGGCTGGGAGGGTTAGAGAGAAGGATTTACACAGGCCATGTCTGCAGTGTCAAAACAGGGCTGAGAATAGCAGGGGCTGATTTAGTGGTCAGACAGGAGGAGGATGGAGAGAGGGAGAAGAAAGAGCAAGCAGGCTAAGGGAAAAAGGCTGGAGTGGAGACGGTGAGTGGAGAGGGAGAGAGAAGGGAAACAAGTGCTTCTCTAAGAAAATGCCCAGACCCCCCACCTTGTCCCCCCGATGGATTTTCCTTTGTGCAATTATGCCATTGTGACTACATCAGCTGTACCTTTTTTTTCCTTCTTCCATGACAGCAAGTTCAAAAGCCCTGAAGGCTCTCATGACCAAACCACTGTTATGCTTCTCTGATCTTTTCCTTTCTCTTTCCCAGAGCACATCCATTACAAAGACAAATCCTCTGTGAACCAGAAGACTCACAGGACTCAATAGCCAGAGCATTGGTCAATTAGGCTGGCTGGAGGATAGCTAAAGGAGTGGGATGAGAGGCTGAGAGGAGAAAAGATTAAAGGACAGAGAACAATGACTGGATGATGAGGAGGAAGGGGGGTAAATTAGTGAGTGATGTCATTCCCAGAAATTGACAATGTCTTGGGGCACAATGTTTAGGACACACACACAAACGGATAGGCAGACACACACACACACACACACACGGATAGGCAGACACACAGAGGTACACACGCACAACACATCGATCCAAAACCAGGCTAAAAGAAAAACAACCTATGCAGCACAAAACCTCGAGGAGCAAGAAAGAGGAAGTGAGTTGTGTTGGCACTCTGCTCCAGCCCTCCTTCACCAGACAAGGCACAATGCTGCTTTACAGACGTTGCGTCCATCAGCAGGCAACATGCAACATGGTGAGGGCTGCTGTGTGACTGGATAAACCTGATCTGAGTGGCCTTTATGAATAATTTAAGGAGAACATTGTCCAGGAGCAGGGCTCCTGGTAGAGCAGGGCTCCTGACAGAGCAGGGCTCCTGACAGAGCAGGGCTCCTGACAGAGCAGGGCTCCTGGTAGAACAGGGCTCCTGGTAAAGCAGGGCTCCTGGCAGAGCAGGGCCCCTGGCAGAGCAGGGCTCCTGACAGAGCAGGGCTCCTGGTACCATCCTACACTAAACCCAATATTTCAAGACAAGATTTGGATGTCTAAACAAACATAATTGATTGTCAGTCAAATGTCTGTCATGACATCTGATATCATGCCCAAACACACACACACACACGCACGCACGCACGCACGCACGCACACGCATGCACGCGCGCGCGCGAGAGAGTTGGCGGCGTGTGGGAGGTAAGCTGCCAAGCAGATGAAATCGCCAATGTGTTGTACGTGTGTATGTGTGTGTGTTGAGGACATGTGAATAAATTGGGGTGTAGCGAGCAGCGAAAAAGTGGGCAGTTGCAGGGCTGTGTGCTGAAGGAGAGAGATGAAGTGTGTGGGAGGGAGCTGAGATGTGTGGGAGCTGCTGAGAGACATAGACAGGGTTCTGACTAGGAGAGCAGAGGAGAAACTGGCAGGAGGAGGGAAGGGGATCCTCTGGGTTTTTAGTTCCCGGTGCCAAATCGATCCCGGCAAAAGGGTTCCGTTGCCTAAACTGATCCCAAACAAATTGACAAAAAGAGAGCCACAAAATGACGGGGGATCTAAGGAATGTGAATGTGTGTGTGTGTGTATGTGTACACAGTGCATGGGGGCCGGAGTGTGACAGCACATTGATATGGCCCAGCGCTCTCTGTTCTGTTGCGCAAATAAATTGTAAGCTGCATCAAAGCAGTAGATTGTTGCTCTGGCGGTCTGGAGGCTAGGTCCTGCAGCCAGGGTTCAGGAGGCTAGGTCCTGCAGCCAGGGTTCTGGAGGCTAGGTCCTGCAGCCAGGGTTCTAGAGGCTAGGTCCTGCAGCCAGGGTTCTAGAGGCTAGGTCCTGCAGCCAGGGTTCTGGAGGCTAGGAGAGGAAAGAACTCTCCTGCTCTCTCCCTTTCTCCATCTCTCCCTCCCTCTCCAAAGAGAATCATGCATACTCTACATATGAACTGAATATAAAAGGGACACGTGTTTAATAAGGGCTTTCTCACCGTGCAAGAGAGTGCAGCAATCGTGGACTTTGGTTTTATGACTCATTTTTCACATTAATGATTTGTTCAGAAGCAGAGACATGAAAGCAACAAATATAATAGTGGAAGGGAAAGGTAATCCCATCTGAAGTAGAGGAGAGTGGAACAGTGTGACAGGGGAGAGTGTGACAGAGGAGACTGTGACATAGGAGAGTGTGACATAGGAGAGTGTGACAGAGGAGAGTGTGACAGAGGAGAGTGTGGTAGGGGAGAGTGCAATAGAGGAGTGTTACAGAGGAGAGTGTGACAGGGGAGAGTGCGAGAGAGGAGAGTGAGACAGGGGAGAGTGCGATAGAGGAGTGTTACAGAGGAGACTGTGACATAATTAGAGTGTGACATAGGAGAGTGTGATAGGGGAGAGTGCGATAGAGGAGTGTTACAGAGGAGAGTGTGACAGGGGAGAGTGCGAGAGAGGAGAGTGAGACAGGGGAGAGTGCGATAGAGGAGAGTGTGACGGGGACAGTGTGACGGGAGAGTGTGATAGAGGAGAGTGCGACAGAGGAGTGTGACAGAGGAGAGTGTGACAGGGGAGAGTGTGACAGGGGAGAGTGTGAGAGAGGAGAGTGCGATAGAGGAGATTGTGACAGGGGACAGTGTGACAGGGGAGAGTGTGATAGGGGAGAGTGTGACAGGGGAGAGTGACAGGGGAGAGTGACAGGGGAGAGTGACAGGGGAGAGTGTAACAGAGGAGAGTGTGACAGGGGAGAGTGCGACAGAGGAGTGTGACAGAGGAGAGTGTGACAGGGGAGAGTGTGATAGGGGAAAGTGTGACAGGTCAGAGTGTGACAGGGGAGAGTGTGACAGGGGAGAGTGCAGGCTGGGGAGCTCCAGGAACAGGGAGATATGAAGGCAGGGAGATCTTGTCCTACTGACCACAGATCTTCAGTGGGGCCTCCAGCTCCAACAGGATGGGCTGGCTGAGGAAGATCTCTCTGGACTTGATGCACAGCCCCCGCACCTCCGCCTCAGTCATCTGGACGATCTTTCCAGGACGACATCCCCGCACTGGAGAGAGACAGAAGGGCATCCTTGCCATCAACATTATTTTAACGATTCATCATCATCACCATTTTGACCATTTTCATTCGCCTATTATCATCATCATTGTCCTAGTCGGTACAACCATCATGATTATCTTCATCACGGTAGCAACCGTAACGTTTTTATGACCATAACCACCATTCGTACAGCCTAGGCTTCATCTGAAGGACTTTCAGCCTTATATGGCACAGAACAGAAATGTCAGTTGGTCTGTAAACCAAGCTCAGCCAACGCTAAGTCCTTACTCCTACCTCCCAGACTGTTTACATGCTACACACTGTGGTTGGTGCCTACAGTAATGAAAGAGACTGAACTTAGCCTATGCTTGCATTAGTCTAGTCAATTCTAATTTGCACGCAGCCAGTCTCTGAGTCAGTCTGGAGAAAATCTAATCAAAGGTCGCGTTTGCTTAAAGGGGGAGTCTTCAAACCAGCTCATTTAGGCAACCCTTGCCACGCCCCCTCGGTGTCTCAGCCAGTCGATCCAGACAGCTAGAGGATGAACAATGGCCATGATTTGCTTAGACAAACCCCAAACCGAAGAGTTAAGCAACAGCCTGACTAGCCATTTTAACCTTTATACCCGCCTTGCTACCACATGAAGATTACAATGCATGTGTGTGTGTGTGCGTGTGGGAGACACACTCAGCAGAGATGTATGTCTGACTCCTGTTCCCTTCAAAGGGAGACATATGATGGCGTGTTCTCACTGGGAGCAGTCTGAGCAGGATTAACAAGTGTGGCATGTCCTCCACACCCCTATGGCCCTCGGGTAAAGCGCACGACACACACACGCACACGTACACGTACGTGCACACACACACACACACACACACACACACACAGCCTCCTTACATGCAGGCACATAAATGGAACCATGCATAACAAAAACTGTAATCTCACTGATTCATATCGTTTTATGCAGTTGGACTTGTTTCTAGTACAACTGTCTTACTTAGTGACTTAATTGAAGTGAAATAACACATTCTGTTCTTATTCTTTCTGCACTGGGAACCAAATGTACATCTTTATAAGCCTGAGGAAACTCCTACACCAATATTTTCACACTTCAATTCATTTTTTTCAGTGTGGCATCTACCTTCCTGGAGAGCAGTCAATTCTGAGTGAGACAGTACCAGAAAGGAGAGTCATGCCACCAAGCCCAGAGTTCACACAGTCTCATTTCATCAATCTACCCCTAACTGCCTCCAGGAGCTTCCTGGTCCAAAAATGCAGAGGTAGTGCTTATGTCATCGCATCACAGCTGAGCGAGCTAAGGCAGCCTTGCAAAGACGGTTTGGCGGCCTTAAGTGCATAGCTTTTGCAGGCAGGCACTTTTAAAAAGGGGATTAGGTCTGAAAGACCATGGATGAAATGAAGCCATGGCGACAATTTGTTCCCATCACAAACTCCCAAGTGGGGCAGTCAGAATGAGTTCAATGGGAGGTCTGCGTGGGCATTTTATGTGTGAGTAAGTGTGTGTGTATGTGTGTGTGTGTGTGTGTGTGTGTGTGTGTGTGTGTGTGTGTGTGTGTGTGTGGACGGGGACAACTGAATCAGGCGTGTCCACTGAGTTGACTTTTCATTGCCATTACATTTTCTGACAGCATAAGAACGTATTACGTCATGTTGAGATAGCTGACCGTGCAAGCGAGTCCGGGACAACAAGTCTCCATAGATGCTCAGCTTTTGTGCAGCGCAAATACACAAGCTTTCCTTAACACAAGACCTACCTTCATGCATCAGCTTAACACAGGACAGCAGTGTCCATTTCTTACGGCCCTGTCGACTAGTTGCGTTGTCTTCTCGGGAGCTTTCAAACAGTTCTACCAATTCTAGCTTTGCGGAAAAGCGTGCGTGTAGGAGTGTTTCAGAGTGAGCTGATTTATGATATCATAATTCGGCAGTGAGACATTTTAATATAATCTACGATTACCATGTACGATATCAGAGTCTGTGATCGCCAACGTAGGAAAGCTGCAATGGCAAAGAAGTGTCGAGCTTTAGAGAATTATGACCGTATACGAAATATGTCTCGCTGGGGCGTAGAGGAAACCGCGCTTGGAGGACAGAGATGGGGTGGCTATAGGTTTACGTGTTTATGTGTTTGAGCTACATAGGTCTATTTGATAGGCGTGATAGCGACCATATCGTGTCAAGGGCAAGAGGTCCTAGCTCAAAGTGAGCGAGACGCGGAAACAGCTGTCACTGAAGTAGGTGTCAGTCGCTCACACTGTGGTGTACCGACTCTGCATAGCAACCGCCTAAAATGTAAGACGTTAGCGAGCGATGGAGCAAGCAGTGCTGCTCTCTTGCTGCAAATGTGTAGTAGACTATCGAAAACCTATACAGTTAAAATGGTCAGGAGGGATTTCCTCCGGTAGACGTGAAGATGATTGAAGACGATGTTGAACAGCAACCGTAAAAGGAGCAGACGACGGCCGCACACCACACTAGCTGTGGGGCCACTGTTTATAAACATTGTTGGGTAGCTATCTAGCTAGAGCTAGCTAACTACCCGGCTTTCGCTTTTAATAATGTCACTATCCGTCTAACATAAAGGTGTGTGAATCGTTAAAACCACGCAGTGCCACGCATAGTTAGAAGAACGGTCACGTCTCAGGACACATTCATAGGCTACTCACCTTCCAAAAGCCGAGAGATGATACTGTCCACGTTCAACTCGGTCTCCGCCATCTTCGCTACTGAAGTTCGGGGCGGAATGTTCAGTTTCTTCACGTTCAACGCCAGAGGGAGTTCCCAACTGTTTCGTTGTGGCGTGCGTTTCATAGAGGTGCAAAATAAAATCCTACAGTACCTTAACACAATCATAAAATCGCCACAAAAAAATTAATAAAGAGAATGTGGAGTTTCAGAAAAAACTTGTATTTATTAAATAATAACACCTCACGCTTGTAATGTATACAACTGATGCATTTATTTGACTGTATGGAGAAGTGCAACATACTTTCGACCAAAGTTTCCTCTTGTGAAATAGTTTAAGATGAAAGCAAAAATATATAGGCTACAGCAACTGTTAAAGAACATTATACTACAGGCTTGGCAAATCGACATTAAATGATAAAGTTGTCCAAATTAGCACGGTCTAATTACATTATTATACATTACATAAAAATACCATAATATTTACAACAAAATACACAGTGTTGGTCCAAAACAAGGTACTGAACAAAAATGAGAGCCTATGTTCTTATGAGCGCTACAACATTTACATATGCTGTGCATGTGTGTGTTTAGGATTTATCAGTTTAATTCAAAGCAGTATTATTTGAGGACAGCTTGGTGTTTTATAAATGGGCCTTGTTATGGTCTAAGACCTTAGCACAGGGCAAGTGAATCAATGATTTCATCCACACTGGAACAGATGGAGAGGCCAGGCACAATTGTTACATGAACCCTATTTATGATTAAACCACATCTAGAACACAGTTCCCTTCATCTCACTCTCCTCCGACTTCATCTTCCTCCTGTTTCTCTTTTCCCTATAGGAGAGGAGGAGCCACGTTACACTCCAGCCAATCAGAAGTCCTGCGATCGCCAGCACCGCAGCTGCCCATGCAGGCACATTGTCAGAGCAGGTTGAGTTGAGAGGTGTGGCTGTGCTGGTTGTTTGGATGCCATTGGTGGTGGTGGTGGTGGTGGTGGTGGTAGTAGTGGGGAGCTCAGCAGGGAAACTGTTGATATTGGTGAAGATGTAAGGTTGCTCCTGAAGGATGAAAGAAGGCCATTCAGTTATTTATGCGGTGCGATTACAGTCAGTCTCATTGAAAGTCCACTTTGCTAATATACCCAACAAAGCTTACCTCGGTGGGGCACTTAATCCTATTTCTATCATTTGTAAAGTTGTTGTAGGACTGTTTTCGGCCCACTGGCTCCAACTGTAATGAGTTGAAGAAGCGCAGGTTAAATCATCAGATGTTCGGTCGAACACAGTTACAAAAACAAGCCCCTTGGTTTCCTAATTCCACTGTTGTGGCTTTGCATCCCTACCATGTTATTCCAGAGAGCTACAGCCATGTCAGCATGTCCACGCTCACTGAAGTGGAAGCAGTCCACTGAGAAGTAGGTGACGTCTGGTTTCCCTTCCTAAGAGACAGTCCATTCGGTCACACTGTACTTCCCTACTGCATTGTTTTATGAGGTACAATTCATGCGGTGTCTACTAACTTGACTTGTTTATGGTTACGTGTGTGTGTGTCTGCGTGTGTGCGCGCGTGCGGTTTGCGTGTGTGTTGATGGTGGACATACCGTGTTGATAGGAACTACGGAGTTCTTGAAGTAGGGTTGGAGAACAACGGTAAAGTCTTCTCGGCGGTCATAGCGACCTCCATTGATCAGGTTCTCTGTCTCAGTCTAGGGGACACAAACACAGTAGGCCCTGTCACACGAGGTATCGAGCTGCTGTTCCGGTCCCTTGGGTTTTTTTCTCAGTTGATTCATGCTACCATCCCTTTTGGGATGTTGTTTATTGACGTAAACATTTTTTCAACAACTCCTATGTTGTGCGGAACTTGACATTTCTCTGTATATCTTCCTTGTTACTCTGTGTTCGGTACCCTGGGATTAACCATTGAAATAAGGATAGAAATGTGCACGTCCGGCCCTTGAATATCTGAGGCACGTGCACATGCGTTTCCTGCGCATCACTTTGGATAAAAGCATCTGAAACTATGTATTACACGCGTCCAATTCACTGACCTGTAGTTCACGATTGATTCGCTTGATTTCAGACAGTTCCATGGAGTCCTCTCCTGGTTGTAGGAAACATGGACAAACATTCCTGAAACAGAAGAAACATGTTTATAGTGGTTATCGAAGTGAGCATCTCTATCGCCATTCTGGACTCAAGTGGAAGTGCATGGCTGTATTTCTCTCCATATATAGATCTATATAGATCTCTATATAATATAGATCTATATAGATCTATATATCTATATATATATATATATAGAACTCTATATATATTTAAATGGCTGTATATATGAAGTTATTTTTTTCCTAGGACATCTGTGAAATAACATTTGAGCAAAGCAATCTGTCTTTGTCACAGGGTCCTTCAGACACAAAGCTACACGTTTGTCAATAGACTGCACTCTGATTGATCAGCATGGTGATTTATGGATCTGTAGTTGAATGCTACAATTGTCAGTATGGATAAACTGACTGCGCATTTCATCACTCAGGGGACCTCTGAACTCCGATAAACCTTTTTGCGAAAAGCTTTTAAGGAATTGACACACTAAGAAACAAAGAAAAGCATATATTTGACCAAATAAATGAATTGTAGGACACGCTTGTATTGATTTTTTTTGATAGACTGATTGATTAGCTGACATACTGTTGTAGAAGGTTGCATCCAAGACTGTCTCTCTTCACTCTGCGGAGACCTACAATCTCCAGGATCCCTAACACGTTTACCATCACCCGGGGAACCTGGGGTTACCAACAAGGACAAAACATAGACATGAAAAGAGAATAACTAACTTCGTTCACCGTTGTTATTTCACATTTCTAATACACAATGTATTCAGTTTTGTTCATCCATGTTATCATACAACAACGTTCAAAAATAATCTAGTTCATCAAATTGAATGGATCGGTCTCATCACATTTAAATTATTATTTTTTGAATGGCTTTGAAAATCAATTTCATTCAGGTGTTATATTGAAAATGATAATTACTGAAATGGGCAATTAGTAGAGTGTACAGTATATTATTACCTCATTGTAGAGCATATCCAAGCTTGTCATCATATGATGACTGTAGTTCTTAGGTGACAATGAGGCCTGTGTCAAAACATGGAAATACCATTGTTAACATAAACAGAAGGTAGTACATAAAAACACATGCAAATCGCTTGAAAACCAGTGGAACCACATCACAATTTGTACTAAAATGTGCAACATTGCACTGGCTGTAAGACACTGGGAATAGTGAAAGTCGGGCTATATCATAAGCAAAGAAGTTGACTAAAAGACTAATGCTGGAAGTGCTCTGACCTGTAAAGGTAAAATGACTGTTACAAATTAGGTGGAACGCCAATTTAAAACATGCACTGGAAGAAATACGATCGCTAATGCTTGTTAAGTCGTGACACTTGGAGCAAGAAATGATCCTGTCTTGGATGATTCTGTTAAAAGGAACAACATAAAAGGAGGGTGGAGGAGGACGGGGGGTACGTATAGAGGGGAGGGTCAACGAGCGAAGGAGGGGGCGGCTGAGGACGAGCGGAGGCGGGGGAGGGGAGCATAGGGGATGAAAAAGATCTGACAGAGAATCATATCTTGAGTGTTTAAAACAGACAGAGGGAGAAGCGAAGAGAGAGGTGTCTTTCTTGTTGATAGAAGTTGGGAACACAGGCCGTGTGTGTCTCTGTGCAGAGAGAAGAGAGAGAGAAGAGAGAGAGAGAGAGAGAGAGAGAGAGAGGGAGGGAGAGAGAGGGAGAGGAGAGAAGACGAGAGGATAGAGAGGAGAGAAAAGAGAGATGGAGAAGGAGATCCTATGACATAAGATGATCGTTCAAACGAAACCTTGTCTGCAATACAACAACGACGGTCGCAGTGCTCGGTTAGCCTGACACGCCGTCGATGATGTCATCGCACAATAGAAACACATAGTGATCACTGAACAATACAGAGGACATTTCTGCTTAGCATCTAGCATGGCTTAACCTGCTAATAATCTGCATTAGAAAGAGCAGAAACGAATCCCAGGAACGCTGAAGGGAAAGTTGTGACAGGGTTGGCTTTCCTATCTCCCCGACCGGAAATCATCAGAGTGAAAACTCTGACGAGAGTTATGAACCCCTCTGATAAGCCCTTGGTCTTATGTGTGCAGCACGTCACATCTGAAGGACACCCTCACCCTGTCGTTGCAGTACTGACACAGGTCGTTCCCCCCGATGAACAGCGTCACCAGCTTCCAGTCGTTCTGGAAATTCACAGCCTAGAAAAGCAGACAGAGAAGTGAGGAGGAAGGTCGGGAGTTCCTGTCGATCGCAGTTCGGCTCTCGTCCTGTTTTCTAGTTGATTGTGCATCACATTTCCAAGAGCAGAGGAAAGACTCACAGGGTTAATCTTCATGGCATCGATGAGCTTTCTTATCTGTCCTGGAATTTCCCTGTGTAAGATCAAGAATCCATTTTTCTTCAGGTCAATTTCAGCTAATACCTGTACAATCAATACCTAATCATGTGTACATAGCATTGCCATAATAATGATATGCCAGATCAGTTGAATTCATGTATTTCTCGACGTGGAGAGAAAATAGGAAGAGAAAGAGAGATGGAGAAGGAGATCCTATGACATAAGATGATCGTTCAAACGAAACCTTGTCTGCAATACAACAACGACGGTCGCAGTGCTCGGTTAGCCTGACACGCCGTCGATGATGTCATCGCACAATAGAAACACATAGTGATCACTGAACAATACAGGGGACATTTCTGCTTAGCATCTAGCATGGCTTAACCTGCTAATAATCTGCATTAGAAAGAGCAGAAACGAATCCCAGGAACGCTGAAGGGAAAGTTGTGACACGGTTGGCTTTCCTATCTCCCCGACCCGAAATCATCAGAGTGAAAACTCTGACGAGAGTTATGAACCCCTCTGATAAGCCCTTGGTCTTATGTGTGCAGCACGTCACATCTAAAGGACACCCTCACCCTGTCGTTGCAGTACTGACACAGGTCGTTCCCCCCGATGAACAGCGTCACCAGCTTCCAGTCGTTCTGGAAATTCACAGCCTAGAAAAGCAGACAGAGAAGTGAGGAGGAAGGTCGGGAGTTCCTGTCGATCGCAGTTCGGCTCTCGTCCTGTTTTCTAGTTGATTGTGCATCACATTTCCAAGAGCAGAGGAAAGACTCACAGGGTTAATCTTCATGGCATCGATGAGCTTTCTTATCTGTCCTGGAATTTCCCTGTGTAAGATCAAGAATCCATTTTTCTTCAGGTCAATTTCAGCTAATACCTGTACAATCAATACCTAATCATGTGTACATAGCATTGCCATAATAATGATATGCCAGATCAGTTGAATTCATGTATTTCTCATAATGGCAGTCTTATAAAGGCTAGTTTTCTAGCAGAACAGAGTTCAGTGTAATAACAGCACTCACGCTATTTTGGCTCCAGAGACCGCCAAGTTGAAGCCTGCATTCCCAGTGCCATCACCTTTTGACGTCCCCTGGATACTGGGGTTAAACTTCTTCAGAATATCTAAACAGACACAGAATGGTGATGAACTCATAGTAAAACACAATTCATTTTGATAGACTAAGAATTAGGATTTGCCTCGTGATCTCAGAGTGCATAAGGTAGCATGAACTAGATTTCATTTATTATCGTTTTCATTTGATGCATTTTATTTCTATTTCTTGATCTAATAACATGGGTTGGAGATTTACTTGGTAGTGTTGTGACCGTCTCAAGGGATTCATCTCCTCCAATGCTGGTGAAAAAAAACAACAAATCTTATTCATATAATTCATTAAACTGTGAAACCCTTACAAGTCATTGCCCCCCATAGGTTATTGTGGTCAGGCCATGTTTTAATCATCCGTGGCCACAAGAAACAGAATCGGAGATTTAGGCTAGATTGGCAACACGGGATGAGCTCCTAAATAATTCTTCGCAAGATTCAAAGGAAATGCATCACATTCATCCACGCCGCCATCACAAGTGATAACAGCCTGTTGAGATTGCACGGTGTTCGTGTGCCCTTAACAACAAACTGTAGCCATGCATTATTAAGATGTGGCCTCACATACGTTACAGTATCACATGCGCTCGCCTTAATCACTTGCGGTCCCTAATGATCTCACACCTCATTAAGTCGTGGCCGCAAGGTATCGATCCTGTGGCCACGCGTGACTAACTGGCAGTCATGTTTCTCCCACCAATGACAACACGGAGGCATATTCAGAGTCATGATGTGGCCTCTCACCTCCATGACACTCCTCTGTTCTCTGTAGTCAGCTGCATCAGGTTCCTGGCTCGGGCCCCAAAGGCAGCCTGACACAATAGAAGACAGAGGGGTCATCACAGGGAGATTCAAAGGGAACAGTTCATAAAACCTGAGATTCTGGGGACGGCTGGTGACTTCCTCCAGGCCCACTCACAGTCAGAGAGTCCCCCACTGCAGCCACCACCTTGACATCTCCAGGTTTCAGCCGGTGAACTGAAAGAGGGGATCAACGACGTGAACAGGGGAGCACTAGGACACAATGCAAAACCACGACCAGCACTGTTGATGCCCCTCCCCCATCCAATTCTCCACGCCCCCCCCCCCCCCCCCCCCCCCGCCCCGCCCCGCCCGCCCTGCCGTCTCTCTCACCTGAAGTAGGTACGCTCTCAGACGGAGCCGTGTTCACACAGGAGAAATCACTTCCCCAATTCTACAGAATTACAGACAGACACACAATATTCGCAATGTTAAACCCTCGGTAATCTAAATTTCAATCTGAAAAACAAATGAACGCTCCATGACCTACTGTACCATGATTGGTGGAGGGGAGGGAGGAGGGCCCTGATAGGTGTAGTTGCTGTTGTGGGCTGTCCTTATGAAGGGTACGGTCTGATCCGGAGACAAACAAAAACAGAGTAATCTATCTCCACATGTACATATTAGATATTCTACAATCACTTCCAAGAACTGCACTGAAAACTGTCAGAGAAAAAGGTTTAATCTCTGGACACGTCACCACCTTATCCAGTCTGTATTACCTTAGAAGGACACAGCAAAGGCACGCCACCAGAAAAGTCTTGGGTGAAGGTCTTGTTTCCCACTGGCTCGAGCTAATATAGAGCGACATACACAACTCAGGTTATTGGGAATGGGAATGACGTGCTGAGAGGTGCTGCAGTTTACGCATAGGCACGAAGAATACCATGTTGTTCCAGATACCACTGGCCATGAGTCTGTGGGCTTTCTCACTGAGGTGGAAACAGTCTGGGGAGAAGAAGGAGCGGTCAGGGCGGCCATCCTGAGAGAGAGAGAGAGAGAGAGAGAGAGAGGTAGGGGAGAGGGGAGGGGAGTGGGAGGCAGCAAGAGAAAAACAGTTGGCACATGAACCCAGGTAAGCGCTGTAACATTGTTCCACGTAGGCATGACAATGGATCATCCAGTTTGATATGTGCATGTAGCCTGAGAATAGGATCAGTGCCAGCCTGTAGGGACTCTCACCTCCAGCAGGGGGAGGTAGATCTCTCTTAGGAAGGGCTGCAGCACCACAGTAAAATTGTCATGGGTGTCATAGCGCCCTGTGTCCACCAGCTCTCTCATCTTACTCTGAGAAGACACACAGACAGGGAGAGAGGCAGACAGGGTTAGAGGCAAACATGGTTATAGGCAGACAAAACCAGTCTTTTATCCAGAGTAATAGGAACTAATGCAAATGTTACAATCGTTTTTCTTTGAAAAACCTATTGAAGTTGTGGGTCCATTACACACCCACTGCCAAAAACTACAAACAGGTCAGCCATTACTCTCCTTCCACCAGCCAGCGGCCTGCGTACCTGGTAAGCTCTGTTTGTGTCTTTGAGCAACTGGAGTTCACTTGAGCCCTCCTTCGGCTTCACCACACAAGGGCACATGATGCTGAGGAACAAGCGGAAACTCGACAATGAACATGAATAAATCACGAAGAACCGTCTGTGGGGAGTCATGCGCGCGGAGCCAAAAGCATGACACGATGGGCTTGAATGTGCTCTCAGGCTGGTAGAGCGGCATGTACGAGCACGGGGAAGTTGTGGCCTAATGGTTAGGGAGTCGGACTTGTAACCTTCAAGTTGCTGGTTCGATTCTCGCACCGGCAGGAATTGAAGGTGGGGATTGTGAATAAACAGCACTCTCTGCCTTCGATACCATGACTGAGGTGCCCTTGAGCAAGGCCTCAAACCCCCAGTTGCTTCCTGGGCACTGGAGCAATAGCTGCCCACTGCTCCGGGTGTATGTTCACTGTGTGTGTGTGCTGTTGCCCACTACTCACTGCTGTGTGTGCACTTGGATGGGTTAAATGCAGAGGTAAATTTTGAGTATGGGTCTCCATACTTGACAATACATCACTTCACTTCACAGTATGAATGTGTCACTCACTTGACAAGCCAGGTGGGGCAGTTGACACTCTTATCCTGGTGCAGCAGACGGAGGGGCACAATGTTCAACATCTCAGCTAGATTCACTATGGCACGAGGCACCTGGAAACCACCGGGTCACGTCAAACACAGGAAGCTGTTCAGACACTTGTTTCAATGCTAGAGTGCCCTTTGTTCAACAGACAGACAGACAGACAGTCATTTCAACTGTAGCTTACCTCTCTGTGTAGGATGTCCAGAGCTTCCCGGATGCGACCAACCACGTTATTGGCTGAGTGGAAAACCTATCAAAACAGGGGAGTCAGAACCAACACCGTATCGTGTTCTAATGTTGTAGCAGATGTAAGTCAATGTTAATTATTCATTTGGACACTCGCTTACTGAATCGGTGCAGAAGTCACACAGGTCGTTGCCTCCGATGAACAGGGTGATCAGTTTCCAGTCATTCTGGAAATCAACTCGCTGTGAAGGAGGATTTGACCATCAGCCTTTTGGGATTCACTCACGCAGTCTAATGTTGCAACGTGCTGTGTGTGCTTGAGCTGATGTGAGTTTGAAGATGTTTCATTTTGACTCACCGGGTCATTCTTCATCTTGTCTATTATTACACGAGCCTGCTTGGTCATGTCACTGAAAAGGGCAACGCAGTCATGTTACACGAGGAAGCAGGGGAAAATGAGAGAGAGAGGACAAGACAGAGTGAGAACGAGAGAAGAGAGAGAAAAAGAGAGCGAGAAAGAGAGAGAGAGAGAGCGAGAACGAGAGAGAGAGAGAGAGAGAGAGAGAGAGAGAGAGTAACTGACCTGCTGGTGGCTCCAGGTACAGCCTGGTTGAGGAAGGCTTTGGGGGAGTCCTCACTCCCTATTCCCGTGGAGAATCCAGTCAGCAAGGGGTTAAACTCCCTCAGGATATCTGTACAGCACAGCCACAGGGGTTTACATAGTTAGAGCAAGCCTTACCTGCCAACAGTCACATAACGTAGCATTGAGAAGCAACACACCCAAACACTCTTCTAACATTGTAGGATATGGCAGCATGTTATTCACGAAAAAATCGATATCAGTAGCATTTGAATCCAGTGGTAAGATCTAGATTGTTCTGCTGGATATCTGGTATGCGGCAAGTTCCCTTTCAGTGATAAGATCCTTCTCGGTTTATTATTTAAGTGTTGAAGCAATCATAAATGGTTATCATTTACTATCAGTGGTCAGGCACAGTAGCATTAACACTGTCGCACATTTCTAAACCACCATATTGTTGTTATGTTCATTAACAGTTATGTGTTGTATAGTTTTATAAAAATGCTAAGTCTAAGGTCACGCACTTGGCACGGTGGTGACTGTGGTCAGGTTCTCATCACCCCCGATGCTGAAAGACAGACACACCATGTTAGTTTTCAGGGCTGCTGAGAGACAGCAACCATGGAACTCAAACAGATAGTTTCTCTACGTGTATGTAGATATTTGACAGCCAGTGATCTATTGCACACCTCCATGACAGTCCTCTGTACTCGTTCATCACCAGCAGGATGTTGTTTTGGTCTTTTGCGCCAACCCCATTGGCTGCCTGTGGAAAGAGATGATAGGCTGACACTATTGTCCACTACAACTAAAACAAATCCCCAAAGAGAGCTAAGGGGAAGAAGAGAAACGATTGGAGCAGATAGCTAACATGACCCGCCCACCGTTATGGAGTCTCCGAGGGCTGCTACCACTTTGATATCCCCAGGTCGAACCTCATGAACTGCAGGGACAAAACAGACAACGTCCACGTCAGCTAGAACCGTACAGTGACTGCTGGGGGTGTGTTGAGCTAAGGCTCTGAACCCTTTTACCTGAGGTGGGGACTGTAGGGGATGGACTGCGATCTGTACAGGGAAGCTCTGAGCCCATGATCTGCACACACACACACACACACAAGATATATAGATCATTTGTACGTGTGTCTTAAACGTGCTTCCACAGCAGCATCAGGACGTGTGACAGATGGTAAGGGAGATGAAGACGTACAGAGTCACTGAGAGGGTGGGCCTCCCCGCTGTTGGTGGAGGAGAGATCCTGGGATGGAGAGTTAAGGTGAGTCCTTAGGAACGGCTGCTCCTGGATTTGGGCAGGAGAGAGGAGTGTGAGAACGAAAGAGAACCAAGTGTCCAGTACAGTTAATCTAGGCTTACCCTTCTAAGTATTTGATGTCTAAAGTCTGAGAGGGGAAGAGCTCTGAATTATGGGGTGATGGATTTTGGGAAGCTGCTCGATTTGATCCGATTTCTTTCTGATTTCCACTAGAACGTGTCTCACCTCAGTGGGGCAGGATATGCTGTTGACGTTGTTGTCCTTCACTTCAGTCGGACCTGTCATTGGCTGAAGCTGGGGAAGAGATAATCGTGATGGTCAAGGTCGGGTCTCAGGTTATCTCATC
The DNA here is from genome assembly GCA_036571765.1 of Plecoglossus altivelis. NCBI lineage: Eukaryota > Metazoa > Chordata > Actinopteri > Osmeriformes > Plecoglossidae > Plecoglossus > Plecoglossus altivelis. The sequence continues at coordinate 12,039,123 of BROE01000009.1, forward strand.
CTATGTAATCATCAGACCACACTGATAAACTTTGTAGAGGCTAAGAGAGCCTGAGGGAAAATCATAATGGAACCCATAAACAACAACTCTCTTCATCGGTTATCTAATCTCCAATACTTGTAAATAATCATAAAGTCAATTTGTTATCAATTGCTGGAAGACTAGCTGAGTCACTGGTGCCACCAAGGGCCAACACTGTGACATCAAATTCTCTCAAGGAACACCCTCTCTTAGATCGATGATGTTTGATGCAGTTCTTGCTGTTACAATGTGCTCTGTGAGAAAACATTTTCCCCATGTTTGGTGTCCAGGATGTGTTTACTGGGAACTTACCAGGTTGTTCCACAGCTGAAGAACAAGCTCGGTGGTGTCCGATGAAAAACCGATTTTCTGCAATGAACAAATCAATTTGCATTTGTCTCATCGTTGTTCATGCAGCCTCATTTCCATAAACTCTGGCACTACGACATCTGTGGCAATAACCTGGATTTTATCGTTGCTATTAAGCTAGTTATTATGTATTATAACAATAAAGGTGAACAGCATTATATGTGCGGTCCTTGTGTTCACTCACTGGGTCAGAGACCACCGGGCTGTCGTGTAGAAGGACAGCAAAGTCCTCCCTCTCTCTGAGCCACGTCTGTCTTCGCAGGACACCGTCCAGAGACTCCTGGAGACAGGGGTAATCAATAACAGCACTAACACACAGAAAGCTCGCATGCACACAAGGATCCCTGGCGCAAAATCTCTTACAGTTCAACAAGCTCCTTCAGCTTCAAACACAAAGCCTGAGTCCCACGGGCCCCATCAGACACACACACACACACACACAGCGATAAAGACGTTGATTGATGTGTAGTGTACCTGCAGTGCTCTTGTAGAAATAGCTCTCTGTAACCGTAGGTTTGCTTTGCTATCCTCCTTCATACACGAGCATGACCTGCAAATCAAGCATCCAAATGATCTCACAGCTTTTACAACCTCACGCGACATCACATTGCAACTGTTGTAGGCTACACGGGAATACAAATTGCAAAACAACAGCACATGTTGAGTACTGTAGAGTGTAACTTAAGGTTGTGTATTATAGAATGTTCTGTGACTGTGTGGCTGTTTGGCGAGGAGACACCGACCTGTCCTGATGAGAGGACACTTCAGAGAGCTCACTCCAGACCACAACATGAACCAGGCTGTGATGCAACTGCGGGAGGCCAACACACAATGCAATAATCAAATACTTGTTTATCTGAATCTTAAAAGGGAATGTAGGGGGTCAATTTGATAATTGAACCTCCGAATCTGATACTCTATGATAGACAAACCTAGATATAAACAGGAATACACAAAACGAAAACATTGACAGACACACTGAATAGAAGACAGACCTTTTTAAGCAACACCTCCAGGGCAACTTCCACCTCTTTGACTGTGGACTCCACCTGTGTCCTCGCCTGGGGAACAAGACAATGTTTTTGTCTCCACCGTGTCTCAACAAGCTCTCCCAACAGGACGTGTAGATGTACAAGGATGTAAGGGACACTATATGGGCCTGTGCAGTATGATGTGAAAGCTACAGGATCCTACAGTACCTCCAGGGAACAGGCACACACAGAGTCTGCAGGGACGAACAGCAGCACCAACCCCCAGTCTCTGTCTGTCCTTCTGGCCTGAAAGACACACACACACACACACACTAAGTGCTGACAAAGTGATATCGTAGTAATTGAAAAGGCAGAGCCAGGTTTGAGCCAGCCACAGCGAGCGAGATAGAATACCTGATGATTTGAGAAGGCGAGAGCCAGATCTTCAGCCTGCTCCACCAGACTCCTATGACCCATGAACAGACATATTGTAAACAATGACAGCACTTGGGTAAAATGTGTGTCTGTGTGTGTGTGTGTGTTTGTTCGTGTTTACCTGTGCTGATAGGTGGATTGCTGGGGTAGGGGTGCCACATCAGTGTTGAACATAGACAGCAGTTCTGTGAGTAGTTGGGTTGGGGGAGGACCACGGAGAGAGAAAAGGATGGGAATACAAAATGATGAATGAATACACATCATAATCATGAGAACGTTCTTAGGGAAATCATTTTATATTGAACCAGTCACTTTGTTTCTTTGTATACATACTGTACACTCTCATTAAGACAGAGAGATGGGGTCAATGGCCTTATTGTTTTTAAAGACCAATGTTATCAGCACGTGTAGATAACAGTTCAAATAGATCCATTTATTGATGCCCTGCGTACCAAGAAAATGCTGCGAGCCAGCCCGGCTCAAGATGGTTGCCAAACTGACATATCTGAGCAGTTTCAGTATTAGCTTTTTATCTTTGGCCATGCGTTTTACTACCTTGCTAAAGATAATAGCGAACAGTAGTGTGAAAGAGCAATTGATTCTGTCCTGTCCCTTCTTTCAAGGTTTCATTATTTTGAAGAGGACAGACAGAGGTCCAGATGGTTAGATGGTGTGTATGAATACGACCATAATTCAGTCACAAAACCCGGCTTGTTACGGTCACACTTCCGGTAACATTTCCATGAACTCTGACCTCTTTAACTTGAAACAAATGTTGTGTTCTTTTTTACAGCGAGGGCATTAGCGAACTGGTAGATAAGATCAAATCTGTTCTGCTTTACGTTTCTGAAAGATTACTACAAAAACTGAGATGAAGAAAGGGGGTATTGTTCCTCAAGCCCATGGTATTAATCAGTGACAGAAACATGAATTGGACGCTGCTGTAGCGTATGGAGTTCACAGTTCTGGACGGAGCAGACCATGTTTCAATAAGGAAACGGATACTAAAACACAATGTCCACCCACACACAGAAACTGTTGTGACAAATATATTTCACGGCTTTAGAGAGGAAGTGAACCCAAGGCTGCTTTTAATCAACTTGTGTTTGATTCCATCTCTGGCAGCCCTACCAAACTGGGAAAACGCCAACATCAATAATGCACTGTAGAAAGTGCATTCAAACGAATAACAGCTCGCCGGGTGATAAACCTTGAAATCCTCCCATCAGTCTGCAGCTTGTTCTAGAGCAGATGTGAAACAGCTTTTTGGGGCCACATTTTGCAGTTGTTCTTGATGTAGGAACTGGAAATATAAATTGTTTTCATAAAGGCATTGGATTGAGAATAAGAATTCAAACTTACCAACTACTCCACTGACAATGACTCTGTCTCCCCTATGGTGGCAAGTGAAATTGAGCACAGTGTGAGGAACATGTAAAAAATAATGGACGAATCAGACATCCATCCATCTGACACAGTGGCCAATCAGACGACTTCATGTCTTTGAACCCCATCCAATGAACACAAGAGTTGTGATGACAAAACGATGGCTGCTTACCCGTGTGAGTGTGGAATTCCCATGGTCGCCACAACGGCAACGTCAGCTGGCCTAAGAGCATGAACTGATGGAGAAGCATAAGAGACACATCAGTGACTGGGAGGTCATGGATGTGTGAACATGGCATCTGTACAAGAAGGCTTGAACGACATGTGGATGAATCAGAATACATTAGCTCGGATTTCTTTGAATCCATAAATGTCTGATTTTACCAGAGGATGCAGGGAGAGCTGGTGCAGTAGAGCAGAGGGTTGTGGGGTACATCTTAGTCTGTAAGGCAGACATACAGCACATGGTTTGGGCTCATTTTCTGGAAGACGGTACTGTCAGCGATGTGAGCGACACATGGTGCGAGACTGACGGGACAAACACAGTCAAACACAAACCTTCTCTGACTCCTCCACAGGGACGTCCTTGGGGGCTTCATGAATGGAAGAGGCATCTAGACGTGGTTGAAATGAAAAAAAAATCAAATGAAACGGCATGTCAGACAGAGACATGTTTTGTTGGAAGTGATCCACATGTTACAATCAGGTGATTTTCCTTAAACAGCAGTCATTTTATGTCTATGTAACCGCTACCAGGACTTTGGATATTGAGCAAAGACATACTGGAGCCATAAGTCCTACTCACTGTATACCATATCTTCTAATAGGCTACAGTGTGTATCTGGGTGTCTAGGATAAGAACATTTCACTAGAAAGGACAAACATTTGGCATCATGTGAACTTGAAATACCGTAACTGATGTTGCCCTTGTGTCCATGACACATTAACCGTAATAGGTTACTTCAGTATTTCCTTGTCTACGAATTCCAAGTTCAATATCATTCACAGATTCACATCCAGCCCACTGAATTTCAGTGATTTCTCCCAATGTAGGATTTGTATGTCCAACATAATGCAATTCGTACGAAGGAGACCTTACCTGTTATCTGGGCACAAGGACCCAAAAGGGTCATGGCCAATGTAGCCAGAAGAATCAGTCCAGCTTTATCCATGCTGATAGCAGAGCCTTACTGCACTGCACTGTCTAGTAGTCCTCTCTGTTTCTCAATCACTGTCACTTGTCCTGCTTTGTCAGAAAGTCTTCCTTGGGTTGTCCTGTCCACTGTTTTATTCTCACCCTCCCTTTTATCTCCTCATCTAATCTCGGAACAACACATATCTCTAACCGCATGCCCCTCCCCTTACCTGCAGCCCCACTCACTGCCCACCTGTGTGGCCGTTTTTAGTCTTTGTCTCTACATGCACCTCAGACTACATTAGGGTTCATAAGTTTCACAATAGTTTTGGAGTCAGTTCTTTGGACCTCTTGGACTCAATGATAACTACTCTAGCGGAGACTTGTATTTGTAATTTGGCATGTTTAAGGGTGTGTGTGTGTGGGGGGGGGATACATCACCCCTTCCTCCTCATGCAGGATTTACAAGATGACTGTGAAGTTGTTGTTAGCGTAGACACGTGTTAGCGCACACATGAGGTGGCAGATGTGGGCCAGTGAGCTCAGGCAGACAGAGGTCTTGGTGTTGGAGTTCCTGAGTTCTGCCTCTTCCAACCTTCCCACTATGAGGAGAAACTGCTTCAGACCGAAACTACAGACAAGACAGCCACACTTCTACAAGCCTTAACATAAAACTGTCAAATAATGGTCCAAACGTTTCCTGTTAAAAGTACGGTATTTGGAATGTTCCAAATCTGTTCTATCTAAAGATGTCATTAGACTGTTATTACACAATGATACAAATCTGTGATAGAAATCCATTTAAGGGGGTTTATGGTGAACATAAAACAGAATGGGTGTGTCATACTTGATGTGTGGCGTGAGCCTCATAAACTCATTGACAACTGGTGTGGTTCTGTGACATGTGCAGAGACTAACCTACGATTAGATTCAGACATGATAAGATACGATTGTTGACTTGTCATCTCGTCGTCCCTGCAAGCTCAAATTAAAGCATGTGAGCCTTGATATGATGTAGGGTCAAGGAACACAGGAGGATGTAGTGAAAGGCATCGTTTGCTTTTAGAACAGTGGGTGATGCAAGTGATTTAATGGGCTGTATAAAGTCAATCTCCGAGGTGCGTGATGGCGACATGCATCTTTTTTAAGGTGACAGTGCAACATCTACAGACACACTGAAGATGTGAGATAAGATAAACAGGGAAAGGCAGTTCATGGGGAAGATGTCGTGCACAAAACAACACATTTACGTAAGCATGGATCAATGGTTTTCCTCTCAGACAGCATGAATGTTCACAAGTTTGTACATCGACAATACTCAGTAATCAAATGTACTATTAATAAAACTCTTTCCTGATGGGCCAAAGGAAGAAGGTCCTTTATAAAGCCTATGGGGTCTACTCTGTAGTATACAATGTAATAGGTTTTGATATTTAACTGATAATGAGGTTGACATCAACAATGAAATCTAGAAACTAGCACTTTTGCTAGATTTTGTTTTCTATATAGAATTCCATTAGACTATTTCATTTATATTACATCCACAATGCTGAAAATAGAGAGGATTTGAGCCCATATAAAAACAGGGTTTTGCCAAGAGGCCAAAGTTCCTTAATCATTACTGCACCGACTGAGCACATGGATTCTTGACTCCATCATGTACTTTGAACTACTAACTGAACTATTACTAACCAACCCGTAACTGTTATGACAAATGAGAATAGGATAAGCCTTCTGCAAATTCATCGAGATAATTTAGTTCTTACCGCCACGAAGCCAATGATTCGTGCTGCATTTCTGACATCTTGTGGATGAAGATGGTACTGGTGAACGAAGTTAAACCGGATGTTGACACAGACCGAGAGCGCAGGAACAGCTGAGAAAGGACAACAAAGCAACGACGACGACGACGACAAACGCACAACTGCCTAAAAGGTAGATTTGAAAAGAGAAAGATTTGACATAAACGGTGAGAACTTTGCGAGGAGTACACTTCGTGTTCTTATTTAAGCTAGAACAGTTGAAAAATTGACGCGAAAGATACTGTCATGAGATATGTTTATGTCTCACCTAGCTAGCTTGCTAGCTGGTTAGCCATTCTGCCATGATGGCATTTCATGCTTGTCAAGATGACAGTTCTAGTGTAGTGAAAATAAAGTGTACATCTTTCTTCTTTCAATACATTTCATTGTCAGCGAAGGGACAATAGTCATCGTAGGTTCAGAGTACTCTCCCATTATCTGTTAGTTTCCCTTGTCATCTTACAAACTCGGCTATATGTTTCAGCAGGTAAGTTCCCGAGGCAACATGGGGCGCATCTTCCTGGACCACATCGGGGGCACGCGTCTCTTCTCCTGTGCCAACTGTGACACCATCCTGACCAACCGCTCGGAGCTCATCTCTACTCGCTTCACTGGCGCCACAGGCCGAGCCTTCCTCTTCAACAAGGTAGCCTCACACAACATCCACACTCTAACGCTTGCCCGCCCGTGCCAAACATCCTAAACCATCCTGCATTGTTTAACAATTGCAATGTTGAAATTGTGCAAGACTACCCATGTTATGCTAAATAGCAACTACTGAAAAACAGTGCGTGTCCAACATTTCAGGTGGTGAACCTGCAGTACAGCGAGGTGCAGGACAGAGTGATGCTGACAGGCAGGCACATGGTGCGAGACGTCAGCTGCAAGAACTGCAACAGCAAGTTGGGCTGGATCTACGAGTTTGCCACCGAGGACAGCCAGCGCTACAAGGAGGGCCGCGTCATCCTGGAGAGGGCGCTGGTGAGAGAGAGCGAGGGCTTCGAGGAGCACGTCCCCTCAGACAACTCCTGAGCCCCCGCTGGGATGAATCTGCTCTCTACACCACCCCCACCACCACCACCACCCTCACCTCCACCTCCCCCAAAGGCCCTATGCCCTATCCCTCTGACCTCCACCTTTCCAAGCCAAGTCCTAGTCACAGAAACGGACCTTTCGACCCCCTTTGGATTGGCTGGATCTCTTGATGCTGTTTTGGCTTTGTGTGACCCCCTACTCCCCTCTCCCCGCTCCCCTCCCCTCAGAGGACTTCCTGTGTGAATACTTTGACAAGGTCCCTCCTTTCCCGCTGTGTAGAGTCCATGCACGTTCACACACAGATCTCTTAACACCAATGCGCAAGTTTCATGGCACACAACTTTGGTCACACTCACTCGCACACACTCGCAGGCATGCTACTTAAGATCAAACATTGACCCTGTTGTGGTGTCACTAGTATAGTTGCTGTCACGGTAGATAGGTACCGGGACAAAATAGGATGCTTTTGTCAACAGATTCCAGCAGATGAAACACTGGGACATTGGCATGAATCTTGTTTAATAGTCTGATAAGATAGCTCACTTTGCTACTAGCTGACACACAGAAACACCATGGGATATTATGTTTCATGTCCAGTGTTGTGTTGTGGTCGACCTTGTGTTAGTGTTGTGTGCTGTACCTCTCCAGAACAACAACTCAGACTGTCAATATTTAGACAAGCATTGATTTAGGCAACATATATTTCTTGTACAAACTGATGAAATGCTTTTGAAGTGGCAGTTAAAGAGCTCTTGTGTTCCATCCCTGCTGTGCGCATCTTGGACATGGAAGCATCTTCTGATAGCATGTATCAACTTGTAGCCTATTTCATCCAGCTGATTCTCTCTGAGTATGGATGCTGTGCGCGTGCAGTTGGGTTTGACCAGTCGCTTTGACCAGTGACTTGTCAGAATGACAGACCTCCCCTTCAAACCTCCACCCCCCATCCCCCCGGCCCGCCCCTCCCACCCCTTCCTTTCCCGGAGCGTGTGAGGTGTGTGGGCCAGGGACTTCTCTCTGGAATGCTTGGAGCAGGGCAGACGTGTGCCCTTACAGACTGGTGGCCTGCTGTGCTGGCGTGACCTGGACACTAACCGCTGCTCCCAAACCTAAGCTGTGCAAGGAAGAGAGATGCTGTGGGACTGAGGTCCCTCAGTCACCTGGAACCTGCCATGTCCCAACCCTGCCCAGGCCAACGTGCATAAGGTGGACATGGGCAGGTGATGACATTATTGCTTCTTCTCATTATTATCCTTTTATTATTAGTCGGTATACTTAATGTACGATTGTATTATTCTTAGTGAGATTTTATGGTTTCAATCGTTTGAGATGGCTCTTGCGTTATGTTTCTTGATGAGAGGTTTAAAAAAAGCAAGCTTGTTTTTTTTCTGTTGACTTTTACCTAGATTTAATCTCTAGTAAAGATTTCTGAATAAAGAGTCAAGTATTGCAGCAGTGTGGTTGGTCTGTGTCCTTGCAGGCAGACGTTCACTTGTAAAGCACTAGGGGGCAGCAACACACTGAACAAAACATTGGCTTTTAAAAGAACATTAGCATTGTAGGCTGTCCTCTTTATGTTCAACAACCAAGTACACAAGTTAAATGTTCTACATGAGAAAAGAGGAACAGTCACGAAACAGTATTACTCATTTAAAGTTCTGTGCCACTATGGTCAGCCTTAATATATACTGTATATATATGTATATATATATATATGTGTGTGTGTATTTATCTTATGTAAACATATAACACATAGTGTTAAAAAAAAGTAGGCGTGGACCCATATAAAATGTTGTGTAATGAAAATAGGCCATACATTTACTACTACCACTGACACATCTGTGAAATCAAACATTGACCTTAGGTGACCTTTAATAAAGAGCGCATGCCCCTGGCTATCTTGAAAGGTGCTCGCTAATAACGTTGTCAGTCACACTCTAAATCCATCAGACAGTCATTGTGTATTCCTGACCATAGACATGTATACGCAAGTGGGAGAACGAGAGCCATTTACTGAAGTCTCATGCAACAGGATCTGCATGGCAAGCTGTGTCAAGACAGACTTGGCTTACCCACTCTGACACTCATTCAACACTGGATACAAATTATAGTTGGCTTTGGTACTGTGTAAAATAGGCTTATGGACAGGCAGTGACGAAGTAGTCTTAATCCAGCTATAGATATGACTGAGTCCTCACTGTTATTTTTAGAGCTGATCTTGTTGGGTGCTCTCTTGGTGGGTGTCTGGTTGGATGTGAGCGTTCGTGTGTGTGTGTGTGTGCGTGCGTGTGTGTGTTCGTGTTCGGCACAACATGGTCGGTGGTCCTTTAGTGGTGGACAAGCTTTCCTGAACACATACTTGACAACACTCACTGACACCAATCAGGTCTCCAGCTCCCGTATGTTGGCAGGACATGAGAAGTGCATACTGGATATTCACAGGAACGTGTGAACGCATACTGGATATACTCAAAAGGCACCCAGGACAATGGAACCCCATAATAGGAGGATCCCATCCAGTACAAAGAGAGGAGATCTACAGTAGACACAACTCTTGTACCAGCTGAGGTGTCAGGGCACACTCACCGGCAGGTGTGATGAGTAAACACACCCTGCGGTGTCCTAGGCTCTCTCCAGCTCTAAGCCACTCCATCTGTAAGCAGCCAACACACATGAGGTCACCTAAATAGCTGAAGGTAATCAGGCCTTTCTGCTCACTGATGCTCAGCATGCCACAGGCCAAACCCTGAGCCGAGTCTGACAGGGTGGGGTTGGCGTGCGTGCGTGGAGTTTAACGATGGCTTCCAAGTTCTTTCCAAAGTATTTGCGCGAATCCATCGCATTGTCTCCGTGATGCTGTTTGGAAACGCTGTGTCATCGTGGGAACGAGGGAGGCTGCTACTGGGTGTTTTGGGCGTGAGGGTCAGTCTTGGGAGGAGAGGGGCGAGAGGGCGAGATGTGGGAGTGCAGTCAGCCCATCTTGTTGGCTCACTGGATGACGGCATGTGGATCTGCATCGTGCCTCCACCCACTACAGACCAGTCATAAGTAGACTTCTATAGAAGCACAGGGGATGCAGATAACCGAGAAAAAGGATGGAGTTGGAGGGGTGGAGGGGATATAAAAAACACTGGCAACGTAATTGTATCCGTAATCGGCCAATGATTCATAGTTGCTGGGTGTCTATTTTTAAAAGGCTTGCATTAATCGGGAGTCTTGCACTCGTATTGTCAGTCATCTATTACCAACTGTCAGCCAGCATGAGCACCCCACCCCACCCAGGATTAGTCTGCAGTGTATAATAAGAACAGATAGTGGGGGAGGGGGGAGACTGAGCAGAGAGACTGACAAAAAGACAGATTGAGCGTGAAACAGGGAAAGTGAGAGAGAGGCAGGGGTAAACGGAAGGATGCAAAGAGTCAAAGAGGACAGAGACGTCGTTCCATCAGCAGCAAGACAGGAAATAGTAATAGTTCCATTGACATCACTCGCCATCACGTTGCTAGGAAACGAGGGAGTCAACATTGGTTGCCAAGGCAACCCCACTTCACCTTCAAATCTCTTGCCCTCTGCATGTCTGCGGTAGTCTTGTGTGTGTGTGTGTGTCAGACAGAGAAAGAGAGTGATGTTGTGTAACAAGAGTGCCTGTTGACTCACTCACTGCAATAGGGTTCATCAGGATCGCTGCGGAAGTACCTCTGTCTGCCTGTCATGGCAGAAAAACGCTGAATTTGTACAAAGTGACATGACTCCGCAAACATAATTTGATTTCACTTTTGCTAATGCCTTCTGAAGGTCATTTTATCAGTGACAGTGTGGTGTCATGAACGTAGAGTGGATCTGGGGTCTATCCTGTATGAGTAGCATCTCTGATCGTCCCAGCAGGAGACACCTTTACACAAGCTGAAAAGAAACCAGGGCTACGACCACATGGGTTGAAACAGTGAATGGATTTATTCCTATTTATTATACAGCGTGACAGATAACAGTGGCCTGTTAAGGTTTACCTGAGGACGGTGATTGTTAAGTCCAGCATCAGCGGTTGATTGTATTATGAGCAAAAATACAGGAGAGAAAGAGAGGGAGAGGTGTGGAGGAGAAATGGAGATGAAGGGAGGGAGAAAGGGAAGAAGGGAGGAGGGAGAGAGAGTTTGGGGAGAGAGAAAGCTGGTTTAGAGGTATTGGTGTACAGAAAGAAATAGATCAGAGGTAAATAGGCAAAACATGCTGATGAGCAAAAAGCAAGATTCAGTCCGTCCATCACAGTGTCTAGAACCAGCCTCTCTACTCACACAGCAGGGGCCTCATGGGAACACAACTACAAATAGGGGATGAAAGCCCCCAAACAGCCTCAGCCGCTTCACTTGAGAGCGTTAACCACCGGAACAGCACGTATCACTTAAGACTTCTTTAGAAAAAGGCCCCTTGGACCTGCAGCAGGGAGGAGGCCAGTCAGACACACAGCACCTGTGGCATCTGGAGGGGGGACAGCAAGACACCAACCAAGTTGCCTCTATATGGCAAGGCTGCCCGGTTGGTAGGACGAGGCAGGGACAGAGATGGACAGGCAGGGGACGATCCGGGTCAGGTGTATGCGTGTGTGTGCGCGCGTGTGTGTGCTTGGGGGGGGGGGGTTTAGAAGAAGATCAAGTGCGGCCCAATCTCCTGTTTCCATTTTGCTTCCATCTTTTCTTTTTTCTTTTTTGGCACAATCGGTGTAGCTTGTTTCAGCTGTCGTTCCCTAATTGAGTTTAGCGTAGGCTCATCCCACGCCAGGCCCCTGGAGAGAGGTCAACAGAGAGAGCGGACAGGGAGACAGACAGGGAGGAAGGGAGGGAGGGAAGTGGGCAGAAATGGGCGGGGGCATTTTTGGATTAAGGGTGTCCGAGGCAAGTTTTCCACTCCAAGTCTGGTCCTCCTTAGTGCCACCCAAAAGGTAGTGGGGGGTTACGCTGCCCGCGTGTATCCCCCCAGCTGGGCCAATCATAGTCTTCCCCCACAGTTCCTAGAAAGAGCACAGGAAAAAAAAAACTCTTCTTCCCTAAGTTTGCTTCCTCTGTTTGATGATGCCCATCGTTGGTTGGGGAGTGAATCACACCGGGTGTGAGGTGACCTACACGGGCACCTTGGCACCACGAGGAGCTACCCTGTCCTGATAAAGGCAGTCCAGTCTACATTCTACCACAGTTTCTCTTGACCTCGCAAACCGCACCTCAACTTTGGCTTGCCTGTGCAAAAGCTGTTTTGTGATTCATCAAAAAACCCGGGGCGACACTGTACTTGACGTAGGTCTTCATAAGAACCCAAGACACCTTGAAGGAACCTTTACGAACGTTGATGTATAACCACTCGTGTAACGTGGGCAGGGGCACGCAAGCGATTGGTAGAGCTTATTTTTAAAGCAGTAGGTCAAAACAGGAATCATTTCCTACGTATTTTTTTACATTTGATACTTTTGTGTGAATGTAGTGGTTGGGTCCCTGATTGTATAAGCATGTGATTGTTGGTAAGTGAGATGAAATCAAATAAGCATTTGAGATGTCATCTTTTTCGATTTTCAGGGTCAAACTGGTATTATATGTATCTGAATGCTGATAAAGACCGTCAAGTAAAGTATTGCCTAAAACCTCACGTTTCCACTTTGAGGCAAACATAAAAGACGACATAGAGACATGTAAAAAGGGCTTAAAGCAAAATATTCCACACAGCCTTACAGTATGACAGACTCCACTACTCTGATCCAGCACAGGTAAACAATGCTACACCTGATGTGTACCACTTACTTGTCACAAGCATGTCACTAGCATTTTAGTTCTTAACATTTCATCTAGCTGGCTAAAATGTTGGCCTGTGAAAACTGAGATCTCATTTGGCTACACTTACAAGGACTCTACACAGCACAGTTTTGGAAAGGATATTGGCTAGAATCATCACAGTACACACACAGGTTTTGGATGAGTGTCAAGCACTATGGCTCTGCTCCATAAGAATAATCCCAATAAATAAATAGCAAAAACAATGAAAGATTAACAAAACAATCGTAAAAAAAAAAAAAAAATCCCATCCCCATCCCCATCCTCAGAGAAGCTCCGCCCCCCCCCTCCCCACCATACAGTCTCCACCCAGCGGCCCCTCCCACCCTCCACCTTCCCATCATCCCTCCTTCTTCCCCTCCAGCAGGTCCTTCTTCTTCCTCTCCCTGGCCATGGACGTCCAGTAGCGGTGGCAGGCCAGCTCCAGCAGCTCCAGCCCGCCCCCCAGCCTCAGCTGGCCCATATACACCACCACCATCAGCAGGAAATAGACCCGCAGCAGGGGCCACAGCCACAGGCCGGCCATGCACAGGGGGATGAAGCAGCTCCAGTAGAGCAGCGACACCACCTTGATCAGGGCCACGCGCAGCTCCGTCTTGCAGGGGGGCACGCGGGTGGGCCCCTCCCTGCTGAAGGCCCGAGGCTGGCTGGCGTAGAAGTGCCGGAGGCGGGCCTCCTTCTCCGTCCAGCGCTCCTGGCACCAGGCGTTCAGCTCGGAGGGGGAGGTGGGCAGGGAGGAGGCTGGGTAACGGCGTACGTGGAAGTGGATCTCACGGGGAAACAGGCCCAGGACGAGTTGGCGCTCAGTCTGGGCGATGTTCTGGGGGAAGGCTATGGTGATGTCATGGATAGCGTCCAGGTTCTTTCCTGGAAAGGAGGAACATGAGGGGAGAGAATGGGTGAGCTTCATCAATAGTACAGTTGATAAAACAATTAGTCTAAATAATTAAAAAAGACTCCTCAAATAGATTGTATGCAATAAATAGATGTTGTAATTGTGATATTGGCCCTTGATGGAGGTCTTGCAATGCGCTTTTGACAGAACATGCTACCATTGCACAAGGTTGCATGTGTCAGAGAAAGACACTGTCAAAATGACTTTCCCAATCTCTGCTGTTGACTCCACAGCACATCCCATCCTGTGCCGTGTTATGCTACTGTATGGGAAACCTTAACCTACATTATGGCATTAGTCACTGTCTCTCCCATATCACAGCCCAATAGGCTTAGAGTATCTGACACCTGCCAGCCCCCTTCCCTTTCCACCTGTCTCTGGGTAAAGACACGATGGCAGGAGGTGTATTTAAGGTATGCTGGATGAGAGCCAAGATGAGCTAACAGGGAAATGTGAGCCAGCAGTGGTAGTTGTGGTGTAATAGGTGCTGCACTGTCAATGAGGCACCAGTCTGACACTGGGGTACAGAGGACACAGACAGGAGCCAGATAGTGGCCGGACAGGGGGGGAGGAGAGGGGCCGAAGAGGGGGCGGACAGGGGCTGGACCAGAGCCGGACAGGACCCAGACCGGAGCCAGACAGTGGCCAGACAGGGGCCAGACGGGGCCAGACAAAGGCTGGACTGGAGCCTGACAGGGGTTGGACAGGAGCTGGACAGGGGTTGGACAGGAGCTGGACAGGGGCCGGACAAGGGTCAGACAAAGGCTGGACTGGAGCCGGACAGGGGCCGGACAGGGGTTGGACAGGGGGTGGAGAGGAGGCGGATAGGGGACAGAAAGGGGGCGGATAGGGGACAGAGAGGGGGTGGATAGGGGACAGAGAGGGGGTGGATAGGGGACAGAGAGGGGGCGGAGAGGGGACAGAGAGGGGGCGGCAGCAGGGGGTGAAAACACAGCAGCTGCCAGAAGCTCCAACTCTGGCAGGCAGTGTTGTTGTATCAACTGTGTTTAACAGGTACCTGATGCTGGGAGTTCACATCATGAGCTTGTTATGGTGTTTCTAGCATTGTTTTCATAGGGGTTACATGGTGACGACAATCACAGACGGAACAATATTATGGGATATACTCTATGGGACAGCTGCATTCCAACCTTGCACTGATTTTTTTGGTTTTGCTTTGTTGCAAGCATGAATACTGAATATGAATTCTACACCTGAGTGACCGGACTGACCTTTGTTCAGTGTGTCCACGATGAAGGTGAACCCCCTGGTCCTGGGGTGAAGGACGTACTCGAACTTGGGAAGGCCGTTCTTCTCTGCAAAGTCATCGCTCCTTGCTCTGGTGTTTTCTGCAGTAGCGAGGAGCCCAGGTGGGAGGTTAAAGGTCAAGCAGGGTGAAGGAGCTCCAGAGGCTCACATGGGTGGGGGGGTCATCTCTCTGTCTCATGGGATTTATCTGGAATGATGTGTTGTGTAGGGGGGGGGGGCACTACACCTGGCTGTTCCCACAATCTCCCTCCTTCAGGGGACAAAGCTGGGCCCCGTCACATATGGCCTGTTCATTTCATAAAGTGATAAAGCCTTCTTAGATCCTGCAGGGACCACGGGAATCATCAGGGGGGCTTAACTGCACCCTCATCGAAATCCTACAGGTTTGTTTTGTGTGTGTTTGTGTGTGTGCGTGTGTGTTGTGAAGGAGGGGGTCATTTTCAAGATGAAATAGAGGGAACAAGCACAGCTATGAGATGTGATTTCTGAGCATGGATCGCTAGTAAACGTAAGCCCTGGTTTAAGGGGACGGCGCAAAATCCTCGGACAAAGATCCACAAACGGTGGAACATTCCTCCCAAGCAAAGCTACCAAGCGGCAGTTGAAAGGCTTAGGGCGCTGCCCAGTTTGGGGCTGCAACAACAGAGACGTATGGATGTAGAATCAGATAAGCAAGCTAGCTTTCTAACCCAATATAACGTCACCTGAGGTCTAGCCCGGTGACGTCGGGACGACAACAAAATGACTTGGCTCATCCTGTCTTAAGGCTGGACAGAGACTTTGGCGTCTAAGGTGCTTTACGTGTTAATGGTCTCAGTCACTATGTTGGGATGCTGCCCTGCCCTGTTTCCTGGGAGCTAATGCATCACAATCCTTACCTCTGACCCTAATCTACCTGCATTTGATTAAAATAAAGACTTGATCCCAATGCTGAATCAAGATCTAGATGAATCTAGACAGAACATCTCTGGGAACAGGGCTAGACAGACCTTCTCTGTGTGAATGTTTTGGTAGACAAACTGATTTAAGGTTATTAAACTGACAAACAGGAAATTTGTCTCCCGTTACCTGACCTAGCAGGATAAATACTGTCAATTCCAAAACATTAAAGAACACCTTTCTCAGACACAGATTAGACCTAGTCTTGGACCAAGAATAAATTGGTCCAAGTTAATCTCTAATCACCTCTAATCATTTTAGACTGGGGATTCAACTTAATCCGTCCAAAAACCAGAGGGCCTATAGATCATGTTCTACGTTCTCAAGTGTTTGAGGAGAGGCTGGAGGTTAAGGTGTGTGTGGTGGGCATGTGTGTTCTGCAGGTTCTCACCAGTCAGGTCGGTTCCCTCGGGGAACAGCAGAAGCTGCAGGGGTTCTCCAATGTCACAGAAGTACTCCAACATGTTCTCGATATGTTCTTTGTCATCCTCCCACCGGCGCTGGACGAAGATGTAGCAGGCTACCTGTAGGGCCCAGCCTAAACACACACACACACACACATACACACACATACACACACACACAATGTAGCAAGCTACCTGTAGGGCCCAGCCTTAACACAACCCACCCTTAACACACACACAACTTAACACACTTTTCAGTCCTGGCAGCATTTTATTTGCAAACCTCAAATTATTTCTGCTGTTACTCTGCTGTCACTAGGAACATGAAATATGCTGACTGACAAACAGCCCCTTCTAAAGCCAGTGTGAGGTGTATGCGTGCGTATCTCTAAGCTACTCATACCCACCGAAGGCAGGCACTGCTTTGAGGGCGGCCTTGAGGCAGATCTTCTCCAGACGCAGGTAGCTGTACCTGAGCAGGTAGCACCAGAGGAACATCCAGTCCAGACGCGTGCGGTGGTTCATGATGATCACACTGCGCTCCCCTGGGATGAAGCCATCCCCTGTAATCACCACCTTCACTCCAAATACCAGCTCCAACAGGGCCTGGGACAGAGGGAGGGAGCCAGAGGCACAGAAGGATAGATTGTGAAAGAGAGGAAAGGAGGGGGGAGGAAGCGTGAGCCAGAGAAATAATAAGGTTCAAGGGAGCGAGAAAAGACAAGTCAGAAGTGCGAAAACTCGTTTTCTTTCCCCGGCACATGAGCAACACAGCCGCACAGGAGACGAGCTGTTCCAACACGGACGCTGAAGAGCCAGGTTATAAGAGGCCCCCACAGCTGGAGTGAGAGGTCACAGCACAGCGGGAGGTGGGTCTCCAGGGCCAGGCTGCCAGACCACAGCTCAGGGGGCAGAACAGGGGGCCGAGAAGGGGGGTCTCACCACAGGCAGGGTGAGCCAGGTGGCTATAAGGCGGCTGCTGATCCAGCGGTACCAGGCGGGGGACAGCAGCATGAGAGGCAGAACCGGACCCAGCATGAAGATGCTGCCGAACAGGATGCCCAGGAACAGGGTCAACATGAAGTACAGACCCCGCAATGACACATCCATACCTGGGAGAGAGAGACAGCCAGGGGGGGAGGTGGAAGTGAGAGAGGAGGGCAGAAAAAGAGAGAGAGAGCGATAAAGAGGGGTGGGGGAGTCGGGAGAGGAAAGACAGACAGAGAAACCGTCAATTAAACTTTGTGGTACCAAGTCATCCCTAAGGACTGAAAAGTAGCCTAAGTGGTGGTGGTAGGGGGGGGGTTATTGTTAAGCATGAAGATGAGTACAGTAGGCTTAGTGGAATTTTCCTTTACAGATCCAGGAGGCAGGGAGACTGGGCTCAGCAGTTGGACGGAGCTGCCCGTTTGACGCAAGACAAATGGAACCATCGATTTTACCAGCACGCTCATCCATACTGAAACCCTTAGTGTCTGCTGGGCCTCTTCAAACCTTTTTCCCCCCACAAACAGTGGGGGGAAAAAAACGATGGCAACATTCCTGCTGCAGGAATGTAAATACTGGAGCTTTCCAGAGGTTTACTGCACAGTCACGAAATCCACAATTAAAGACGGGTGTCTCACATTTCCTACCCTTGAACCGGGCAATACTTGAAACATTGCACTTCAGTCCTCAAGTGTACCGTTTTCAGTTGACGTTGGGCTTCCATTAATGTTCAGTGAATGCTGCGTCGTAGTTACTGTGAGCCTCGTTAAGAGCCCTTTCGTCGTATCGGTAGCGTGATAAGACAAGACTCAAGTCTCCAGAGGAAGCTAACTTCTTAACGAAGTTAAGAGAAGTTTGGCTCTGAAACATACGCCCACTGTGAGGACTGTGGTCTAGCCCTGGTCAGTAGTATGCTCTCCTTTGTAGCCTACGTCCAAGGCCAACATACCGTCCAAGTCGGTTTAAGTGTCACTTGCCCCATTACGTGTTGGTTAAAACCTACATTTAGTGAACAGGAAAGGAGCAGAATCAGCATAACGCTACTTAATGGGGCAACTTAAGTTAGCCTAGCTTAGCTTAACCTATGTCCTCAGACTGCCATGGTAACCAGTGTTAAAAAAATGGTTGGGTGTTGCTGCAGCAGGGATTCAGGCTGTCTGACTACAGGCTGAGGAAGCAGAGGGGAAGTGACCACCACCCAGCAGAGGTTTCATTCCCTGGATTGAACTTTGGTCCATGCTACCCTTTCTCAATTACCTTGGCTCTGTTATTACACAAGCCTTCACCTCAATCCACCTCAGGCAAACGGCAGCATCATGACACAGCAGGTCTCAACTTCGGCAGCAGAGTGGCTGAAGAAGCACTTCTCAACACAACCCAGGTGTGTGTGTGTGTCACACTCACAGTAGAGCGAGGACATAGGGGTTTAAGGGTTTTAAACAACGGAAAATATGAAGCGTGAGGGAAGAACAAGCTGGGTCAGCACTATCGTCACACAATAATGACCTCCTGTTCCAGCTTTCTCCCACAGCGTGCACGCGCGCGCACACACCGAGCTCACGAAGCAAACGCACACAAACACACCCTTGGGTGTCTGCTGGAACATGCTGGTGCACGTTGGGAAGGTGCAGGGCCCATTTTGGCTGGGCTCTGAAGAGGATACGCGTTTTTGGGCCCCTCGGAGAATGAGGTCAAAAGTGAGCAGAGCTACCAATCCAACATGGTAACAACTCCAGAAACATGCATTCATACCATCTATGACGTCTCACCAGCCTACCACAGGAGAACAACATTTCCTTACTCTGGGACAGAAGCAAAGACTGTGTCATCGACTCTGCAGAGCCAAGTTCGATTAAACATTTGTTGAGTCACCATAGCAATGCCTATTCGAGCACTGCCCAAAAATGTTAGCCAACCGCAATGAATTTATGTGCTCTTGGTCTGACCCTGTATTCTTTGGCAGTCTACCTGCATTCTTTCCTATTAGCCAAGAACAGGCAGACGTCGTTACCATGATGAGAGGTTAACCACATCTTGGCTTCACACCAGGGGCTATCTGTGTCCTTTCTCTGAATCCTGGTGTCTGAGCTGTGACATGTCGACTCCTCTGAAAGATTCAAGTGTCCTCCTCGCTGGTATGGAAGGATGCCTGGGCCTAAACGCCAGCTTCTTTTATATCACAGCGGTGTGTGTTTGCGCGCGCGCACGCGTACGCGCAACCATTGGGCCGCATGTCTACCTGTTTCCCGTGTGGTTCTGTGAGAGATAGCTGAGTAATCGGTCTGGCTCTGCTGTGGAAAACCAGAGCGGACTTCAACCCCTGGGTTCCATCTCCAGCTGCAGGGCTCCAGGGTAATTGCTCTCTGGGATGATGAGCACTGCAGTTTAAAGGGCCAGTGGAAAAACAACAAGTCTTTAATGACTTTTTTCCATTGGAGCTCTGATAAAAGGTCACCCAGATTAAAAGTGAGGAGGACAAATGAATACACCGAGGACAGTATGCACGGGAGCATACACACACACAGACGCTTGGGTGAAACACGCACACACCAAAATAGGCTGGCAAACACCCGTCTAGATGTGACAACGCTACAGTTTGCATTGCCTACATTTGACTATCAGATCATGACAGATTGCAAAGCAAGGGGTCATATTTGTCACCCCAGACACCGAACAGATGTCCCTCTTCGTGTTGCTGACTCTGACTTAGTCTGCAGCGAGGACATCAGGTCATCTGGTCTGTCTCACTGGTCCAACCACACTGCAGGGCCAGTGAGCCAGACATCCACCCAGGACTAACCACACTGCAGGGCCAGTGAGCCAGACATCCACCCAGGACTAACCACACTGCAGGGCCAGTGAGCCAGACATCCACTCAGGACTAACCACACTGCAGGGCCAGTGAGCCAGACATCCACCCAGCACTAACCACACTGGAGGCCCAGTGAGCCAGACATCCACCCAGGACTAACCACACTGCAGGGCTAGTGAGCCAGACATCCACCCAGCACTAACCACACTGCAGGGACAGTGAGCCAGACA